>ML779257.1:276479-304144 GCA_009831015.1 Picea engelmannii
CTTGGGTGTTCGTTGTCAGAGTCCTTGTCACGCGCCTTCCGTAAGGGGCGCTTCTGTTTCCTCCTAATTGTACTTGATTGTGGTCAGTTTTACTTTTCGCTGAGTGTCTGCGTTGTGCACCTCTGCCTATGGTTGTGTTTGTGTTAGTTCTCGTTGGGGCCTTTAGCGTTCTTGTGCTGAACCTCATGATTGAGTCTTGTCGTTAGTCGAGCGGTGTCGTACAGTTCTTTGTGTTGCTACTTCTACACGCACGCACACACCTCAAAGAAATTTTTTTTGCACCCATCACTAAAACGGTTGTTGTAACGAGGCAGTTCTTTACAATTCACTTACAAGTTTATACTGACGTCTCCTGGATATGCACATCGATTCTTTCTGGGCAATTTATGCAATTTCCTCCTTTGAATATACGCAGTAACCAATTTTAAACCCAAGAGTTTAAAACATCTTCAGATATGTAATTTTTTTTTCTTTTGGGTAGTTTGACACGATTTCTTTCCTCCAATCTTACACAACAAGCAAATTCAATCGCCAGGGTTTGTATATTCAGAAAAGAAAAAAAAAATAGAAATAAAAGAATCTTTTATTTCTTCAATGAATCTCTGCAACTAACCCTTGTTGCTTATCTGTCAATCCTCTGCCTCTCTCTTTTCCCTCTGCCCCAATTAGAGGTTTACAATTTCACTTAAATACAAATTTTATTCAGTTTCTTATATCCATGAAATTTGGATTGAGTCATCTAAGAAATCTAGATCCTATGATTTTTGCTTAAAATCTCTATTAACCTACAACTGTTACATGATTCAGGATTCGATATCCTTTTACAGATTTATTCAACCTTATCTAAATACAAATAAAATGGATTAAGAGAACCCACTCTCTTTAGAAAAAAAATTTGACTTTGACTTTCAAAAGCCACGGAGCTCACAAAAATTAAGTCTATGCTCCTACATTAGATGTAAACGTGTAATTTGTTTTTCCCTGCCCAAAATATATTACAAGCCACAAAATAACACACAATTGCATGGTCGTAGCTAAATGATTTCTGGTTTTCCGTGGCAATTTATCCAAATATGATTCCACCGATGGAAATACATGTTATTTATTCTCTACACAGACTGTTGTGCCCATGATACAAGTTTTCATTTTTTCGTGGAAAACTACCCAGACATGCTTCCAGACATCCAAATATAATCTTGCAGAAACTTTGTTGCACATATCATATCTCAAGCACAACACAAATTGTATCATGCGCACACCAGTCTATGTAGAGGAGAAAGAACATGTAATGTCATATCGACACATATGACCATACATGGTTTATAAATGTAGCCTTCATACATATGCTTTATTTCAATAGAAAAAAAACGGATATTGTAATTTCACATGTAATCCTCGAACAATTTTGCATGCAACTATTTTCTTTCATGCTAGCAGTGAAGCACCAGCAAAATCTCACAGAATAACAGATATTGACCTTGTCAGACAGGGAAAATAACAATACTGCATGTCGAATCTTGGGTGCAAGGGATGAACACCGTAAAGCGCCCCAAAAAACAATAATAATCCAAAAAAACAAAGAAAAAATAAAAGATCCAACCACCGCCGCTAGACCCCAACCCTGCAAGGCCGAATCAAACAAAAGAAAACATCAAGCACCAAATCAGCGAGAAAGCATGGACATGTCGAACGTCACCCCCAGGTCTCCAAAGCATAAACCCGAGCCAAACAAACAGAACCAGCAAGAACCACCGAGCCAGTAAACAACATATGTATATCCAACGATTACGAAACTGTTGCGCAAGAACAAAAGGAATCAAAAACATACGAGGAACATGTGACTACAAATATGAAAACATTCTTACTTTCAAACTGCAAACACTGAGCAACAAACGAGGAATACAAAATGAAACTATGGCATCAAAACTTACTCTGAAACGATGAAATGCAGAAACCAATGAAGAAGAAACACTCACTGAACCAGTAAACAATGTATGTAGCTTCAACGATTACAAAATTGCATTGCAAAGGAAAAACAAGGATGAAACATATAATGGCTATTGAACTAGCGGTGGACAAAGAAAACTGTGCAAATTCACTGTAACTGTATAGAAAATTTTGAGGAAAAATGTACTCCGAGAATTGTATTTACATAAACATTTAAGGCTGTCAGGCTGTCTAAGGACCTCGCGGTATGCAAACATTTAAGCTGTCAGGGATGTTGGAGGACATTGAATCATGTAAACATTTAATATGTCAGGCCTATTGAGGCATCTCAGAATAAGTGTCAATACATTTCAATAAAAATACAGCTGGCAAAGATGCTATAAACTTTGGAATTTTCAATCACTATAATCTTGGAAATCAAAACATTTCAATATTCTTAGTACATATCAAAACTTACGGATATATTCAGCTAGTAGAAAATGCTAATACAAACATTCGAACTAATGCTAGCATTAATCCACCTTCAAGCAATATAGAGGAAAAATATATGATTAAAAAATACTGTATACGAGAAAAAGTTTGGATATGTTGCCATATAAAACATTGGGAATAGCGAAGCCGACAATAACACCTCCAATCTCTTATCCAATCAGATCAATACATAGATGGTACTTTTTATTATATAAAAATATATTCTTTTAATTCCATAGCTCCAACAATAGGTATTGTGTAAATATTTTGGGTCAAAGGACAAACTAATATGTAGTCAACGAATTATCGATTGCTATAGTCCCTCTATGCCTACGACATGGACTAATAAAAAAAACAATATATAGTATTTATTACCTCAATATGATCCCTGACTCTCCAACATTTACATTTTATTGATGCATAATTTTCCTTTATATATTTATTAAATACAAAAAGTGGTAGTGAAAGTGGTAGTTATAATTATTGGAACTACTACTAGTCCATCAAGCGACCTATGCTTTGTTATTTAACTGAATATATAAACGACGAATATTTGACTTATACTTCTAGTCCATCAAGCGACCTGTACTTTGTTATTTAACTCAATGTAGAAACGACGAATATTTGACTTATACTTCACCAATTACATTCAAGACTTTACAAATATGGTATATTTAGATCTCGAACAAGAGAACATCTATTCCATTTAGTAAAAAATCGTTTTCATTTATTTTATTATCACTTGGAGAAGAAGAGAGGGATATAGAGATGCTTACACATTGGATTTGGTCATTTATTTTATTATCACTTGGAGGAGATGGATACAGAGATGCTTACGCATTGGATTTGGTCATATGGTTATATGTATTCAATGAAAAAATGA
The DNA here is from genome assembly GCA_009831015.1 of Picea engelmannii. NCBI lineage: Eukaryota > Viridiplantae > Streptophyta > Pinopsida > Pinales > Pinaceae > Picea > Picea engelmannii. The sequence goes on from ML779257.1 coordinate 279,781, forward strand.
CATGCATTTTGTGTTTGTGTTTATTGAAAAAAATATAGATTAGTGCATTTTTTTTCTTTCTTGAGATTACGTATGTCAAAAAGAGATTACATATGTAAAAAAAAAGAGCACAACGCTAATTGTCCATGCATAAAGCTACTCTNATATTAAGAGCTTTCAAAAACCGAAGCAGGATAGCAAAATACAAAGATGTTCGAGATATAGTTACTGGATTGCCCCAGCCATGGGGAAACCAGTCCAGCCAGCCCAACCCACCCATTAGTCCAATAAGTCATAAGTGAAACTAGTAAGAGAGTATTTAGACTGTTTAACATCTAGGACCTAAACCTGAGAGGACGCGACAACACTGAAAACTTAGACACCTGGCAGGTAGCTAGTCCACGTGGCTTGAATGTCTCCTGGACAAGGCTCCTCCTCAATATGCATTGCCTCGTCGACCCACTGCTTGACATCTTTCTCATTGCGCTCAGCTCGCTTGGTGTCATCCTCGCGCTCTTCCTTCTTCCTGCTTATGTCTACCGGGCTCAGCATGTTGTTGTGACCTTCATCTTTATCGGCCTCAGGGTCCTCCATTGGACTGGCTTCGACAGGATCCGGGAACAGGGCCGCATGCATGGACGAGAGAATTTGGAGGAAACTCGCCACCTTTACGTCCGTAGCCTGTATGTGAAAGTGTAAATCCGCCACCTCCTGCCTGAGTTCAAAAACCAGGTCATGCAATACAGACAGGCTGTCCCTGAATTGCGCTCTGTCAAAGGAATCTGAGAAGTGAAATCCTGTCATCTTAGGCTCCCCCTGTGGAGAAGGACCGCATCCCAGGCTTCCCGGAGGATCATGGGAAGGCACGGAGTTAGGAGGGATCGCTGGGGAGTCTTGAAAAAGACGAAGGAGTGAAATTGGCATTCGAGGGATTATGGCCATGGAGATGAACTGCGGAGCTTGCACAGAGACATGAGTAAAGTTAGACTGATGGCGAGGGGAGGAATCAACAGAGGTTGAGTCCGGAGGTGTGACCGAGGGACTTCGAGGCTTCCAGGGAGAGCCCCACCTCAGTCTACCTCTTGGGCGCGTCATTGGATGCCCGGTGTAGCTGGCGGAAGGGACAAAGGTCGCCTGGTGGAGGGGTATGCCAGAGGCTAGCTCGCTCCAGAGGAGAAGAATAGGGATAATCTTGAGCTGCGTAGGGAGGAGCCCTACAAACAACGAACACAAGTGAACCACATCCATAATGAACCAATTCATTCAAAATCGCAGCGAGGGGCAAGGACTTCTGTGTAAATGCACCCTCATATTGCCATAAACCGAAATTAAATTTCTGGTGGGGCGGTGGGTTGTGGCACAAGCCCATCACGTGGCTCCATTCCACGGTGCCCGGTACCTTCGCTTAGCTCCTGTCATGATGACCTCTCTGACACCCCATCCGGGGGGGCATCTATCATTCCAGCTTTGAGAATACACTGCTGGAGGATAGGGTGATTCTAATCTCGAGCTGCATGACAGTGAAGGTCTGGTTCTTTCTAGTTGGCGCCCAAATTAGTGAGTTCATCTGCAACTTGATTCGCCTTCCTTCTGATGTGTGTGGGAATGATTACCTGATTTGAATTTAGTAAACCTGCGATGATCTGTAAGCCATGTGACAGTCTCCAGCTGGGCGAGATACTGTCCGGTTTTGCCCCATTTAAGATTCGACGTAGTAGGTTGATGATGACTTGAGAGTCCCCCTCTACGATCAACTTTGTATAATTACTTTTGACGGCTAAATGCGGTCCCTTGATGAGTTCCCAAAGTTCTGCTACATTGTTCGTAGAATGCCCAAGGGATCCTGCCCCAATTTCAAGGATGTGCCCATGGTGATTACGAAAGACCACCCCATACCCAACGTCCCCAGGATTGCCTTTAGAGGCTTCGTCGAAATTTAGCTTAACAAAATCCTCTGGAGGAGGGGACCAAAGGGAGGGGCTTCTCGAAGGGCTGGTGGAAGAAGGGGGGAGGGTGTGAGTCTGAAGAGTAGGAAGAGGGGTCCAGTAGCGGAGTATGGTGAGCTCCGAGGGAAAGCAAGATGAGTCTGCATCCGAACAATTCCTGAGGTGGAGAGTTTCCATGATGTTGCGATAGCATTGACTCCAGCACTGTTGCCATGAGAGAGAGGTATTTATGAAAATTCTCCTATTTCGTTCTTTCCAAGTTTTCCATAGGATAAAGCCAAGTAGAAGTTGCCAGATTCGATTGAGGAGGGGGGACTGGAAAGCCTGATCTCTCCAATTCATGATGGTTGCTAGGATGCTGTCTCTGAGGCGATCCGAGGTTTGCATGATGAGCGCTACTTGATCCCAGATTTGAGCTGTGTAAGGGTAAGTATTGAGGAGATGATTCATGGTTTCCTCGGCCTCTCCACATAGAATGCATAAGGAGGGTCCCACAAAACCTCTTTTCAGGAGATTGTCCCAGGTTAGGATGCTTGAGTGAGAGACCAACCATAGGAAAAGCGTGAGTTTCGGCCAGTGCTTAAGATTCCATATTTTTCCCCAAACTTCCAAATCTGGGGTGGGGTTCGACTGAGCTTTTATCTGATAGGCTTCCCGCGTGCTAAAGAAGCCCTGTGGCCTGTAGCCCCACCGAAGAATATCTTCCCCTGCAATTATGGGTATTCTCCGCTTAGTCAGCTCCTCTTTCAGAGGTGCCAAATCGACATGCTCCCTGAGGTTAATGACCTCCCTATCCAAATGCTAGCATCGCCAGGTGTCCTTAGTGGGATTGTCCTACCAGTAATCCGCTACTCTTATCAGGCCTGTCCGTGTAGCTTGGGTGCAGATGTCACGAGCCCATTCCTCAGTGCTCAGGGCGGGCCATTGTTGCCAGGAATCTTGCCAGAACAGAGCCGTTTCCCCATTCCCTATCTCCCAGAAAGCATGCTGGGTGACCAACTATCTGTTCTGCTTGGTCGTTGTCCAAATTAGAGAGCCCGGGTTGTCTCCATTCCATCTGATTAGGTTTTTCTCTGCCATATTTGGGGCATATTTCTTCCTCCACAGTCTAGCCCAAAGATCTCTGAGGTTTTTTAACCAGCGCCACCAAATTTTGGCACTGAGAACCTTGTTCATTATAGAGGGATCTCGTACTCCCAATCCTCCTTGTTGTTTGGTTTGACATAGATTTTCCCAGCTAACTAGTGCTATCTTCTTATATTTGTTGAGGCCCTTCCAGATGAAGTTTCTTTGTAAGTTTTTGATGGTGGTGAGGATGAACTTTGGGGCAGCCAGCGTAGAGAAAGCATAGATCGGGAGAGATTGTAGCACAACTTTGAGCAAAATGAGGCGACTTGGTAAGTTCAAGGCCCTATAGGTCCAGGAGGAAAGTCTTTTGGAGAAGGAAGATAAAAGGTGCTCCCAGGAGGAGTTCCAGAGCGCATTGTCAATCAAGGGGATGCCAAGGTATTTGGAAGGAAGGGAGCTTCTGTTGAAACTGAGTAAATCTGAGATGTGTCGCTAGATCTGAGGAGGCGTGTTGAAGAAGAAGATTTGGGATTTGTCCTTGTTACAGTCCAATCCTGAGGCCTCAGAGAAGGTTTAGAGAATCTTCTGGAGAAAGCTAGCTTCTTGCACAATAGGGCTGCCCATTAAGAGCGTGTCATCCACAAACTGGCTATGCGAGATAGGGGGTGAAATTCCATGCAGGGGTAAGCCTGTTAAGAGGTCCTGTTCTATTGCAGCATGGATGGAGCGACTGAGTCCTTTGGCCAAGATAATGAAGAGGAAGGGGGAAAGGGGATCTCCCTGTCTAATTCCTCTTGAGGGGGAGAAGGGCTTCAAGGGTACACCATTGATGAGTAGAGAGAAGAATGCCGAGGAGGTTAAATTTAAAATCCAAGTTACCCAGATTTGGTCGAAACCAAAAGCCAAGAGCATTGCTCGCATGTACTCCTAGCTTATCTTGTCAAAGGCTTTAGAGAGGTCTAATTTGAGGAGCATACTTGGGGTTTTGGTTTTCTGCAAGGAGTGAATTACTTCATGAGCCAAGATGATGCTATCCCGGATTTGCCTACCCTCAACATATCCCAATTTCTCCGGGGAAATGATTGTTGGTAAGATCAACTTGAGTCTCCGGGATATTACCTTTGTAAGGAGTTTGTAGATCACATTGCATAGAGCAATGGGTCAGTACTTCTTGGCCCGATGTACCTGCCCCTCTTTGGGAACTAAGGTGAGAAAAGTGGCATTGAGAGCTTGGAGGACTTTTTCCGTGACTCGAGAATCCTCCAGAATTTCCTAGACCTCTGTCCTGATCATCGGCCAACAATAGTGAAAAAAGTCGCTTGTGAAGCCATCAGGGCCCGGAGCCTTGCACTTGGGAGTGTCTTGCAATGCTTGATATACCTCCTCAATGGTGAAGGGTCGGAGCAGAGCAACGTTTTTCTCCTGAGTTACAAGCGAGGGTATATGCCTTGTAATATTGTTGATTGATGCCTGTCTATCTGAGATGGGCTCTGTGAGGAGGTTTTGAAAGTAGTTGATGAGGTTTGTTTCCAAATATGCATGAGAGTGAAGGGTTTCTTCTTTATCCGAGATGAGATGCGTGATCTTGTTGGAGTGCCTTCTCTGGACAACAGTTCGGTAAAAGAACTTGGTGTTGCGTTCCCCTTCCTTGAGCCATTGGATACGCGACTTCTGCTTCCACATTATCTCTTCCTGTCTCTTCCTATCTTCGATCTGTTGGGATACTCTGAGTTCCTATGCTTTTAGCTCATTTGTTAGCCCTTGCTCCCTGATCTGGTGCTGTATCTCATCCATTTTCCTGGACAACTGTTTTTGTGAGTCGAAGATGCTGCCGAAAGTTTGCTTATTCCAGAGTTTAAGCGTTTTCTTAAGATTCTTTATCTTCTGATGGAATCGATACATTTTGGATCCGTGAGATATCTCTGCCTGCCTCCACCAATCCTGGATGTTTTCCTGGAAGTCTGGGTGATCTAGCCAGAACTGTTCAAATTGGAAGGGTTTCTTTCCAGGGGTGGCTGGAACATCCACCCATAATCGTATGGGCCAGTGATCTGATCCAAGGAGATTCAAGATTGTAGATTCCATTTCCGTGCCGTCCATCATCAGAGGCTCCAATATGAGGAAGCGATCTAGTTTGCATGCGACTTGTTGGACCCCCGTTCTTCTATTGTCCAAGTGTGAATGTCGTTGCTGACCTCCAAATCAATTAGACGAAGGTCATCTATTAGACTGTTGAAGTCGCATGAGTCTTGATCCAGTCGTCTTGAACCCCCTTTTTTTTCCTCCAGGCTGCGGATGATGTTAAAATCCCCGCGAAGGATCCATCTATCATGCTCTGCTAGGATGGATAAGTGTCTCAAGCTTCTGAGGAAAGCCTGTTTTTCCCTTGGGCTGGCCGGGCCATAAATACTGGTTAGATGTCCAGGCTTGTTAGAGCCGATGAGTCTATACTCTGCTGTGATAGACCATCTGGTGGTATAAAATTTTTCCATCAGTACATCATTGGTATTCCAGAGGATAGCAACTCCTCCCGCCGTACCTGTGGCGTCTATTGAAACCGCTCTTCCCTGTCTCCAACAATAAGGAAGTAGCGGATCCATGTCTTCTGAGGTACATTTTTTTTCTTGTAACAGTGCAACGTCTGGGGTTTCCACTAAGATCAGTTCTCGTAGCATTTTTTGTTTGCTATGTCCATTAAGGCCTTTGATATTCCAGGATATGATCTTCATGATGATGGGGGGGTGGGGAGAGGAGGAAAGTTGTCCGAGATCAGGTGGATCTGTCCCGAGTTTACCATGAAGTTCCCGATTTCCTGTATGAGCTTGTTTGTGGATTTTCTGCCTCTTTTCTTCTCGTCTTTTTCCTTTATTTGGGTTTAATGTCTAACTTCCCTGGATTCCTAGGGCTTTTCTAGCTTGGGCTGAGGATCCTGCAGAGGAGTTGAGAAATACCTTTTGCACTTTCCTCAGTTGATCCCTGGGTATGGTGTAAAGTTTCTGATGTCTATAGGCATGCTCAAGATGATCCAGATCCACTCCAGTGAGGTCTATTCCTCCAGCTCCATGTCCTCGTCTCCATATTTTACCTCCTGTGAGCCTGGCGTCTCTCGGGCCAAGACTGGGGGTGTAAGGTCTAGTTCCTTGTTCTTTGGGGGCCGCTCAGGGCCTTGGCTCATGGTCTGGGGTTCATTGTTTGGGAGTGGTGCATTCATATTTGCAGGGGTTGTCGGGGTTTCTGATTGATCTTGTAAAATTGCAAACTTATTGCTAGTAGACGTATCTTTACTTACCGGGGCCGTCTGCCTCCTTCCTCCCTGCCGCCTTCTTGCTGCTGGTTGTACGAATCCTTCCTTGTCCTTGCCGCTTTCTGGATTTCCTTCTTTGTTGATCATATTGAGAGGGCACTCTCTGAAAAGGTGACCATGTTCATGGCATTTCCTGCATTGGAAGGGAATGTGTTCATAATCAATGGTTTGGGACCAGTCCTCGTCATGATACTCCAGAGTAATGGAGCCCGGGAGCGGCTTAGCTATGTTCAGATATACGCAGATTCATGCATATGACGTGTAGTGTCGCTGCTTAGTGGCTTCGGAGGACTTAACGTAGATGCCGATGGTGTTGCCGATGCCTGCCAGGACCTCTTCCAGCCATAATTCCTGGGGGAGGGAGTACAGTCTGATCCATACTGGCGCATGGGCGAAGTCCTCCTTTTCGGGGCTAAACTTTTCTGTCCAAAATCTCAGGAATAGTCCAGCCGAGTTATAGAAGTATGGCCTTCCATCGAAGATGCGATTCCGATCCTCTAGGTTGTGGAAGATGATTGTGAAAAATCCCTTCGAGCCCAGTTGCAGATCATAGTGGCCCTTCGGTTTCCACTAGTACTGTATCCATTTTACCAGGTCACGCTCAGAGGGCCAAAGCCCTAAAAAATTTCCTACTAAGGCATTATCTCACATGTATTGTTTCTGTTCTTCAATGCGCGGTGAGATAACCACGTATTTTGGGGCTTGTGGTGCCTGTGGGATGCATTTCCCTGGCACCCATGGGGCTGAAACATTTGCAGGGATCTTTTCCTTGGCTGGATCGATATCCATTTCCCAATATTTGAAGGTCCCTTCCGCCAGGAGCTGTGCGCGCATGTCTGGAGGCGTTTCGAAAGTCAGCCTCTTCGTTCCTATTCCAGGATCTTCATTGGCAGTGATTTGGCTATAGGTGACGCCGGACGGCGCCCCGGGAGGAGTTGAATTTATGAAAACATGCTACATTATAGATTATTAGATTATAGTCCAATCAATGACATGTTTGTATGGAAGTGTGATCAACCAAACAAGATCATGCATATATAGTTTTTTGGGAAGTGAAAAAAGTATTATATTGGCAATACACATTATCACTAAGAGAGTGTGAGACATTCACTAATGTCATTTAGTTTTTGAGTTGAACCAACGTTGTATTTGAAATATGAATGTAAAAAATGATTTCTTTTGTGATTTATATGGTAGTAATGAATGAGATGAATGCAATGCAAATCAAAGTATAAAGTTGTCGGGAGGTCGCTTAATAAAAAGATGTTGAGAAAATGTGTATTGATGAACTTATAAAAAGTATCCATATTTTTAGGTTTAAACATATTTTTATCTTATTTCTCTAATTTCTTTATGGTAAACCATTTCATTATAAATAATTTTTTATAGAATTTTTACCATTTTATTTTATTTCTCTAATCTCTTTAATCTCTTTATGGTAAATCATTTATCATTATAAATGATTTTTTTATAGATTTTTAACCATTTTGTCATAAATGGTATCAATAATTTATAAAAAAATATTCTCATGTAATTTTAGGTCCCTTACCCCCAAATTATTTAACATTACATCAAAATATAATAATGAGAAAATTCAATACCCACCATACAATCATATAGTATTTTCTAGACTTATCGAGTAACCCCCTTTCTAAGTGTCATTAGAATTAATCATCATGAAATCATTAAACTAACTTCATTGGATTAGGATTAAAGATGTGTTTTGGTAGAGGGGTACAAATATGTGGTATCTATAATCTTGAAGGACATAAAGTAATGGAATTCTCTTTGGTGTTAGGAACTTTCATAAATAATGAGACAAAGTCCCTAGTGGTTTACAAAGGCCTATTTATCTTAACAAACAAGGAAAGGGAATGCATATTACATGGTGATTGGAAACTCTATAATCATTATAAAAGATATTTTCCTTTTACTCCTCAAATCCCTAGACCATGTCAATGACTTCTTAGGGTGGGGAAATAATTCAATTCCTTAGAATTTTTTCATGTATATCAAAATGTCAACAAGGAGGTAGATATCTAAGATAAAAAAGGGACAACCTTAAGAAGAATGGAAAGATAGTGTAAAGGATGGAGGCATTATATGGTTCTCCACATGGCCCCCTCCATGAATTCAATTAAAAAACCCATCATCGTAACCAACTCACATCATATAATGGGTTTAAAAGATAGAAGAAGCACCATTCATTGCCTCCCTGGCACATTCACTACTCTAGTCCTTCACATTGGTGTAACTATGAAAGGTGCATTGTTGGAGAGTCCTCCTACATGTGAGATGGATTGAATTTTGGGTTTCTAATTATGGAAATGAAGCTTCTAAAGGAAAATACACATTAAGAAGGGTAGAGTTTGACTCAACCTACTCTGTGTGTTTCCTACCTAGGTATCCTTGCCATCAAGTGTGTGTTTCCATGGTGCACTTCAATTGTTGGAATTGGTGTTGTCTCCTTTGTGATTTAAAACAACATGAGAAAGATGTTGTTGAAGTTAGTGGTATCATGACATACTAGTCTCTATAATGGACAAAATGGGAAGAAATATTTAAATGGAAATTGAAGGAGCACAATAGAGTTCATGACAAGTGCAAATAGACAATAGAGAAAATATTCTTAGTGTGTGTGAATAGGAGGAGGAGTCTTGAGTCCTATTCATAGAACAACATGGAAAACATGTCGAGATGGATTTACCATTATATTTTGTAGTCTCAAGTGGAACACATAATGACATGTTTTAATCTCCCCCTTGCATTCATGGATTTTCCTCATCCTAGTTGAATGGATACTCTTGTGAACTTGGTGTAGTCTAGCATACTTGAAACTTCCATGGATCATGATGTTTCTCACCCAATGAAAATTGCTTGAACCCAACCTATCCATTGAACCTCCTTTGTTGTTGCGGCTATGAATTCTAAAAAACCAACTTCATTTATGAAATTGGAAGTGAAAACCCTTTGTAAACTTAGTTAAATTTTATTTTCTTACTTCATTTTGATGTTTTATTATTTTGCATTTATATTAATCCAATTCATACTGAATCCATACCCAAATGTTTGTAGATTAAATATTTTACTTACATTTTTTAAAAGAATTTTGAAATGGGATGATTCAAAGATATGACTCTTGAGCCTACCTTATTGTTGTTAATTTTACTTTTTATTGTTTTTAGTTATAACTTTTTATAGGACTTTATAATAATGTGTTTAAGAAAAATATAATAACATATTAGATATTTTACAATCCAACATGTATATGTTGATAAAAAAGTTTTTGATACAAATGTATGTACCTTAATTTATATTGTTTATTAAATAAAATGTTTTTTATATGCTTTAATTTATATTTCCTATTAAATAAACACGTAATGTATGTACTTCATTTATATTGTTTATTAAATAAAATGTTTTTTATATGCTTTAATTTATATTTCCTATTAAATAAACAAGTTTTTGATAAAAAAAATTATGTACTTTAATTTATATTTCCTATTAAATACGTCTCCACAATTTTTAATATATCTTATATATGTTTCTTTCATTTTTCATATCAGATATACACACTAATTTCCAAAAAAAAATAGTGAGCGAGGTATTAACTATTTATTGGCACGTCAAAAAAACCTTTAATAACATAATATTTTATTTTAGTGTGTTTATGGTGGTTAAAGGTGGACCACTAACGATAGCCCGCAGGGGTGTAGACCGATTGGCAAGTGCCGTGTAAATGGAAGGAACTATGTAAATGAGGTCTCAAGGTCGATTCTCACCCCGATTTACTCGGAGGGCGTACTTGCGGGCTGTGTGTTTCTCCCTAGGGTTTATAAGGCAGCCGGTAGGATTCGACCCCGTGTCACGCGAGTACGATACTACCGTTGTTACCGATTCCCCTAGTATATAAAAAAAAAAGGTGGACCACTAACGTTGTCTGTGAACGTCTAAAATAATAATGTTTATGCATTTTAAAATTATAGACCCAATGGTATCATATAATATTTTACGAATTTAATGATTACTCAACCATCCAATTATAAAAACGTTACTTGAGCACCAAAATATTATGGATATCATTAAAGAAAAAGGTGATTAAGAGGACCTTCATGAATGAGTGATGTACCGATTTAATAAGTTTGCTAAACTATCTCATTATAAAAACACTACTTACCTCATTGGAGGTACCAAAATTTTATGGACGCCGTTAGAGGAAAAGATCACTGAGAGGACCTCCATAAATGAGTCTCCATGAATGAGTCATGTACTGGTTTAGGTGGTATATGATTTAATAGGCGACTTTAAATGTAAGTGGGAAGAAGATGTTATTTGATTTAATATGGTTGATGTTATTTTTTTATTTTTTATTTTTTATTTTTTATTTTTATTTTTTTTCTTTTGAATTTTTTGTTTTTTTCAGGTGAAAAAAATTATGTTTTTGGGTTTTGGATTAATAATCTATTTTTTTTTTTTATGTGTAAAGATAATCGTTTTTTTATTAATAAAAATAGTTTGAAATCTTATTCCAAGATCAAAAGACAATTTTATCCATTATAATATTTGGAAAACTCAACATCCTTTTTACAAGTTATTAAATCTTAACATTTATATTTTATGATGATGATGATGATGATTAACGTCCATTGAGACTAATTGGTGTATTAGACCTTAAGAAGGTAAGATATTACTTAATTTTCTTTAAACTTGTATTTCTATGCTAAAAAAGCATTGAGAGAAGTGTTCCAAGATCATCAAGTTTTGATGACTTAGTAGGTTAGGAAGGTTAGTAATGTGGAAAATATTTTTAAATTGGGATCTAATATGGGTATAGGCAGGACAATCCAAAATGAAGTGTTGTTCATCTTCTACCCGCTTAGTGTCACAAATGTGACAAATTCTCTCATCCCATGGTGTTTTGAGAGTTGTTCAACACCAAGTTTCACTATGTAGCTCATGAGAGTTTGTTCTTATTTTAGCAATGTTGATTTTATTTTTTGCACTTTTCAAAACAAAGAGGTAATTTTGATCTTATAAATTAGAGTTGATCACCTCCTTGTAGTATCTTAATTTCCTTTTATCCACTAATTATTTATCACACTACATATTCTCAAATTTAGAAGTGATAATACTTGTAATATTATTGATATTCTGTAGGGTGGCTTCTTCTTATATTCCTCAATAATTTAACCAAGATTTGACATCTTTATACCATCCTCACTTGAACCGCCGGTAATGTTGGCTAGAGTTTGAAACAATTTTGGAGAGCATTTTGTCATCTATTTTATTTATTTTAAATCATTTAAAAATACATATTATAAAATCTTTTCCATACTTAAGTTGAAAAACAAATATAAAGTATATAAAGACATTAAGAAGATTCTCAAATTATTAAGTACATTCAACGAGATTTGAAAAAATCATGCAATACTACATTTAATATTGTAAATAACATTGATTCCATTTTTAATTTGTCGTTACAATTTTTGATTTCATTGTTTTGTTCTAACTTTTTACCATTATATTTTCTTTTCATCGTATTGATTTTTTTGTCTCATCTTATTATACCTATACCTGTCGATAGGTTCTATTGTAATCGATTAGGGGGTCAACGTAATAGGTAGGTTCTATTGTAATCGATTAAGGGTCAAATAGCTTTGGCTATTGTATTAATTTTTTAATTTTGCATAATGTTTTCTGCTAAGTGGCAGGTGCTTCTCGGTGGCTCGATTTCTCATAAAATTCTTCACAGCTTTAATATATAACGTTGGTGCTTTGGAATATTTTTAATTTTTTTTTTTTTTCGAAAAAAAATAATTATTATTTATAAAAATTGAAAATACTATTTTTTTATTGGTTTCAAATTATGATATGATAATTTTTATCTGGTTTTAATTCAAATTGTAAGGTTAAAATATTAATTAAAAAAAAATTAAGAAATTGACACCTACCCATAGCAATTAAGGGCATTGGGAAGGGCGGCTTGAGCTATCAAGATCATTTAATTCTCTGAGCTATGATGATTGTTGTATGTATTATAACTCAGATTCATAAATAATGCATACAAACCTAGATGTTTCGAGAATGCAACGAACACTACAAGGAGAACACCTTTATGAGGAGGTTTTTATGGAACCTCCCTGAAAAATTCTTCTCTTAGATGTTTATAGTGGAGGTTGTTAGCAGAAGCGGGAGCCCAAAGGTTTTTGTGGAGGTTTTTTGTTCGGTGCACCTTGATGGTACAAATGCACCGGTGCACACCTAAAACATACCGCATTAGGCCTTAAATGTTCAAATGCACCGTCACTATTCATAGCGGAGGCGGGTCGCTGCAAGTTTTTGTGGAGGTTTTTTTCTCAGTGCACCTTTAAGGTATATATGCATCAATCAGTTCATGAAAAATACAAAATCAGTGCATACATGTTCTAGTAGCACTCCATACTTTAAAATAACATTACATGCACCGAATAAATCTCATTGGTGCCATTTAACAGTACGCACTAGGACGTTCATGAATAATACAACATTGACACATCCATGTTTTAGTTGCACCACCATAGTTTATAATAAAATTACATGCACTGAACAAATAGTACCCGTGTTGTTGAACAATACACCTTGGTGCCTCTTTCTGCTAAAAACCACATAATGGTAGGGTAAATAAAAAAATTACCAAACTGATTTTCATTGTCACAATTCATCCGTGCTTCCAAACTCTCAAGAAATCATCGATGCTCACCTTTCCTCCTAAGAAGCCCTGTTTCCGATGATCTACATCGACCATGATAGCTCCATTGGTGGATTTCACACATTTCCAAATTTTGGAAATTACCATGAATTTTCATTTCCTCTCAACGGTGCAACCATGCCTCTTCAAGATAGAAGAGACCATGTAAATTATTTATTACCTTCCTATTTTCATTTTCATCCAATCAAAATTAGATTTTAGCTTGAAATTTCACATTTTTTTTCTTTTTTCATGCGGTGCGCATGAACTGATTGGCTGGCCCCAAAGTAGTGCCTACTATGTTAAATACAAAGTGAGCACCGCCTCCAATGTGTAATATGTTATATACATAGTGAGAACTTATGTCGACATGTCCACATATGTTCACACCATTGTCGTTCAATCTAGCACATTCTGATAAATTACTAAAAAATAAAGTGGTGCATCCTTCGAAATGCCCCAACACTGGTGAAAATTGGTTTCATACCTGCATTGACCCATTACACTTCATTAACCACACCATTAGCTCAATGATACATAAAATTTAACCTAGCGGTGCACTAATTTTAACTAACTGTGCTCGGGCATCCCAAAACAATAATGCACTACCATACTTTATAAAAAATACACACATCGAATAAATCACATTGGTGTTGTTTAACATTATGCACTAGTACACTTCACTTGACTACTGCACCGCTAACATAATGATTTATAAAATTTAATGTAGCAGTGTAACCATTGTAATCCAATGCACCGACATTGTATACAAAAATGCATCGGGACATATATTTCTCGAGTTTTCATAGCGAGGCGTCTTATTGGATGCCTCGTTCCTAGTGCACTCGTATTTACAAAACATCGAGGAACAAAAGGATAGTGTTCCACTATCATGGTGGTATCGATGCGTTAATAGTAACACCTCTCACCAGCTTGCTGTGTCATTTTGGTGGACGCCCTGTCACTGGTTCCATCGAGAACATAACACACCATTAAAAAAAACGCCAACACTCCAATAACATGGTAGCACTAGTGTGTTTATATTAACACATCACATCGTGTAATTTTATATTTAACAATTTCACCGGTCGGTGCAGATGGATCAAAACAACACATCGGTAATGTAAAGAGCACGACACCGGGCCAAATTTTCACAAATTTGCAACACAATGCATTTTATGGTAAGCACCACTGAGATGCTAGGAAGTGCTCCAATTGAGATAAACACATGGGTGCATCCTATTAATCGAACACCCCGCCAATTTTTTGAAATAAAAATTTCCTCCGCAAAATGCACTAGCAATATGTACTACAACACAACGAGAAAAATACATAATATTTTACCATATTGGTTCTCTTTATGGGATTCCCCATCACTGGTGCATTATAATACAGATGCACTAGTATCAACACATACACAACTCAAGTGAAGCGTCGATGCATTACTTTAAATGAAACACATTGGGGTGGTTAAGTAAGTTGTACTGGAAAAATAATTTAAAAATTATCATTCTAGTGTGCATTGTAAAACACACCCGTTAACGGTGCGTCATGAAAAGAAAATTCACCAGTTAAAAGTGTCCCATGCATGAACTAACATATATATTTGGTGCGTTTAATATAACCCAATGCATCGCGTGGTTTAACACCAACCCTTAACCCGTGTGCTATATATCACAACGCACCGCTATAGATATCGATGCTCGACTAACAATGACACATCGATGCGTTATATTTAACATATGTATGTTCTTTTCCTTTTGTTTGATAATGAGCAACAGATGCAATGCATATGTATTTGTTAAGAGCATAGCTTACTTTTTCACTTTTTGTTTTTCAAATTGAAACTATTTTCAGTTTTTGATAAATAAAAATTAGTTATATATGTTTGTGTTTTATATTTTAAATTCATTTTATCTATACATATGTTCCTAAAAGGGATTTTATGTGAATTAGATACACCGACGACGCCAAGTGAAATAGTAGCATCAACCAAAAGAAAAAAAGAATAACAATCTACAAATGCAAACCTCCATAGTTAAATTTTGTGAAGGTTTTTCTTTGCGGAGGAAAAAACATAGGTCACTCTTCAGTGCCTCTCATAATTTAGCGCATGGACTCGATCCTCTGCCACTTCCTCAGTGCCCTGCCTCACATATCCTCCTCCATGGGCTATTTGAATTTCTCCAAGATATTGTCCTCATCATTCATGTACCC
Source organism: Picea engelmannii (assembly GCA_009831015.1). Classification (NCBI taxonomy): domain Eukaryota; kingdom Viridiplantae; phylum Streptophyta; class Pinopsida; order Pinales; family Pinaceae; genus Picea; species Picea engelmannii. The sequence goes on from ML779257.1 coordinate 295,022, forward strand.
ATAATATGAACTGGCATCAATTCTCTTGTAGATCACATACCTACACCTCCTCTTCTTTTCATCGAGGGGGATTATTGAATATATATTTGAGGATGGGGAGAGGTTTCATAGCCTCAAAGTATCTATAAGTAGGTCCCTTTCCTGTGGCACTGAGAACATCAACTTCACTCCCTTCCAATTCCATCATTTAGGCGCCTACTTTGGCATAATTATGACTACCAAGCTCTACGATCAAAGCTTCCCAGTGCCCCGTTGCCTTGTTTAGTAATAAATGACCCCAATGGATGTATTAATTATAACATTGTGTGAGCCTATATATTGACCTAAGATCCATATTTTATATTTAATAGAATTTAAGAAACTCATTTGGAAAAACAACCAATGATCCATAAGCTTTGTCAACATGTCTTATTGCCAAATATTAAGCATTTCCTTGGCCTCGATCTGATCCTCAATGAGATACTCACCCATGTTGTTACTAATAAGTTCATCACGTTTATTATTCTCCACAACCATGCACTCGATCACTTTCTTAACTAGAAGGGGAACATGGGAAAAAAACTCTCTCTCTCTCTCTCTTTGATGTTGGTTTCCCTTGTGCTGCTCTCCATTTTCTTTCACCACATCATCATCTTCCTCAAATAGGACTGGATTAATAGCAACAAAGTCCTTTCTCTTGATAGTTATCATGGCCTGCCTCTAGATAGACTTGATTCTCTGCCACTCCCTCAATGCTCTGGCCCACATCTCCTTCTTCACGGGTTGCTTGACTTTCTCCAATATATCATTCTCTTCATCACTGTCTCCATAATAAATGATATCAATTCTCTTATATATCGTATACATAGACCTCCTCTTCTTCTCCTTATGGGGATCATCAAATATCTCTTTGATGTTGGGGAGGAATTTCCCAACTGCACTTATACAATTAGTTTCTAGAATATTGTAACATGCCATCTTCCAACAATAAATTTTACAAGTGCGATAGATAAATTCCCCCCCAACATCAAAGAGCTATTCAATAATCCCCCCGAGGTGAAGAAGAGGAGGTCTAGGTATACAATCTACAAGTGAATTGATTCCAATTATTATGGTGACAACGATGATGAGAATGTTATCATGGAGAATGTTAAGCATCACGTGGAGGAGGAGATGCAGGCCAGAGCACTGAGGGAGTGACATATGATTGATTCAATATAGAGGGAGGCTAGGTTGACTATCAAGAGTGGTAAGGTAATTTCCATTAATCCATTCCTATTCATGAAAGATGAGGATGTGGCAGAAGAAATGGGAGAGTAGGACAAGGGAAACCAACAACAGAGCGAGTGAGAGTTTGTTTCCCATGTGACCCTTCTGGATGAGAAAGTGATTGAGCCCATGGTTGTGGAGAATAAGAAACATGATGGACTTCTTAATAAGTACATGGGTGAGGATATCATGGAGGATCATGCCGAGGCCAAGGGAATGCTTAAGATTTAGTGATAAGACATACTGGAAAAATGTATGGATCATCGATTGTTTTTCCAAATTTTCTTCTTAAATTCTATTAAATATACAATATGGAGCTTAGGCCAATCTTGAGGCTGACACAGTTTTATAATTAAGACATCCACTAGGGTCCTTTCTTTCTAAACAGGGTAAAGGGGCACTGGGAAGCTCCGACCATAGATCTTGGCAGTCCTGATTATTCCAAAGTAGGGACCAAGATGATGGACTTGGAAGGGAATGAAGTTGATGTTCCTGATGCCACAAGAAAGGGACCTAGTTATAGATACTTCGGGGCTAGGAAATTCCTCCCCATACCTAAAGAGATATTCTATAATCCCCCTCGAGGCGAATAAGAGAAGGTGTAGGTATGCGATCTACAAGCGAATTAATGTCAGTTCATATTATGGATACATGAAAGACGAGGATGATATCTTGGATAAATTCAAGAGGCCCACGAAGGAGGATATGTGAGGCAGAGCACCGAGGAAGTGGCAGAGGATTGAGTACATGCACTAAATTATGAGTGTCATTGAAGAGTGACCTATTGTTTTTTCCCCACAAAGCAAAACCTCCACAAAACTTTAATTGTGGAGGTTTGCATATGTATTTTGTCAGTTAAATTGTTTCTTGATGCATTTTTACGTAACAACCACTCTGGTTCGATTTCAATCACACTGGTGTGCTATAAACAATATAGCACACATGTATATTGTGTTTTTTCAAATCATGTTGATGTTGTTGTTGTTTTGTTTATAAAATGTATAATAAGTACGCTAATGATTTATCTGTTTTTAAATTAAATTTAAGATGTATCACTCATTAGAATTTAGAATTGTCAAATAATGTTTCACTTTAGTTTTATGAAATCGTTTACTTTGGATTGTAATTGCGAAAACTTAAACTATTAATGCCATATAATGTTAAATTCATTTTCAAGGTGAATTGTTTAATTTCCAACAAGATACAATATGTTGATTAAACATGTTTACAAAGAAAAAACACTTTTATGAAACATTATTTTCTCATTTATTTTATTGATAACATTATAATAATTGTTCATAATTACATTTATAATTGTTATATTTATGAGTAGTGATGGTACAAATATCTTCCATATTGAGATGTTCTATTTTTTTTCAATTATTATATTGTGATGACTTATGCTAAGTGTCATATTAGACTATATACTGCACCTAACTTTATATTAATAATAATTTTTTTTAATAAAGGTGTAAATTGAATCGATATCCTTTTTTTTTCCAGTTTGTAGATGAAAATGTTAATTTTTTAAAAATTATCGTGCTAAAACTTTATTGCAAAAACTGAGATATGTATTTTTAAATTATCATACATATTACACGAAAAAAATTAAAATAATAGGAAAAAATAAAATTTTTGTAATTTGTTTTTATATATTTGGAATTAATAAAAATGTATCTATAAATGCATGTAATTCATGAAATAATAAAATCTCTACAAATGATGAAGTGTTTTCTATAGAAGACATCAATTTTTGGGTTAAACGACTCTCAAAAGGAAAAGCTAAGGACATCGAAGGTTACCAAGTTGAAATATTAAAAAGTGGAGGACCTATCTTCATCCCTCACATACATAAGCTCTTCAATTTAGCTATCCAACAAGGCTTTCCAAAACCTTGGACTCAAAGCCTCATTGTACTATTTTTAAAAGTGGGGATAAAAGAAATACCTCTAATTATAGAACCATTATGATTAGCCCCATTTTAGCTAAGCTATATGGAATTATTTTGGAAAATAAGATCGACACATGGCTATAAATCCATGGAAAAATAGCAAGAGGCTAGGCTGGGTTTAGAGGCTACCATTCCACTGTGGACCACCTTGTTACATTTAGGATCATTGCCGAGGAGTTTCGTAATGATAAATATGATCTCCTTTTTTGTTTCATTGATTTAAAAAAATATTTTGACACTGTGCCCAAGAATAACCTATGGAATAGGTTAGAAGAGCTTAAAGTCCCTTTCGAGTTAAGGGATGTTGTAGTAAGTCTATATGAGAAATTTATTGCCAAGTTTAGGAACACTGAGGGTTGGTTGGAAGAAATTAACTGTAATATAGGAGTCAATAAAAGTTTTCCCCTATCCCCTACCCTTTTCGACATCTATATTGATAAGTTAGAAGATTGTTTGTAGGACACATGATGTGTTGGCCTGACTCTTGCTAGTATATTCATCATCCTCCTTCCTTATGATGATGATATTTTTCTTATGGAAAAGAGTCCCTATGACCTAGGTAAGCAACTAATAACCCTCAAGGACTTCTTCTATAACATGGGAATGACTATGAACACTGACAAAAAAAAAGTTATGATAATTAAATCCAAAAGGATAACCTACGACACATTTTTTAAAGATAACAATAGCTTGGAGGAAGTTCCTTCATACAAGTATCTTGGAATCAATATCCACCACAAGCTCAATTGGAACTATAACATTGAATAAAGGATAAATGGAGGGTGGAAATCTTATTGTTGGCTCAAAAAAAATTGTAAATCAACACAACTTTGGCTTTGGGATAAAAAACAATCCTCTTTCACACTCTCATCAAACTAGTTATCTTATATGGATGTGAAGTTTGGGGTTGCAGCATATCTAGAGAATCCTCGAGAAATATAGAACAAATATAAAATAATTTTATAACTTATAATCTCAAAATTAAGGGCAATACGCCTTATCCTATCCTCCTCATAGAATAAATCCTCCCCTCCATTGAGAGAATTTCTATGATTAGATACCTAATGTACAATAACAAGATAAACAACATGGATGACAAGAGGCTCCCCAAAATTTCTTCAAGCTCTATCCAAAACTACCAGTGGCTCAAGCGGGGATGGGATAAAGATGCCAAATATTGGTTAAATCATTGGGGAATAGAAGAAGAATCCATCATGTAGAATATCGATAATATTACAAATATTATCACTTCTAAATTTAAGGAGAATATGTGGTGGGATAAATAATTAGTGGATAAAAGGAAATTAAGATACTACAAGGAGGCGGTGAACCCTAATTTAGAAGATCAAAACTATCTCTCAGTTTTGAAAAGTGAAAATAAAAAAGTCAACATTACTAAAATAAGAACAAACTCTCATGATCTACATAGTGAAACTAGGTGTTGGACAACTCCCAAAACACCATGGGAAGAGAGAATATGTCACCTTTGTGACACTAAGTAGGTAGAAGATGAAAAACACTTCCTCTTGGATTACCATACCTATACCCATATTATATCCCAATTTAAAAATCTCTACCACATTACTGACCTTCCTAACCTCCTAAGTCATCAAAACTATGGTGATGTTGGAATGCTTCTCTCAATGTTTTTTGAGCATAGAAATACAATTTTAAAGAAATTGAATTAATCTTTTATCTTCTTAAGGTTTGATACACTAATTGGTGTCAATGGACGTTAATCATCATCATTATAAAAATATATATTTTGAATCCATAGAAACATATATATAGATGCATGCAATTTCATCAAAGATGATTCTGTGTAAACTGTTTAAAAATATCGTAAAAAGAAAACACAATGACAAATGATTTGGAAATGATGAATTTAATTAATTGGTTTATGCAATCCCAACCACCACCATGTTTTTTAATACAAAATAAATTTTGACATAAATTCGTTATATAACGTGGACATATGATACTTTCCCTCCCAAAAAAAATAATTTTACATAATGTGAATGCATCCTTTGACATTAGTGTTATATGTAAATTCTACAATTAATGATATTCATTCTCATATTTTTTGTAATAATGTAATCAAAATCATTTTCTTAATTTATAGGCCTTATCAAATAACTAATATACAACTATCATCTGTCCTCCACAATTAATCCTAAGAGATCCTTAAATAAGTGATGCTTTCTATATTCCCTTTGTGAGTCTATTTGATATTATAGGGCCCTTTGCATCATGAATAATCCATAAAGAATCAAGTTTAATGGAAAATACATTATCTTTCACATGTGGGCTATATTAGGCCCTAATACAATCCCTAGTGTGCAAAGCTTATAATGAATAAGGTTCATTATTAATACATAAAGAATATTAAGCAAACTCAATAAATAAAATAAATAAAATTCCATGTGTAGATGTTATAGGGAGATTAGTACCCATCTTTGATGTAATGATTGTAACATGAAACCAACCATTTTTCAAAACTAATGTTGAATTAAACAATGCATTTACATTGTTTCCATTAGAAATCCAAAAATACAATTACACAATCATCTTTTTCTTATGTCCCAAGGGGACGTCTAAAGGTAGACCCAATGCAAGGTGTTTTTAATGATCCTTTGGCGGTCTACAAAAGTTATAGTTTATTAATAAATCATCACCATGAGACAAACTACTTATTGCATGCACAACAATAATTATGGATGCCTTCCTTTTCATAAAGAACTCTTTGTCATTGGAGTGTTCCTAAAATGAACAATTTGCACTAAATAATGAGGCTCTGCAACTATTTATGAACCATGCGATGTTCCCATGAGTTAGTGGATGACCGATGATATATAATAGGTTTTTTCTATTAAATTTTCTAGAAGCATAACCATTCATGCACATACTATACATGGAAATGCTATGTTTTTATTTGACAATATTCAAGTAATAATATTGACTATAAAGAGGACCACAAAATGGCATAAGTGCCACCAGATTTTCTAGGAGGAACAAATACATGTGAAATCATAAAAAACCCAATATTTGCAACATCTATTTTAGACTTGGCATTTATATAACTATCAGCGCAAAAAGAGAATTTAGTTCCAATATCAGGCACAAGCATGGACGAAAGCCAAGAACCATACAAATATTTGTTGTAAATGGTTTGGTATTTACTTTGTAGATGGATAGAAAGAGGGAAGTCATTGCTACCTTATAACAATTAAAAATACTTTGGTGTGTACTTGGACATTTTTTTCTCTTAGGTCATACAACTTTTTTGATCTCCTAGTAGTGATATTTTGGGTAGTACTGATATCATACTTTGGCTCACTATAATAACTCTCCTTTGACTCAAAGAAAGGAGATATGTTGGCCAATTTAGGAGGAAACATAGTTGGCCTGGCTTCCAACTTTTCAAAAAATGAGCACATGGAAGTATTCCTATGTGTCCTTTCTATATCACCTGTTGGATTATTGACCACAGTGGGAGGTATTATACCATCAAATTTGGGTAGTATATCATTAATATAATGAGATAATGTGACACTTCGAGGGTTCTTCTTAAACCCTTTACATTTTTAACAACCACATACCATTGGTGTGTCATAAAAAAGATCCAATTCTCAGTGTAATACCATTGAACCAAGATGCATGTTACTGGAAGATAACATGTTACAAATGGTAGGGTAAATAAATTGTCCATTTTCATCAAACATTTGTTTGCAATATATTTCTCCTGATAAGAGCTTGCGACATTTTTTCATTGGTGGAATATCTTGCTCATCTGAACTAGGTCCCAATTTATGATCCTACAAAATTTAATGAACAATTATTAAAATGCACGTGCATAAATGACATAAATTCAATCAGATAAATGAATTATAAATAAAATCTAGACTTACTTTAAATGATGTGGGAGAAGTTGAAAAACTTGCAACGATATGAAATGAGTTGGAATCTGAAGTATTGTCCATTTGATAAAATAACCTTATTTTCCCTGCATTTGAGCCAAAACCATCATCAATATGTGCATGAATCCGATATTAAAATTTATTGGTGCATTTATGTATTTTATAATGCACCGGTGTGTATATATATATCTAGAACGCACCAATGCAAAAAAATATGCAATTCAATGAAATTTCGCATCTGTTAAAGCCTCCACAAGCCAAAACATCCATAAATTTTAATAGCGGAGGTTTGCATTTCTATTTTGTCGATAAAATTGGTACCGATGCATTTTTTACTATATACACACTAGGGTACACTATTCGATGAGGCGCACCGATTTGACGACAAAATTAATTTTTAAAATATATAGTTTCATAAATGTTTTTACATACTAATTAACAAAACACAATGAAAAAAGAGAGGGAATTTCATTTTTCAAAATGTTTTTGTTTATAAATGAAAACACTATTCATTGGTTCATTTTTTTGGCATAATTTAGAGGGAGGATTTTTGGAAGAGAGATTTACCACGAAAGACTTTGGAGTGGCTAGATTTTTTTGAAGACCCAAATTAGAAGGGATTCGTAGGGCACATACAAATATGTAGATACGAAATTTCGGGAATGCGATTTCATTCTATTGATCATTTCAATCTTTCTCTATTTGATTCAAACTATTTTCAATGCATGTTAAAAAAAATATAAGGGTTTCATAGTTACCTTTGATATTGGAAGCCACAACTTTCTTGTTGTTTTTTCTTGTTCCCCTCTTTTTTTAAGTAATATATTTTTATAGGGTTTATTTTTATAACCAATAGATTTTATCCAGTTTATTTTTACAAGAAACTGGTTTTTTTAGGGTTTATTTTTTTAAGAAATAGATTTTTATAGGGTTTATTTAGTTTCTTATGGGGTGTTTAGTATCCATGCAATGGTACTATTCCTTGTATTGGATCCCAATCCCTATCAACTTTGTCGTTGTCAGCAATTTTTTATTTTTATTTTCCATGGTATGTGTTGTGCACTGTATAGGAAAAATTCCTCGGTGTGCACTGTACAGGAAAATAGCCTCGATGCTCACTATATAGAAAAGCACACCAGGGTGCTTGTATCTGTGTAAAGCACTGAGTGGTAAAACAAATAGTATTGATTTCATATCATATGCGTACGGGTTAGCGGTGTGAAATGACTAATAGTACATGCTAGTGTGAGTATATTCTTGATGCCCTGATGCATTCTATTTAATGAAGCACACCTAAATAATAGATTGTATGAAAATTTCATAGTTTCAATTTCTGATGATTTTTTTTTTTATATACAATATGGATGATATAATTTCAAAGAAAACATATTATTGCAATGAGTGTGATGGAATCTCATCCCAAGAAGAGAGACAGACAATTTCTTTAAGTTTTATTAAAAAGTTAATATACAATTTGAAATATTTGTAAGTTTAAATCAATGATATGTATTGGTTAATGTGTGTCATGCAGAGAAAAAACTTGAAGAAACTTGACAAGATTGTTCACAATCTGAGTGCAAAAGAGTGTAAAATTTTTATGGAAATATTGCAAAGAGAGGAAACATGTGGATCGAAAGGTAATCAAAATTAAGTTTTTCTTTGACTTTTACTCAATAAGAATTTATTAACATTAATTACTAATAAGTTTTAAACACTCAATTTCACTTTTTTTTAATGTTCTGCAACAATCGATATCAAGGGAATGGAATCTCGTCCTAAGAGGACAAAAATTGTTAAGGATGTAAATGATGACGACAACTTGGTCATCCATTCATCTAGAGTGGTGCTTGAAGTTAATGAGATGGGAACATGTTTTTTAGATATTTGAGGGATATAGTGGAAAGAACGTATAGATGTCATTTCTACTTACAATACAAAAATCAATCCAGAGACTAAAAATGAATTTCTTATTATTAATCGCTAACAAGTTTTAAACACTCGATTTTA
>ML779257.1:330416-379281 GCA_009831015.1 Picea engelmannii
GAGGAAGAAAGGAATCGGTTGTTAGCGTAACGTTACGCTGCCGAATTGTGACTTGACTGATTGCTTGTGAGGAGTTGGGATTTCTCAGCTCGAATAGGAGTGGTAGCTCGGCCTTGCGAGGTGAGCTGGGAAGTTAGACTTACCATCTGGATTGTGTGGCCCCTTTGCGGCTCGGGGGGCTAAGGGGGAAGCAGAGTACCCCTAGCGATTGGCTGGGAGGTACCGGTGTAGTCTCTACAGTCGGCGAGCAGGAGCGGGACGGAGCGCACGGACAACGCTTGGAGAAAGAAAAAGGCAACGGTACGCCCTTTAATTTTGCAGAGTAGATTGCTTAAGATTTAAGCTTGGTTGGCTTGTTAATTTAAAAAAAAATGAATTGGTTAAACGTGTTAAGGTTCCGTCTGAATTTGATTGAAATTGTTTCATGGCTGAAGGTTGGGTGTTTGCATTTAGAATGGAAGCATTTTATTTTTCTGGAATATTTAGTTCATTGTATTACTAATGAAACCTCGGCTTTCATTCAATAACCCTCCCTGGTCCATGTCGTTGCATTCACCTTACTCTTCATTCTTATTTTATGTTTTTTTTACATTGGTCGCTTCTCATGTATAAAGGGATAACTTAGTTTTGTACTGATGTGTTCTCGCAGTTTGAGTTTGCGCTGTTACCCTTCCTGGAAAATCAAAATATGAGTATTTCTCCTGGCATTTTTTTTGTTTGAAATTTTGGATCTGAAATTTGTTCCGACAATAGATAACACAGTTGTTATTTCAAAAAAAAGAGAATGAAATTCTCACTGTGCGTTGCTATACATCCCTACATTTTTTGTTTTTTTTTATCCCTGAGTTTTGTTGTTATTATCTTCGTTGTGTGTATGGAGTTTATAGGTTAATGGATGTGTGTATGGCATTTATATCCCAGTGGGAATTTTTACCCAGTGGGCGTTTATATGTTAATGGTTGTTTTTACCCAGTGGGCGTTTTTAAGTTAATGGTTGTGTGTATGTATGATTGGCACGTTTTCCGGTTAAGACTATGGGCGTTCTAATCTCTGTGGGGGCGATTTGATTCTAATGGGCATTTTCATCTCTCTGTAGGCATTTTGTTTTAATCCGGGCATTTACATATTGTCGTGGGCATTTTCATATTTCCGTGGGCGTTTAATTTTTACAGAGGGTGTTTTTATATCTTACTGTGGACATTTGTATTGCTATAGGCATGTATAAATGATGGTGGGCATTTTACATATGTTTATGGGTGTTTTTTTTTACTTTGTTGTGGGCGAATTCATCTCTGTGGGATTTTTTATTCTTCTAGGGGCGAATTCATCTTCGGTGGGCATTTTTATTCCCTCTGTGGCCGAATTCATTCTCTGTGGGTGTTTATAAAATTCTATTGGCATTTTCTATTGATGGGGCGTTGGCAACGGACCCCCTCCCGTTGTTTCTGATTGCATTGAAACCTTTTACCCACCTTTAAATTGAGACAGTTGATGGTATAACAGCTCGGCTGAACCACCCCCTTTTTATCACTGTTTTAGGAACATACTTTAGTCTTTTCCACCCGATCCCTTCCTGAGGCGTTCCCAATCTTAATGCCATACGACCAACACCCTGGTAACGACTGGATTACACCGATGCCCTCTTTTTTACGGCCAACCGATTATAGCAGCAACTGGATGGTTGGTGTTAGACAACGGGATAGGAATTCTTTAGTTTTACCTGGACATAGGTTCAATCTTTTGTTAAGTCTTATTTCATATGATAATTGGTTCATGTGGTGGTAATATCTATTTTAATGGGCCCATAAAAAAAATTTGCTGATAGTTTTTCTAATTTGATTAATGTCGATGGATTAATACTAAGTGGTAAGGTTTAGAGTGGTTATTCTCACTAGTTTAGAAGGGGTAATTTGATTATGGAATGATGATAATGTTATACAGTTCTTAGTTGTAATTATCTATTTATGAAGGACTCATTAATTTAGGTGACTATTATATGGAAATTGGTTAATATCAAGGGTAATGAAATTGGTTTCATTGGGTCTGGTAAAATACATATATCTGACATGTAGAAAGTAATTTAGTCTTCTTTTATTCTAACTAATGTCCCTTTTCTTCTTTTTCAATTAAACAATACATCCTTCATTTGACTTTTACCATCCTATTGTGTTATGTGGTGGATCTTTTATTTACCTTAAGAAGGGATTATTTCTTTAATTATTTATTAAAGAAGGAGTTGATTTATGTACTCAATTAAGGAAGGAAACTGTTTATGAAATTAGATCATTATTGTAAATTGTAAAGATAGTGTCATTATGATATACTGTTTTAAATCATGGGAGAGTAAGGATCTTGTAACATAAACTAAAAGGAAATGTTCGGGTTAGAATCTTATCAATGTAATGTTGTGGTTATTTTTAATTGCTAAGTTATTGAAATAATATGTCATGGCATAGGTAGCTTGCCGAAATCTCTTAATCTCTTTTCATTGTAATATGTGTGGAGTAATTTCAATATAATATATTGTTGAATTATGTAAAGGTAATGTTAGTTCATTTTAAAATAAAACGAAATGTTAGTATTAGATATCATAAAATGTAATGACATTGTCATTTTATTATAATGCTAAGGAATTTTAGCATTGATGACTTATAAAATGAAGGGTATTTTGAACTAAGTACCATAAATTATTAAGATTTAGTAAATGAGGAAAGTTGTTCATTTTAAATAATGTTGAACTTGGTTGTTCGTTGTTGGAATCCTTGTCACGCGCCTTCTGTAAAGGATGTAGTCGTTCATCTTATTAATGTTGTACTTGATTGTGATCAGTTATTTGCTTGGTCTGCTTGGTCTGCTTAGCCTTCTATTAATTTTCATTGTAATATTTTGAAAAGGGAAGCAAAGTCCATCTCTAGTTCTTTACAGGAAATGGGGTGTCCAAGGTACTTACTCTATTGCCTTCTGTCCAAGATAAACCCCACGTTCCCATGTTGTAGTTTCTTGATTACTACTTATTTTCTATCTTTATCATTTTCTTTTTTTTTGTTATTATGTTGTTGTAGCAACATGTAAGAAACCTCACCTCAATGGACTCGGATTTGTTTGATGAGTGCTTGCAAGTGGTGCAAGGTGGCATGTCCCCGATGTCTCTCATAACCTTTTAACTTTATACTTCTTGGTTATTTTTCAGAAGATAGATTTTTATATTTGTGAAGATTTTCAATTGATATGTCAATTTTAGTTTTTCTAAAGTAGGAAGTATTTTTAATCTATATTAAGTGTTTTTAAAGAAATTGTCAACTTTCTGAAGAGAATTTTGATGGAATTTTTTTTTGAATTTTTAAAATGCCTTATAACACATGGGATACCTCTAATTGCTTAATGTCTTGAATTCCTTCTAGAAATTTTGAAAAATAAAAACACTCTTTACATGCCATATCATTTTCTATCCTCATCCAAAGAAGTTTTATGTTCGAGAGAACTCTTAGTTTATGAATAGAATGATTTAATTTATTATGGTATGAAATATGTATGGATTATGGCAATAAATATAATATGGATCCCCAATTTTTGAACATCATTTTCTCTTCTTTGCCTGGATATCAACAACAACAACAAAAAAAAAACCATGTTAATTGGAAAATTTTGAGAACTCATTAAAAACCCATGATGCTTCATTATATATATATATATATAAATTGTTTTTGAATGTAGTAATACATTATTTCAAGTTTCAAAGTGTTTCATAATTATTTTAATTTTTAATTTTTAACTATATATATTGTTAAGTTAAAACATTTTTAAGAGGCAGGTATAAGCAGCTTTGTTGCTAATTTCACTTGTCTTTTAATGTCTCTTTTCATTTTCATTATCATTGTTTTCATTTCTTTTCATTTTTTATTTTTTTTCCATGTATCCATCTTCATTTTTTTTTATTATGAAGTCATCTCTGACAACCATTACTAGAATTACATAAGTTTTAATGGGTCCAAAAGCTTTGCACAATGGATGAGCTAATTGCAACAAGTTTTTAATTGATTTCTTGACCAAATTCCATTGCAATATCTATTGTTTAAAATATTCTCTTGAATTTGAATTTGATAGTACATGTGATTATATAGTTACCATCCAGATGGAAAAGTAAAAGGAACCATTAACACTATTCAATAAACATAAATTTAATGGAGTAGACATGCCATCAAATACATGAATAAATTGTTTTTCACAAGTTGCAACTCTTTTACTAGAATACTTTTGGGATAACTTTTAAAAACTTCCATGGGTAGAAATAAAAATGATTTATGTAAATTATACATTGTTATGTGTTTTTAAATCAAATCTAGTTCATATTTACATCCCATCCATTTAGCCATCCAACCATTCTAGAGACTAAGGGGTGCTCCTCTCTTGAGGGAACAACCTTCTAGTCTGCTTAGCTAGTTAGCTAATCAACTAGATTAGAGAAGGAGGGACACTACCCCCTTAAGGGAAAAACCTTCTAGGGGCATATAGAATTAGTTAATTAATTATTTTGTGGGTTAGTCAGTTAGGGCATCGATTTACATCCTTGAGGTGTGTGCATGTGCATATAATATTACATTCTAGTCTATACTATTATTATATAATCTAATTTCTAGGTTTTCTTATGGTTCTATTTTTTCTCTAGATCAATTATAATAGTTTATCTTGTCTCTATTTCTAGGTTTTGTTTTGTAGGAAGCTTTGTTTTTTTACTATTTGGTATCAAAACTATAATATCTTGGCCTCCTTATTTTCACTTAGACATTGGATTTATTTGAAGGATTCCCTCCCATCATACATTCCTTATTCCTCTTCCTCACCTCATATGTCTCAAGATTTTGGGTTATTTAAGGTCTATCCTCCATCCCAACTACCTTCTTTAGCTTGTTCTTTTGGCCATTGGCTCCATCCAACAAACTATTATGCATAACAATTGTTCTTTAGGCTAAGTCATTCCTCAAGCTTGCTAATTCTTGAGGTTTTTCTAGAGGCCTACCTCCCACCCCACACCTTTCTTTTGTGGTGTGTCCTCCTTATTGGGCGATTCTTGAGGTTTCCTTCCACCCCAACCCTTCTCTCCTGTGTTGCATCACCCTTCTCAACTCTCAAAAATCCCTTCTTGCTGACAACCCTAACTAGATCCATAACAAAGGGCTTCACATGTAGATCTTTAACAATGTATTTCTCTTTCTTAGTGGCTCCTCATAACATTTAATCCTTTGAGGATGTAGAGGACAGTTTGTAAAGTGTGGTTCATGAATTGGCCAACTCTCTCATTGAATCCCTCAGACTGCAACCTAGGGCTTCTGTAATATCCCACTCTTGCACACACTGAGTGAATTTATTCTTTGAGGACACTTGCTGGAAAGTGATCCAGATTATTATACTATTGGTCATTTAATTATGATTATGAGACATTATGGATTGATGATATGTTATTTTGTTGTATTCACATAGACAGGTGCTATTTGAATAGGTTCTCCTAAGTGTGCAGGACTTTGGGCATTGAGGATGCAGAGGCATCGATGAAACCCCTTGGACTTTGGATCGAGTCAAGGAGTGGACTGTTTGGTTTGCATGTTGTTGATGTGACATCGTACATATGATGAGATGTTATGATGATTGGTTATTATTGAACTGATATGATTCGTTGATGGATGTAAGCTGAAAATAGCTTGCCGACCAGACTCACATGTGGAGTAAAAGGGTCACACACGACAACTAGATACTTTGAGGGAGAGGTGTGGGAGAAGACCTATCACAACCTACTAGCACTCCCATCGTGGCTCAAATTATATCTGAATGATTACCTAGTTCGAGAAGACCTATGATGCCATGAGGGCATACTGGGATAGTTGCTCACGATGATTCTAAGGGGCATGCAATAAGAAAGGGGACTTATTCCTTAGAGGCCCTTAGTCTCCCACAAGATCACCTGGCAGAGTATTGACTCTAGGGGTTTTTGATGTCTACCAAGTCAGTAAAGAGGCGAGTTTCACCCTTGGAGCACGTAGTGCGTCCTGAAGGGAAAGTCATGCAAGGAAACCAGAAAGAGGTGAGTGGTACCCTTGGAGCACGTAGTGTGTCCTAAAGGGCACATTGCGCAAGGAAAATAGAAAGAGGCGTGTGGCACCCTTGGAGCACCTAGTGCGTCCTGAAGGGCACATCACTATTTTAACTGGTAAAGTGAATAAACCTAGTCGGACTTAAAATGAATGAGGTGATAAGTAAGAATTAAAAACATTTTTCCCTAATAAAAATGTTGCCCAACCTAGAGAAATTAAAACATAGGTCTAAGTAGAACATCTGGTTAATAATAATAATAATAATAATAATAATAAACAAACATGTAACGAGAAAGGGGGGTAAGAAATTCAAATTTATTTATTAAAGTCAAATTATCATGGAGGATTAAAATTTTAAAAAGAGAAATGGTTGTTTTTATCTATTTTGCTCATTTAATTTCAGTTAAAAAGAAAAGAGGGTAAATGGTTGTTTCATCTACACTTGCTAAATTTAATTTTAATTAAAGAAGAAAAAAGGTAAATTGTTGTTTTATCTACACTTGATAAATTGATTTTTAGTTAAAAAGTAAAAAGAGGGAAACTTAAAGAAAAAGAGGGAAACCTAAAGAAAAGGGGAAACATAAAGAAAAATATGAATGTCTAACTTAGTAAGGAATCTTGCCTTGGGAACTTGCTATTTATGAACTCAACTAAGAATTAAGTAAGGCGTAAGTCATTTAAGATTTTTATGGGAATATTGGGACAACTAGGAGCATTTTTAGGAATGCTTTTAGGTGGGTGAGGGAAATAGGAATATTTAATTAATTAATAAAATTAATTTTCTGGTGCAATTAGGGGATGGGTTACATGTGTACATAGGAGGTTTTTCCTAATTAAATTAAATGAAAAAGGAATTTAATGAGAATTTGGGAAACTAATTACTTGAAAACTCTATAAGAAGGATGGAGGAGGAGGATTATGCATCTCATTTTCATGCGTAACGTTATGCTGCTAAATTTTTCTCTTGATTGAACTTCTCTTGTGGGAGTTGGGATACCCAGCTCGGGTAACGAGAGGTAGCTAGACCCTGTGAGGCGGGCTGGGTGCTAGCAGTTCTCTGGTATTATGTGCATAGCCCTTTTTTGGCTTGGGGGGCTCATGGGGAAGAAGAGTACCCCTAGCATTGGCTGGGTGGTACCAGTGAGGTCACATTAGTTGGAAATCGAGAGCTGGATGGAGCAAACAAGACAACGACTCAGAGCTTTCACGTTGGGCTAAGGTATGCCTATTAAAGTTGTTACATCAAAATGACATTTAATTTACGCATGCTATTTTTCTGTGCTCGGTTGAATATTTCATTGCCTTGAGATTTCTTGCACCTTCTTTCCTATAGTATTTGTAATCCCCTTGCTTGTTGTATTCTAAATTGATTTCCCTTGGTGAACTCAACTTCTGATTGCAATGACTTCTATGTGTGGGTTTTATTGATTATTATGAAGAGATTGTGTTTTTATCTTTCGTCCCTTATCCCTTAGTCATCATTCTGTTCTTGAGTAGTCGACTAGGAGCCGAATCGACGGTCATCACTTCAATTTTGAAAGACCTATAGATTCAAATGCCTTTCTTTTTTGTGCATGGATGATGAGTGAAGGATAAATTTTGCCCAACTGTCTATCCCTTACTAATCTTCGCGTTTAATTGATTCTTGGCTGAATGTTTAGTATTGCACCTTCTTGTGAACAAGTACCTCTGTGTTTCGATTTCTTCAACTCCAAAAACCTTTGCATTTCCTTGAAATATTATCCCTGCATTTCTTTGATTGATTACCTCTGCATTTCCTTCAAGGATCAACTCTGCGTTTTCCTTTTTTTGGGTAAAATCTCAATGTTGAATGGTAAACCCTCTGTGTTTATTTTAATGATGATCTCCTGCGTTTTGGAAGGGGTAAATATTTGTGTTTTAATGATTATGTTACAACGAATGTTTTATCCATGATTGTCATTACAATGATTTTATCATCCATGGTTGTGTTACAACGATTTGTTATCTAGGATTGTTAATACAACGACTTGTTATTCATGGTTGTGTTACCACGATTTGTTATCCATGATTGTGTTACAATGATTTTGTTATCCATGTTGTTATTACAATGATTTTTCTTGGCGATAACACAACAATATTTATTGTATTACCCAACGCCTCGATTGGTATAATATCTGCGTTTTTTTTTATGCTATGTTTGTGTTCCCTGGTAAGTTATCTACGTTTTTATTTAAACAATATGTCACTGCGAATTTGATACCTGGAGTATCACTTTACTTAGAAATTCCATGGCATATTACACAACAATAAATTTACCCATGAATTTCATTGTTGATACCTGAGTTTTCAATGAACCCCTCTGCATTTTTGCGTATTTATTTCCCCCAACAAATACCGTTTTTAACCTTTGTTGACAGTGATTTGAATATTTATTGAGGGTTGCATTTTAACCTTTGTTGATAGCGATTTGAATATTTATTGAGGACTCCTTTTTAACCTCTGTTGACTACGATTTGAATATTTATTGAGGAATGCATTTTATATGGAATGTGTGACTACGTTTTTAACGTTTGTTGACAACGATTTGAATATTTATTGAGGACTGCGTTTTAACCTTTGTTGACTATGATATGAATATTTATTGAGGACTGCGTTTTATATGGAATGTGTTACTGCATTTTGAACCTTTGTTGACAGTGAATTGAATGATAATGGTATGTGTAATTGTTGCGTATAGATGGTTGAGCGTGCTTGTAAATTTAATATATTTGACAACAATTTTATGTATATTTGTATGACAACGATCTGTCCATAACTTTATCAAAAGTCTTACTGTTAGATTTATAAACAGACCTTAATAGACAGTGATGTTAGTCAAGTGATTATTATTACAATGATAATTATTATAGTGATTATGACCGTGATTTTTATGACAACGATTTGAGTATTTATTGACAACGATTTTATATGTAATGGTGACTGCGAATTGATTGTTTATTGACAACGAATTTATATGCAATGTGTGGCTGTGATTTGAGTATTTATTAACAACGTTTTATATGTAATGGTGACTGCAAATTGAATGTTTATTGACAACAATTTTATATGTAATGGTGACTGCGAATTGAATTCTTATTGACAACAATTTTATATGTAATGTGTGGTCGCAATTTGAATATTTATGGACAACGATTTTATATGTAATGTGTGACTGTGGTTTGAATATTTATTGACAACGAATTTATATGTAATGTGTGGCTGCGATTGAATAATTATTGATAGAAATTTTATATATTAAATGAAAACAATATCATATATTAATTCTGTTATATAATATATTTAATAGACCGCAATATAATATAGACAAACTTTATTAATAGATAGCAATACCTGTTAGATAGCAATATCAATGCTAGACGACTATCTATTAATAGACAAAGATTTTATAGTTAGACTGCGTTACCATTGTTAGACATAGATCTATCGATAGAAAACAATGTGGATTGTTGACAACGAACTTGTACCAACAACGATATTAAAGTTAGATAACACTTTCTTTGTAGATAACAAAAGGGAATAATCCATAGATGGCTAATCGTGTCCTTTGATTGATGTATGTTTTCCTTAGATTTTGTTGCGCTAAGAATTTAACATGATGTAAGATTGTACAGTAGTCATTTCTCCCTTGCGTCTTGTCTACTTGTTTCTTGGGTGCATGGGTATAGTCTTCACATATTTTGATAGATAATTCGGTCTCCTAGTGCATTGGATTTATCCTTGGGTTATGGTCTAGATATGTTATGTTGTGCCTTGGTTATTGTCTCACCTATTTCTTTATGAGGGAATGATTCCTGATGAGGGGATCATCGTGCGCCCTGATGGATAGATGCGATGATAATCGATCCAGAGTCTTGTTATTCTTGATGCGGGTGTGTTGTTTGTTGTAATTGATTTTGGTACCTGGTTTTGTAATGCCTAAATGTGTTTGGCTTTGCACACCGTAGAAGTTTTTAGTTACTAGTCATCAAAGCCATTGTGTTGGGTTGTTGATGATTGTCTTTTATCTTGTAGGCATTGTCTTTCTTGTGTCAAGAGGGTAGTCATTTTTATCTATCTATTGATTATCGCACATTTCATCCAATTTCCCAATGTGCTAGTGTCCGAGTCGTTGTTTTTTGTTGCATGATCTATATGCATTGTGTTCATCGTCAAGTTGCATTGTTTAACTGTTGTCATTATTGTCATCCTATTTAAAAAAAATAAAAAATTTGCGTTGCGTCGCATGGGTATCAGAGCGAGTTCAACCCTGTGACTGTGGATCACCATGCTTTCCATTGTAGTAAACCCTTGAGTAATAACCTAGCACTAATTAAAAATTTAAGGTGTCCATGTGATGATCTCGATTAGAGGATGCCACAGAGGTTCACAATGTGGTTTCATGGAAGGAGGTGTGATGCCTCCATAAGTGATCGCTCCCTCAGAGTCTAACCCCCAAAGGGGGAAGAACAATCCCTTGGACTGGAGTTGATTGTTGTAAGGGATGATGGTGGCCTGACAAGGTCCTTTCAGGGAATTCCAGAGGCCTTGATCCACTATTTGTACTAAGATGAGCCTAGGTCTCATGTACCCCTGGGGTTCCACATCGCGCTCCAGCCAATATCGTTAGCTTTCATCGAGAACTCGAGAGGGATAAGTTCTCAAGTCCACGAGTGCCGCGAACGAATTAGCCACCGAGACATGGTTGGAGAACATGGAAATGTGCTTTTCACTGTGCGAATATACCTCCAACATGAAGGTCCACCTGACGGTCTTTCAACTGAAGTGGAGGGTGCTTCTATGAAGAAAGACACTCCTGTCGCAATTGAACATGGTCGTCGAAGACATGTCATGGGAATTGTTCAAGGAATGGTTCCAGGAGAGGTATATTTCTGAGGAATTCTTTGAGCATCATCTCAACGAGTTCAATGCCTTATGATAGAGAAGCCATATGGTGCTCGAGTATGAGGCTCGTTTTATGGAGTTTCTTCGGTATGCTCCACACCTGAATACCAAGAAAATTAAGGTCAACAGGTTCTTGTTTCACTTGAATGTCAACATACGTGCAAAGGTTAGGATTTTGATGCCTTAGACCTTGAATGATTCCATCCAGAAGGCCCTCATAGCATAGGAGGAGCTTATCAGCGGGGTTCAGAGCCAGGCTCCAGTGAGACCAGCAGGGAATGTGTCATCTGGTGCGCAGCAGCATCAGACACCAGCTAGGCGTTCACCAGGATATCATGGCTTCCAGAGAGGATCCACTTTCACTACACCTCGGTGAGAAGTGCCTCAACAGTGGACTCCTTACCGAGGACCACCACACCAACAAAAACGCCGACCACCACAACAACATTTTAGGCCTGTTCAACAAAATAGACTAGGATTCCATGAAGGTGGGCCGTTAGCTTCTACTTCGGGTACCAGGAATACTGGACCGAAGAAAGTGTGTTGGAATGTGGGGAGCCACATTTCCAGTGCGACTGCCCAGTGGAGAGGACTAGAGCATCTGGATCAACCGAACCCACTACCATGGGAGATTTGGGCAAGGCCCATTAGATTCATGTAGCGGTGAATAACCACCAGGAAGAGCACCAGTCGACTGTTCTTGAGATGTCAGGTACCATCGCTAACTAGAAACTTAGTATTTTGATAGATCTAGGTGCTATAGAGAGTTTCATTCCAATGTGGCACTAAAAATAATTAAGGTGAAGGAAGTCAAACAGGATGAGTTTAGCTTTGTAGAATTGGCTCCGAGAGCCAAACAAAAGGTTGGAGGGAAGGTTACGGGCTGTAGCCTTAACCTGGGAGAGTTTTTCACCAGGGCCAACCTGTACGTCACGATCTTTGGATCTTATGACGTCGTGATCGGTATGGACTGGTTGGAATCGCATGAGGTGGTAGTCAAATGTAATATGAAATGGTTGAGCTTGGTCGATGATGAGGGAAAGAGATGCATACTTGTAGGTCGAAACCAGGGAGTTTCCTTGAGGTTCATCTCTTCCTTGCAGATATGGAAAAACATGCACAAGGGATGTAATCTTTATTCGATCCTTGTCTTAAATGAGAAGGGAGTAGAGAAAGGTCTATAACACCTTCTAGTGGTGAGAGAGTTTGCGAACATATTCCCAGAAGAGTTACCTAGATGTCGCCGGAGAGGGAATTGGAATTTACCATAGAGCTAAAACTGGGGACTGAACTGATAGCAAGAATGCCTTATTGGATTTCGACCCTGAAGTTACAGGAGTTGAGAATGCAACTGAAGGAGTTGCTGGACCTGGGACTTATACGTCCAAGTGTGTCACCATGGGGTATGCCGATTATATTCATATGGAAGAAGGATGGATCGTCGATACTCTACATTGAATATCATCAATTGAACAAAGAAACAATCAATAATCAATACCCGTTGCCAAGGATTGATGATCTGTTTGATCAGATGAAAGGCGCGACGGTGTTTTCAAAGATTGACTTACGATCAGGGTATCACCAATTACAGATCAAGGAATATGGCGTCCTTAAGACCACCTTTAATACGAGGTTTGGACATTATTAGTTTATTGTTTTACCGTTTGGACTGAAAAATGCCCCAGGGGTATTTATGAGTTTAATGAATGGGTTGTTACGCAAATACTTGGACAAGTTCGTCCAAGTATTCATGGACGATATTTTGATTTAATTTCGGACAATGGAGGAGCATAAAGAACACTTGCGCTTGATACTACAATGTCTGCGAGAGAAAAAATTGTATGGGAAATTGTCCAAATGTTCATTTTATCAATCAAAGATTCACTACTTAGGGCATGTCATCTCCGACGAAGGTATCGCCATAGATCCAGCAAAGGTCGAGGCTATTATGGAATGGTTTGCACCGACGAATGTCCCAGAAGTGCATAGCTTCATGGGTTTAGTGGGATACTATCGACGGTTTGTCGAGGGATTATCAAATATAGAAAATCTAATTACGAAATTATAGAAGAAGAACAAAAAGTTTGCTTGGACCGAGAAATGTGTGGAGGCATTTTGGAGGCTCAATGAGTTGTTGACAATGACACCGATATGGAAGGTCCCTGACATGGACGTGGGCTTCTTGGTATGCACTGATGCATCCAAGGAAGGCTTAGGTAGAGTCTTGATGCAAGATGGTCGAGTGATCACTTACATCTCGAGAAGGTTGAGAAGGCATGAGGATAATGAGGCAACACACGATTTGGATTTGTTAGCCAACTTTTATGCCTTGAAGGTTTGGATGAACTACCTTATTGGATGGAAATTCAAACTAAAAATAGACCACTGTGGACTGCAACACATATTTACGCAAAGCGAATTGAACGCGCGACAACGATGCTGGTCGGAATTGCTTAGTGAGTACGATTTCGAGATTACTTACATAAAGGGAACAGTTGGCTGATGTGTTGAGTCGGATACCACGCATATTTTCGGTGATGCTTCTTTAGAAGAATCTACGTGAAAAGATTTTAATTTTATAGCATGACGATGACTGGTATAAGGAGGTCAAGGTTTTTACCAGAAAAAACACAATGATGGTAACAAGATTTGAAGGATTTACGTTGGACGATGATAGATTATTGATATTTAAAAATCGAATTTATGTACCATCGAACGACAAGTTGAGGAGTTTGATCCTAAATGAGACTCATAGAGCAGTGTACATGGCTCACCCAAGAGTCACGAAGATGAGGGAAGACCTTAAACCCTTATTCTTCTGGAAAGGAATGAAGGCAAACATAGTCAACTACATGGCAATATGTCTAGAATGTCAGTAGGTGAAGGGTGGACATAGACATCCAACATGATTTCTATAGACACACGCTATTCTGGAATCGAAATGGGAGGTCATTTCGATGGATTTCATTGTTGGATTTCCACTGACGGCAAGGATACATGACTCAATTTTTGTGGTAATCAACACCCTGACGAAGAGTGCTCATTTATTCCTATGTGTACAAAGTATCAGGAATCTGACATAGCTAGAGTTTTCATCAGTGAGATTTTGAGGCTACATGGCGTGCCTAAGAGGATTATATCTGATCGAGGATCGGTGTTTACTGGATGATTTTGGACTAGTGTCCAAGAGGCCTTGGGAACTCAACTTAACTTTAATACTGTGTATCACCCGGAGACAGACGGACAGACCGAATGAACAAACCAAATCTTGGAGGACATGTTGTGCAACTATGTGATGGACCAACAGAAGCATTGGGAAGAATTCTTTCCACTGGTAGAAATCGCATATAACAACAGTTATCAAATCACCATTAAGATGGTGCCTTTCGAGTTTCTTTAAGGGCGACTGGGTCAGACACCTTTGATTTGGGATTGGTTCGAGGATAGGGTCCTAGTGGGACCGGAAGCGATCCAAGAAATGGAAGATCAATTCAAACTATAAGAAAAAATATCAAGGAAGCGTAGGATTGACATTAGATTTATGCCGATGCACATCGTTTCGATCGTAGTTATGAAGATTTGCGATCAAGTCTTCTTGCGGGTGAAACCGCATAAGATTTCGATCAAGTTTGGAAAGGTGCTAAACTCTCTCCTAGTTTCCGGAGATCCTGAGAGATTGTGGAAAGGAGAGGGGCGTAAACTATTTGACTAGCCTTGCCTGATTCTTTGAGGTACACGCACGATGTCTTTCACATCTTTGTTTTGAGACATTATGTTAGTGATCCTACTCATATGGTTGACTTGAGTACCTTGCAGGTATCGGATGAAGGTGCACTCACAACTGAGTCAATCCGCATCCCGGACCATCACATTCGACAACTACTACGTATAACAATAGATTAGGTCAAGGTCTAGTGGGACAACTATAGTCTGGACTCGGAGACCTGGGAGGACGCATATGATATGCGCCAACAATTTCCATTTTTTATTGATAGATCAACTTATGATACTGTGATATAACTTATTTTGGCACTTATATACTGTGAAACTTTGCGACGAAGTTTAAAACAAGAGGGGGTGTATGTAACATCCCGCTCTTTCATGCACTGAGTGAACTTATTCTTTGAGGACACTTGTTGGCAAGTGATCCAGATTATTATACTATTGGTCATTCGATTATGATTATGAGACATTATGGATTGATGATATGTTATTTTGTTGTATTCACATAGACAGGTGCTATTTGACTGGGTTTTCCTGAGTGTGCAGAAATTTGGACATTGAGGATGCAGAGGCATCGATGAAACCCCTTGGACTCCAGATCGAGTCAGGGAGTGGACTGTTAGGTTTGAATGTTGTTGATGTGAAATGGTACATACGATTATATTTTATGATGATTGATTATTGTTGTTGACATGAATTGTTGATGGATGTAGGATGAAAATAACTTGCTGACCAGACTCACATGTGGAGTAGAGGGGTCACGCATGAAAACCAGATACTTTGAGGGAGAGGTGTGGGATCAACCCTGCCACATCCTACTAGCACTCCTGTCATGGCTCGAACTGTAGGTTAATGATTACATAGTTCGAAAAGACCCACAATGCCGTGAGCGTAGACTATGACAGTTTCTCACAATGATTCTAAGGGGTGCGCAATAAGCCAGGGGCCTTATTCCTTAGAGGCCCTTATTCTCCCACAAGATCACCTGGCAGAGAATTGACTCCAAGGGTTTTTTATGTCTACCAAGTTAGTCAAGAGGCGAGTGGCACCCTTGGAGCATGTAGTGGCTCCTAAAGGGCACGTCGTGCAAGGAAACCAGAAAGAGGCGAGTGACACCCTTGGAGCATGTAGTGCATCCTAAAGGGCATGTCGTGCAAGGAAAATAGAAAGAGGTGAGTGACACCCTTGGAGGACCTAGTGCATCCTGAAGGGCACGTTGTGATTTTAATTGGTAAAGTGAATAAACCTAGTCGGCCTTAAAATGAATGAGGTGATAAGTAAGAATTAAAAACATTTTTCCCTAATAAAAATGTCGCCCAACCTAGAGAAATTAAAACATAGGTCTAAGTAGAACATCTAGTCAATTTTAAAAGGGGAAATGTTTTTTTTTTATCTATTTTGCTAATTTAATTTTAGTTAAAAAGAAAAGCGGGTAAATGGTTGTTTCATCTACACTTGCTAAATTTAATTTTTAATTAAAGAAGAAAAATGGTAAATTGTTATTTTATCTACACTTGCTAAATTGATTTTTAGTTAAAAAGTAAAAAGAGGGAAACTTAAAAGAAATATGAAACTTAAAGAAAAAGGGGGAAACCTAAAGAAAAGGGGAAACATAAAGAAAAAACTGAATGTCTAACTTAGTAAGGAATATTTCCTTGGGAACTTTCTATTTATGAACTTAACTAGGAATCAAGTAAGGCATAAGTCATTTAATATTTTTAAGGGAATATTGGGACACCTAGGAGTGTTTTTAGGAATGCTTTTAGGTGGGTGAGGGAAATAGGAATATTTAATTAATTAATGAAATTGATTTTCTGGTGCAACTAGGGGATGGGTGACATGTGTACGGGGGAGGTTTTTCCTAATTAATTAAATGAAAAATGAATTTAATGAGAATTTGGGAAACTAATTACTTGAAAAATATATAAAAAGGATGGATGAGGAGGAGTATGGATCTCATTTTTATGCGTAACGTTATGCTGTTGATTTTTTTTCTTGACTGAACTTCTCTTGTGGGAGTTGGGATACCCAGCTCGGGTAACGAGAGGTATCTCGACCTTGCAAGGTGAGATGGGTGCTAGTGGTTCTTTGGTATTGTGTGTGTGGCCCCTTTGCAGCTCAGGGGGAAGAAGAGTACCCATAGCATTGACTGGGAGGTACCGGTGAGCTCACATCAGTTGGAAAGCGGGAGCTGGACAAAGCACACAGGACAACGATTCAGAGCTTTCGCGTTGGGCTAAGGTACGTCTCTTAAAGTTGTTACTTGCAAATGGAATTTAATTTACGCATGTTGTTTGTCTGTTCTCGGTTGAATATTTCATTTCCTTGAGATTTCTTGCACCTTCTTTCCTACGATATTTGTAATCCCCTTTCTTGTTGTATTCTGAATTGATTTCCCTTGGAGAATCGAACTTCTAATTGCAATTACTTCTCTGTGTGGGTTTTATTGAATATTATGAATATATTGTGTTTTTATCTTCCGTCCCTTATCCCTTAGTCATCATTTCATTCCTGAGCTGTCAGCCAGATGCCGAATCAACAGTTGTCACTTCAGTGTTTAAAGAACTATAGATTCAAATGCCCTTCTTTTCTGTGCATGGATGATGAGTGAAGGATAAATTTTTCCCAACTGTCTATCCTTTAATTATCTCTACGTTTGATTGATTCTTAGCTGAATGTTTAGTCTTGAGCCTTCTTGTGAACGAGTGCCTCTTCATTTCGATTGCTTAAACTCCTAAAAACTTTGTGTTTCCTTGAAATATTATCCATGCATTTCTTTGATTGATTACCTTTGCATTTCCTTGAAGGATCAACTCTGTGTTTTCCTTTTTTTGGGTAAAATCTCAGTGTTGAATGGTAAATCCTCTGCGTTTCTTTTAATGATGATCTCCTGCATTTAGGAAGGGGTAAATCTTTGCGTTTTAATGATTGTGTTACAATGATTTTTTTATCCATGATTGTCATTACAAATATTTTATTATCCATGATCATGCTACAACGATTTTTTATCCAGGATTGTTAATACAACGATTTGTTATCCATGGTTGTGTTACCGTGATTTGTTATCCATGATTGTGTTACAACGATTTTGTTATCCATGTTGTTATTACATCGTTTTTTCTTGGCAATAACACAACAATATTTATTGCATTACCCAACGCCTCGATTGGTATAATATCTGTGTTTTTTTTATGCTATGTTTGTGTTCCCCGGTAAGTTATCTGTGTTTTTATTTAAACGATATATCACTGTGAATTTACCCTTATCACTGCAGTATCACTGTGAATTTTATACCTGCGATATCACTTTACTCAGTGATTTCGTGGCACATTACACAACAATACATTTAACCATGAATTTCATTGTTGATACCTGAGTTTTCAATGAACCCCTTTGCGTTTTTGTGTATTTATTTCCCCCAACAAATAATGTTTTTAACCTTTGTTGACAACGATTTGAATATTTATTGAGGACTGTGTTTTAACCTTTGTCGACAACGATTTGAATATTTATTGAGGACTGCGTTTTAACCTTTGTTGACTGCGATTTGAATATTTATTGAGGATTGTGTTTTATATGGAATGTGTGACTGCGTTTTTAACCTTTGTTGACAATGATTTGAATATTTATTGAGGACTATGTTTTAACCTTTGTTGACTGCGATATGAATATTTATTGAGGATTTTGTTTTATATGGAATGCATGACTACGTTTTTAACCTTTTTTGACAACAAATTGAATCATAATGGTATGTGTAATTGTTACGTATAGATGGTTGAGCGTGCCTGTGTATTCAATATATTTGACAACAATTTTATGTACATTTGTATGACAATGATCTGTCCATAACTTTATCAAAAGTCTTACCATTATATTTATAAATAGACCTTAATAGATAGTGATGTTAGTCAAGCGATTATTATTACAGTGATTATTATTATAGTGATTATGACTGTGATTTTTATGACAACGATTTGAGTATTTGTTGACAACAATTTTATATGTAATGGTGGTTGTGAATTGATTGTTTATAGAACATGAATTTATATGCAATGTGTGGCTGCGATTTGAGTATTTATTGACACCGATTTTATATGTAATGGTGACTGTGAATTGAATGTTTATTGACAACAATTTTATATGTAATGGTGACTGTGAATTGAATGTTTATTGACAAAAAAATTATATGTAATGTGTGACTGCGGTTTGAATATTTATTGACAGGGAATTTATATGTAATGTGTGGCTTCGATTGAATAATTATTGACAATGATTTTATATATTAAATGACAACAACATCATATATTAATTCTGCTATATAATATATTTAATAGACCGCAATATAATCTAGACAACCTTTATTAATAGATAGAAATACATGTTAGACATCGATATCAATGCTAGACGAGTATCTATTAATAGACAAAGATTTTACAGTTAGACCACATTACCATTGTTAGACATAGATCTATTGATAGACAAAAATGTGGATTGTTGATAATGAAATTTTATGGACAACGACATTAAGGTTAGAAATCACTTTCTTTGTAGATACCAAAAGGGAATAATCCATAGATGGTTAATCACGTGCTTTAAATGATGTATGTCTTCCTTAGATTTTGTTGCGCCACGAATTTAACGTGATGTATGATTGTACAGTAGTCAATTCTCCCCTGCTTCTTGTTGACTTGTTGCTTGGGTGCATGGGTATAGTCTTCGCGTATTTTGACTGATAATTTGGTCTCCTAGCATGTTGGATTTATCACACGTTTCGTCCAGTTTCCTGATGTGCTAGTGTCTGAGTCGTTGTTTTATGTTGTTTGATATGAATGCATTGTGTTCATCATCAAGTTGCGTTGTTTAACTGTTTTTGTTGTTATCATCCTTCTTTAAAAAAAAAAATCTTTTGCGTTGTGTCGCATGTAGTCGTAACGACAGGGTCATTACAGCTTCCACCTCCACCTTCCAGCTAAACATCGGAATCTCATTATCTAAGTATGGTGGCTAGATGCACATAGATGTTTTATATTATTGGATAGGTAACCTCATTTCCTACTCCTAGACCTACACAGTTATGACAGAAGAGTATCACAACCTTCTTGAAAGTAATCATTTAGAGGGACTTGCACAAGATTGGTGGCCTTCTTACCAAAATTCAATCAAGGTGTATTTGGAGACAAATAACACGCTACCGGTATCACTCCTACCTACATAACTATATGGGATTCCTTTTGTCAAGTCTTGAGAAGGAAAACTGCAAGTTCCAGGGAAAATTATCTAGAAATTTATTGAATTATTCACCAAGTTCTACCTCAAACTTCATATTGGATATCTAGAACATGCACTTATGATTAAATTCAATTTTTTTTTCTCACTATTTTTTGTAACAAAGTAGCTACATTTGAGAGCACTATTTTAGAACAATCCTTTCTCTATGCCCTAGTCATTGAACAATTTTTTTATAAGGGACATAGATTTACACCCTTTTGTAACACTAACCCTAACCCTAACACTATATCTATCCATTTTCAATTCCCAAATGCATCATCCATTCCTAACACCAAATTCACCTAGCCCTATTAGTCACCCTACTTCTTCTCATCTCCCATTATGATGTCGCTATCTCAAGACTCAAACACATAGTGATGTCAAATGTTGATTCTTACAATGGAAATAAACATCTAAAATGTTAAATTATGATTAGAAAATGAGTGGATTTGTCACAATCCTTTCCTCTCCTAAACCTTCTCCTCCTAAAATTGTTTCCATTTCCAACCCTACTACCACTAACCCCTCCTTACTTTTGATGAAACATGCCAATTCTCACTCATCTCTAGCACTCCTCTTTACTCACAACTACCAAATAAAGGACCAATTAGCCTTTACAATGGAATTCAAAATAACCTCATCTCTCTCACCTTCATCAATTGACTACAACTTTTACTACCTCACATATCTCACCTTATCAACTAGGTTGGGTCCAACAAGATGATTCTTTTCTTCTAATTAACAAAGGTTATGTTGTAATCTTGGCCATTGGACATTTCTAGAACATTTTGTGGATCATGACATCTCTCCCCTTTATTGCTCAAAATTTCTCCTCAGAATTCCCTATCATCAACAACATAGAGCCTTTTTCAATGCCAACAACAATACTTATTATCTCTCGAAAGACTACAAAAACTTTCAAATTACTTCGGTTACGATTCCTCTTCCCCTCCCTGCTACCTCTTAGCAAGTTAATTTGCACAATTGTCTCTTTGTCTCTATTTTTTCCATTTCCCCACCACTAACATGTTCCTCTCTTTGTAGTACCCCAACACCATTCTCAATTAGTCCTTTGACCTTTATCAAATATAGAGACCCCTAAGATCCATTATCGACCTCAATATTTCACCCTTTCATGATCACTACCAATTTCATTTTCCATGATACCCTTAGTTCTCTCAACATTGACATCTATGAAATGCAATGCAAAGCTACCATTTTCTATGAAGAAATAGTCTATTCATCCTATTTGAGGTGGTCAGTAGTTGACACATAGAGAAATAACATGTCTTTAGACTTTAAATGAATTAGACACATTTAATCTCCTGCTGTCAAATTCAACATATCATAGGTGTACACTTTCAGTTCTTCACTACTTTAGGCATATCACTCCTTTTCTCACAATAACATATTGACATTTGACAGGTAAACCCTCTAGGTTGTCTTGTCAATATAACTTGGCACCTACACATAATTCATCTCCTCTATTTGATAAAACCTAGGGTTTACATTTAAAGATGTTATCCTCAAAATCATTTATCATACTTTCTATCTCCAATTCACATGGGACATTGCACATAACATTGTCTAATGTTACAGGGTCTAATGCTACCCCTTTTATGGATGACTCTATTCATGATATACTACCATTCCATGACCTATTCTCTATATTTGACATATAGAACCTTTACTCACTTCCACTTATGACACCTATTCTCCACCTAACTATATTAGACAATAACATATATGGATGGATAAAATGCCTTGAAGCCTTAATACAACACCCGAAAGCTACACCAAACACTCTAATATTGATCATACACACTTCATGAATTTCTACCACACATCTACAGTTTAGCATTAGTAGCTATCACACCACTAGTACATCGACCTTGCACTTCTTGGCCTATTTCATACACACATGAAACATATTAGCTTCTCATTCCAATGGTGGATTCAACATGATCACATAGAGTCACCACATTCTTCACCACAACAACACTTTTGATCCGAGGAGTCACATTTTTGAAACATCGACATATCCAGGTAACAAACCATGGGCAACTACATTTGTAGCACAACAACACATTCCTTACAATATTTTTCTTGAGCATTTATTGAATAAATGAAATGGTTGTTTCATACCTAATATTTTATAGTCCCAAAAAATGGAGCTACTCTTTTATAAATGAGCTATTGCATTTATTTCAAGAAATTAAGACTTAAGTTGTTGCCACTGGTAAATAATAGATTCAATAAAGTTTTCTTGCTCTTCTCTTTGATTTTTTATCTCACATGATGTTTAACAAACCAATGGATTTATGCTTTCCTTTCCCATTTAGTTTTCTTTCTGCTAAGTATCTATTATGAAATTAGTTTTTCCTCCTCCGTAGCTCATAATTTTTCATTTTCTTTGAGTTGTTTACAAAACATAACTAGATTATGGTGCCCATGGTTCAAAATATAATTACTATGGATAAAAATGGTTAAAGCCCCATATTTTTAGGCTTCTTGATTACCTCCAAAATACAACTCAATATCCTTTTCATTTTTCTTTAAATAACTAGCAGAGATTGACTCCATGCACCACCTTTCTTTTTTATAAATCTATCATGAGATTCATCTGTGTAAATAAGTTATCCCTGGGTGACATACAAAGACTCTTTCCTTGAAATATTGAGGGTAACCCCCTCTTTCCCAATAACTATATCAAACTCCTAGAGTGGCATGTGAAGGTGCATCTTGCATACTATGCCTTGGAATTTGGCTCCTTTGTGAGAGAGATTGGATGACCTGAGGAACAACATAGAGGAAAGCCACATCCAAAACCATATATTATAATGAGAAAATAAATGACTTTGTTTCTATCCATTCTTCTCTTGAACCTTTTCTCCCAATTGAATTTGTTTCCCTTGCCAAACCTACTACCACCAAACCCTCCCTCCTCTCGATGAAAAATTCCAATTTGCGTTCATCTGCAACCCTCTTTTTCATTCATAATTTCCAAATAAAGAATCAAATATATATTGTGATCCTTGAGATTGGAAGCAAAAATAATCTCACCTCTCATACATTTTCAATTCCCTACAACTTCTCACTACCCCACTTAATTATCTAGGCTCGTTTCAAGAAGGTGACCCTCATCTTCTTATTAGTAAATGATGTGTAATTAGTTTCACCATTAGCCCCTTCTGACTTATAGTGTACTGTGAAATCTCTTATGTTGAATGCTCTGATCTACTAGCTGAAATCCCCTATCGATAGAAATGGAATAACTTATACAATGATCACAACAATACTTTCCAAGTTTTTAAATATGGAAAATATTTTAAACATACCCTGACTATCAATCCCCTCCCTCATCCTACTACCTCTCAAAAGGTAAGTTTGTATAAATGCTTCTCCCTCTATATATATATTGGCTCACCTTCAAATCCCCAAAATTCCTATATCATCACTACCACAAGGACACTCTTAGTTTATTTCTCCACCCTCAACCCACATTTTGATACCTAAGTCCAACACAAACATCAATCCTTATCCCTTTCCTTCTCCCTAACAATTCCTTTTTCCCTTATGCCTCTATTTCTCTCAACACCTACATCTATGAAATCTATGCTACATGTACTTTATTATATCAGACAATGTACTATTATTCTATTTCAAGGAAGTCAGTAGTAGGAACACACATCAATAACACTTTTTCCAACATCAGTTGGTTTAGGTATTTTTTCTCCTTAGGTATTGGATGCCTAATATCACAGGTTTCCTCTTTTAGTGGTTCATACCTTTAGGACTTGCAGTACTCTTATATACACAACTCAACAATATATCTAGAACACACCTACATATTGCAGTCTTCTCAACATGACATATATATATGGATCATCTCCTCCCTTTGATCATGCATCTGGTTTACATTCCAATATGAGGTATTCAAGAGCATCTACAATCTCTTCTTCATATAGTTTTCACAACACAAAAGATGAATATTGCACATGCTTTCCTCCAATTCCCATGGAAAAATTATGAGTATAACTTGATAGTTGTATGATGGAAAGGTATTTTCATGGGATTCTACCATTTTTACACACTAACATATTATCTATAGTGTACCCACACTCTCTTCCTCCTCCTACATGTTTTGTGCACCTAGATATAATAGGTCATCCCATATACAGTTTTATGGAATGCCTTCAGGCCTCAATGTAGCCCTTATAGATTACAACACATGCTCTATCTATCACCCACCCATTGATCATGAGCACTTTAGGGGCTAGTATAAAACACTTATAGTTGACTAGCAATACTTGTTATTTGGATTTCCCACACACCTTAGCACTTAATACAAATTGCACATCATACCTTCCTTATATTATTCCAAGGATACATAACACTCTATGGTTGGTACAAGCTAGGATTTCATGCCAACACATTGTTGTATCCATTACTTTCATTTATCTCAACAACTAGGCTTGTTTCTTGTACACATGGGATACATCCTATTTTCATTTTATTTATGGGTTGAGTTTTCTCACTTGCAGTCACCACAATATTCACAACACAAACAATTATGACCCAAAACCTCCTACAACATTGACATATATAGGTAGAAAACAACGAGAACCTACTTTCTTATCTTGAAAGAATGTTCCTTCCATCTTCTTTTCTCCCCCTTGACACTTTCAAAAACTGGGAGACATGGGATATACATTAGCACTTCCATTATCCTACTTATCTCTATAGTTTTTATTATCACTAATCATCTACCTATAGACTATCACCAAGTCACTACAATGCCTCATAGGCCTTCTTTCTTTACATTAGAGATCCTTCATTTTAATTCTCTCACATGTACACTCATGGGATGAGTTCCAAGGAGATTCTCTCCTAACTCTCATATACCATACACATCTCTGATTCAACATTTTTTTATCCTTATTATTTGCACTTGGATAATTTACTGTTTACTCCACGTATATTAATTGACGGTATACTTAGACTATAGCTCTAGATTGATTGATCTATCTTCGCATGCAACTAGTCACTCAACCTAGCAACCTATATTTTAAGTTCATTTTTCAATGTATTGGCATATTTATAAAATTGAAGGAAAGCATGGATGTTTTTGATCTCATTTTGGAGGAGTTGATACAAACAAGGGGTTCTAAAAGGGTCTCTTCACCCATCAATATGTCCAATAAAGGCTAGGATTACCCACTCAATTAGCTCACTCAGTCAGCTTGGAGAAGGAGGGTTGCTCCTCCCTTGAGGGTGCAACGTCCAAGGAGCTAACTAGATATTTAGTTGGAGCCCTTCCAGTCTTGCGCTGTGTGCATGAGAATATAATATTGATTTCCCAATTTTGATTGACATGCATCCTTAGAATAGGGTTTTGACTTGAGATCTATGTAAATATACAAGAAGGGCATTTTCTACATCAATCAAACTAAGCCACATGATCTGATCTTTTCTAAATCCTTGGGTTTTTCATGGTTGCACCTTTTCTTTTCTTCTGATCAAGTCCAATGTTTTTGTGCTTGTCTTGTTGATTGTTTTTGTATGTAGCTTGTTCTTTATCATTATTAACTCCAATCTAAAATATTGAAAGTGTCTTTTTGGTATAGCTAGTTTAAAGAATAAAATCAACATTGTTAAAATAAGAAATAACTCTCACAAGCTTCATAGTGAAACAAGGCATTGGACAGTTCCTAAAAATCAACAAGATGAAATAATTTATCACTGTGATACTAAGAAGGTGGAGGATTAACAACACTTTATCTTAGAATGTGTTGCCTATGCCCACTTTAAATCACTTTCAAAATATTTTTAACAATTAATTCATTACCATTTTTCTTAAAATTCACTAGATTAAAATTAATCAAAGTTGATCTCAATAGATGATGATGATCATCATCTCAAATTACCATATTTATTAAAAACTAATGGAATGAATATATAGAAAAAAAGATATAAATCTTACATCAGTGAGAATGGGATAGCTTTTTTCCAATATAAAATTACTCATTATATTGATATATAATATGTTCTTTTGACAAAGTATAAATCTTTCTCAATGCAGATATAGTTCAAAGTTCAATAGAGATGTAGGCTGCAAAAAGAGATTCATAAAATAAATCAGTGGTTGCTCACCCCATATGACTTAAAAGTGTTAAACAAAACACCGCACGTTCCTAAAAGACATTAAAGTGTTTATATAAAACACTGCACGCCCCCAGTGAAGACCTCAAAGCTGTGGCCCAAATCTCTTCTTGCCAAGGAAAGATGACCACAGCAAAAGAAAACCCCCGCCGCAATATGGACAACAACGCGCATCCGGAAATGGTACGCGCGGGGAGAGATATCAAAACACCATCCTGGGTTTGCCGCAGAGCCCACCGCGGTCGCCGACCTTGCAGCCCTTCTCTCCTTGAAGAAGCACTCACCCAAGCCATGGATCCCCGGAGCCGCCAACCGCCTTGAAGCACCTCTTGCCTTTGAAGAATCTCACTCCGCCGCCTGCCTCGCCACAGAGCCTCGCTCGCGCTCGCCCTTCCCGCCGCAGAGCCCCTCACGCCCTTGTAGAGGCGCTCGCCCCCTTCTCCCTAGAGATTTCGGGATGCGGCTAGAGAAACCCTAGCCGCAGAGCCTAGTCGCTCGCCCTCCTCTGACCAGGTACCCGGGTTTTAGGTTTCCTACGCTCCTCCTCAGCCGCCGAAGCGTGTCTCCTCCGGGAGGTTTTTGGGATGATTGTAGTTATCCACCCAGCCGTCGATCATAGAATGAATGGGATAGGAGCATAATCATAAAAAACCCCAAACAAATGAATTCCTTGGAAAAGAGGACTTGGAAAAGTATTTAAATCTCTCGATAGGGAGACCCTTATCAAGGTTATCATCCTCAAAGGGTCTGGCAGAGTATTCAGTTCAGGAGTAGATTTGATAATTACAAATCCCACACTCAACAGTTGTGCATGGACAAAGAACAATTATTGTTTGCATGCTTTATCGAATTTTCAGAGCCTTGAGCCATTCATGCTAGTGTGCACTCACGAGGTTGAAATGTTGAGGTAAGGCATTTGAATCAATCCCTTCAACTTTCAAGGACGACCTACAAAGGAAATAAAGAAAATGTCAAGAGTCGCAACAGAGGGATTTTGGAGAAGACACAAGGGAAAAAAAATGTCGAGGTTGTAAGTCATAAAGGCATTTAAAGGTTTGTATGAGACTTAACACTTATTTCGTCATGATTTTTGAAATTTTTACTAAAAGCATGAAGTAAAAATATTACCATATCAATGATTGTAATTGCAAAGACTACCATCTAAAGAGGATTGAGATTTTCTAAAGTCATGAAAAATTCAAATTAAGTAAAAAAATTATTTTTTTGCCCAATTAAGTAACGATTTGTAGATGACTAGTAATGGAAATTGTTTAATGGCTATGTATTTAATGAAAATTTTGAATGAAGGGAGATTGGATGCCATCATTGAACTTAAATTGAACCACGTAATAGTACATGCTAGCAATGCATTGATAGTTTCATAAAAATACATTGAAATTACATTGCGTATTTCAAGTGACAATAAATATAAGTCACATTCAAGATAAAATTTAATTGAATCAAGCAACATTGCATGGTAGCAATGCATTGATAATGTCAAAAAAAAATATTGCAAAGTTCATAGGGGAATAAATATAAGTCACATTGAAGATAATCTCAATACTTTTAGTCTTTGGATATTTAGTATCCTCTCTTTTTGCATAATTTGAGTGTTAAGAGTTCACCCTTATTGATTAGTAAACACATGAAAACACAATGATACTATAGGAAAGAGGGAGGTTGTTTTGATATAGATGCATGCATAGACTGACAATGACATGTTTGGAAAAAGACACATCTCTCTTTTGATATAGTATATATTGCCTAAGTAGAAGGGCAAGACTGATCCACCTTTGTAAGAAGAATTATGGTCGTGACACTGAATTTGGTTCTTCTCAATAATGGAAATCATGATTCATATCGTTGTAGAGGAAGAGATTTGAAAGAGGGGGCTCAAACAATATCATAGCAGAGTCCATGTACGCATTGTTTGGGTTAACAACTCATTATATAGCTTGGGATGGGTGTGGTTAGAATGAATGTGAATTTGGATCTTCTCAATAATGGAAATCATGGTTCATATCGTTGTAGAGGAAGAGATTTGAAAGAGGGGGCTCGAACAATATCATAGTAGAGTCCATGTACGCATTGTTTGGATTAACAACTCATTATATAGCCTCGGATGGGTATGGTCAGAATGAATATGAATTCCTTAAACATATTGAATGCAAGAGGAATCAAGATGACCTTACATGTTGCATGTTATAGCTTGAATAGAATAATTAATAGTTAGGATGATGGATCTTATCCACACGAGATTCACCTTGTTGACCAATATCTTATCATGTTGATTCACAAATGAGTTTTTTAATTATGAAAAATAAAGTCAATATATTGTAGGTATTGGGGGATGTGGGGTATAAAGGGGTTTATAGGTATTGGGAGGTATAAAAAGGGGTATCTAGTAAATATTTTTTTATTTATTGTAAATATGTATTGGGAGGGGGTTCAACAAAAGGAATTTTGGAGGTATTTATCAATATCTAGTGAAATTAGGGGTATTCTTTAATATCCCATGATCGAAAGTGCTATGTCACAGATTCACTAAGTGAATACCCCTTGATCTTATCAATCATATTATTGTTCATCCAACTAATACAATTTGAGAATTCAATGAGAGAAATAACAAACATACTAACTCTAACTCTCTTAAAATAGAATTTCAAAAATCCAAAAATAAAACCAAAAAATGTAGAGTCAGATATGTGGTGGACAATGGAAAAGTTAGTGTCCTCCTCCAAACATTATAATACCAATTACTACTGAACTCATTAGATCCGAAGATACAACATATATACCTAAGTAGGATGTCAATGGTGAGCTAGCTTATGGAGGGAATGAACCTACTCAGTCACTTCACTTTAGCATGTCGACCATTGAGGGGAAGCTAGGGCTTATGCACCAATTGCCAAGGATGTAACCGTCTATTGAATAAAATCAAACAAGAATTTGATCCTTATCAGATCAAATGGAATTAAAAAGATTCATATTATATGTATGGATATAAATCCTATGCCATTCCAATAGAATCACTTTATCCAAGCTCTGAAATCTACCAAATACAAACACGATTTTTGAGTCATGTTGAAGTGCCAAATCACCTGGATTCGATCATATAGATTTCATTATATACCTCAATAATAACATAGGTAAGTCTATCTTTCCAACCAAACTTATTAGTTATGTTAATAATATAGCTAATAAAGTAAATAACTAACAAGATCAAGAAGGAAAAGAAGACGGGTGGAAAAAGGCACGAAGCAAATTCATTTAATATGTACATCAATAATGTATATATACTAAACATTACACAATCGTCCTCTAACGGTATGGACATTAGGGTAAGATAACGAATTGATAATAGAGTTTTCAACATCCTCCCTTAATCATAAGTTCATTCTTGCCTGAAAAACTGCCACTTTTTGACAACTAGTATTGTGTCAAACAAATATTTAGAGAGCTTAAGATCCTCTCCGGACCCTGAAAAAATAGTATAATATTAAGGCTTCTACTAAATTGATGGTTTAAGGATGACCACAAACTTTGAATAGAGAGTTGATAATGCTCTCGAAATCAAACGCTAGAAGCATAAAATATTCTACTAACTAACATGGTTTCAAGTTGACCATAAAATAACCAAGCAAAGAACAACTACAAATGTTGATGATGCTCTCTGAAAATGTAACAAGCAAAACCTCATGTATTCTGCTTAATTGGTGGTTTCAAGCTGACCAAAAACTATCACGAGTTCAAAAAATATAAAGATATGGTTTCAGGATTACCACAAACCATATCAACAACAAACCAATAATTTGATTTTATGTTTAGGAACAAGGTTGCATACTTGTGTCCCATTTGATCATTTGTTCAGATGCTCTAAAACAAACTTGGAACTTGACTGAAAACTTTAGATGTTATTCCCCCCTATCAGGGACAAGTTGTTCAAAATCCCTTGACCATCATTAACAAGTATGGCCAAGAAGAGATCCAACACCTCTATAAACTACTACATAAGAATCTTTTTCCTTGCAAACTTCAACTTTTTCTTTTTAGACTTCTTTAATAAGAAACATTTTGTGGAATAATGTGTATGATTTCCACAATGCATACAAGGATGAAGATCGAAACATTGATCTATCATATGTCCAACTTTGTCACAATGTTGACATTTCATTATTTCATGCAAATTTGAAGATGAACTTTCATTAAGAAATCCAACACTCTGAAACTGAATTGGCTTGGAGTAATCGGGAATGAAAAATGACACTTTCTTGTCTTAACCAAACCCTGCTCTGAGCTTGTTAGGAACAATTTATTCCCAAGGTCTAATAATTGGTTTAGGAAGGACAAACTGATCATGACAAACATCAACTTCATTGACTTCACTGATTTTGTTGTGAGCATATTGAGAAAATTTTTGAACAAAAATAGGTTTAGAATGGTTTTTCTTTTGCTGCAGATCTTCTTGCACGAGTTGTGACTCAAGTTGTAAGAACTCAAGTGTATCTTTTGATTTCTGTAAACAATTTTTAATGCAAGAGAGTTGTCTTGTCAACTGTGACTATTAGAGTGTCCAGTAACTCTACCAAACCATTAATTTGAGCCATGAAAATAGAACAGAAAAATGACTTCTTACAATTCCACCCTTTTACAATAATCCAACTCTAGAATAGAAAATTTAAACTCAAGAAAAGAGTGTTGGATTCAACAAAAAAATGCACCCAATTACAATCATAATTCAATTCAATAGTATGTGATACTTTCAAAAGAACAACCGTGAGTATCACAAATT
The DNA here is from genome assembly GCA_009831015.1 of Picea engelmannii. Lineage (NCBI taxonomy): Eukaryota > Viridiplantae > Streptophyta > Pinopsida > Pinales > Pinaceae > Picea > Picea engelmannii. Next base: position 361,371 of record ML779257.1, read on the forward strand.
ACAAGTCAAAAAATTCTTAAGAGACAAATGTCCATAATGCTGCTTGATCTCTGAAATGAAATCAATCAACATGTATCCAAGTTCTCTGTTACTAGGCTGGCTCCCACGAATTTCTTGACATAGCTTGGCTTTCCTCTGCATGCGCGAAAAATGACCATGACCAACAAACCCGAACCAACTTATCCCATCATCTTACACAAATTTGGCATTCCACTTGGCTTTACACAAAGAACTTTTTTTTATAAAAAACACTTCCTTCATATGCCATAATAAATAGTGCCACTTCTTAAAAAATAATCCTTTTAAAAACTTAAAATCTTACTTGCTTCTTATAGCTTCTCGTTTTTAATGGATGCCCAAATAAATTTTAATTCATTTTTGAAAATAAAAAACTCAAGTCTGAACTTCTCACTTCTCCATGTTTTTTTTTTTAAGGTTCGGCTCCTCTCTTGGCGGCGCCTCTTTTGACTGCAGACGGAACCTTCCTCTGCGTGAAAAACGAATAGTGGCAGACCGTCGACTACCTTTTCTGGCGAGCTCTTCTTTCCTTGTGGCCAAAGGACCAGCTTTCGGCGAACAGATCTTAACCTCCGCGGAATCGAAATTACGGCTAGGGTTTTACTCGGTCGCTCCTCATGGTTTTACTCGATCGCTCCTCCTCCACCATTTTTCTCATGGTATGTTGCAAGCTCTGTGGATGGTTATCAGTTTGAACGAAGTCCTAGTTTTGGTATTGATAGACGTAAAAGGAAATGAGAAAAATCCTATTAAACAGTGAGTACCTATTAGATATCACCTATCGCCCTTCTCCATGACGGATCCGTCTTCACGATAAGGTTCATTCGGTTGGGGAGTGATTGAAACAAATAACAATAATCAGAAGTATATTCACCAACAACAAATCCAGTTGTAACCATGTTAGAAAGATCTTAACTTAATTTGATTGTAGATTACCTTTATCCAAAGTTAACCGAAGTAAACTTCCGTTGACTTTGCTCATGCCTCTTGGATGTCATGAATCTGCAATCCAAATAAGAATTAAGAATTACCGTTGGAAATCGTGGAGGCCAACGAGAGCTTGAATCTGGTTATGTTAGTGGGCGTAGAGAGGAAGGAGACTGTAAAATCCTCTGTGTGCATCCAGTACAGTCGAAGCCCCTACGCATACAACAATTCAAAAATAATAAAATGATTGAGAAATTAAAATAATTTGTACATTTTAAAGGGTTTTCTAACCACCATATAAGAGAATTATTGTGGTCTCAAAACTCAACTTGAACAAGGAACCTCGAGAGCTCAATCTCGGCCTTCGCAAAGGTAGAAATGCCATCGATGGTTTTAGAATTGACAATAGACTCCTAGGTAAAGGACGTTATCTATAATTGTAAATGTAGTGTGGATAGTGATGATTGCCTCTTAACTTATTATTGCTAGGTCAATGGTTATGAGTAGATCATCTCTTGTGATGATGGTTGAGTTTTTTTTGGGTGACTAGTTGTTGACAAATCATACTTGAGCAATGCGTGATGTGTTCCCTTCCAATATTTATTAATAAGATTTGTATCAATATACACTAGCTATTATGTGATCGACTTCAAGTGTTTTTAGATGGTTAGTTGGACTCCTCTTCGGTGATGATCTCTTGGATATTTATTTGTCATAGGACATATGTGTGATTTGATGAATGTAATTTTGATGGCTTATGATAAGTAATATTCATTTCATATGATGCTTAAATGTAATGAAGGTGTTATAATGTAATGAAGGTGTTGTAATTCATGTCTTTTCTTTGACATAGTTCTATTTGTATTATAGTTCATGATATATGGTAAATGGTGAATGTCTTGATGTATGAAAGTATTGGATAATTTTTCTTTTGATATGGTTTGTAATACAAGGTACATGATGAATGCCTTGATATATGACAATAATGGACACCTTGCTTTTGATATGGTTCATGATATATATGTATATGATCGATGCCTTGATGTATGATAGTAATGGATACCTGTCCTTTGATATGGTTCATGACATATATGCACATGACCGAGGCCTTGTTATGGTGTGTGATTGAGTTTGATATGGTTCATGATATATGGTACATGATGCATTTCTTTATGACAGTATTGGATACCTTGCATTTGATATGGTTCATGATATATATGCACATGATGGATGCCTTGATATATGAAAATATTGGATAATATGGTTTAGGATATGCATGGATAACTTGATATGATGTGTATATGTATTGGGTACATTTTCCATTTAATGTAGTTCATAATATTATTTATGATTTATGCTTGATTAATGAGATACTTCATGTGATGCATTAATATGATGGTGTTATATGTATACATCGATATCTTGTATTGACTAACTTATTGCAGGTTGAAATCTTGGTGGACATTGGAGAAATGAACTAAGGGAATGGTTGTTGTTTTAGTGAGGATGACTATTTGATCTTAGTGCCGCATGGAAAATGGGAAAAGAATTGTAAAAATGACCTTTAAAGTTAACTTGGGTAAAAGAGTTGAAAGGGAAGGGGTTTTAATTCACTTTTACCCTCTTTTGGACACTTGTAAATTCGTCCTCATGCCCCAATTCCCCCTTGTATAAGTAAGGGGAAGGACAAGAGAAAAACTTGGGGAGATGTTACATTGAAATGAATTATAAAAGAGGTGGCCTACCCATTGTTGGGGTTGGCTTGCTCATGCGGAAATGCTCTATGGAGCTAGGTATGATTGATGCACTTGTGTATAATAATGATGGGTTGGGTAGCACTGTGTCTATTCCAACCATGTATATGTGGATTAAGGAGAAGGGAGTGTACTTGCAAAATGAATATGTATTAAATCTCAGTATGCATGGCTCCTTATACTTTTTATTTGGGCACAAACTGCAAGACACCACTGTTGTATGATTGTGATCACCAAGTGAAGGTGGTAGTAAATTATTGCATAGCAGAATGCCATTGGTGTGTGGTTGTGATCATTAGTTGAAGGTGGTAGTATGATCCTTGATTAAAGGGGTGAACCAATGATACATGGTTATGATCACCACATGAAGGTGGTAGTAATACCCTTGCACACCATAATCTTGCAGGATTTGGAGGTGCTACAAATCCACGAGCCTCTCCACCACACATAGGTTGAACTATGGTAAGCCTGAATTAATTGGACTTGATCACTTCTAGGTTGAATTCAACAAAGTTGCTGCAAATTATGATTTCCATTACCTCATTGTGATCTCTAAACTGTCGTGAATATTCCACTGGAACAGTTCATCACAATAGATCTAATTAATAAAAATAAAATCCACACTATGAAGTTTAAATTCCTTTAGATTCTAGAATCTTTAGTTATTGATTTTCTTCTTATGTATGAAGTAGATAAATGCAGAAAATAGAGAACAAAAAAATAAAATAACGCACCATGCACAAAATAAGACAAATATTTTCTCTAGGAAACCCTTACGGGAGAAAACCCAACTAGAAGGTGAGGCTTCTTTGCTCTCTTTTCTCTAGTATGGAAATAATTCAAGTACAGAGGAGAGGGCACTCTCTATGGAGTTATGTGAGATTTGTTAGGATGTTACAAAACATTAACCCCCTCCGTTATGCTCTGTAATTTTCCCACTTTCCATTGTTCTACTGTGCTATGAAACAAAATACAATAACATAGAATGGAACCCCTTCTCCTTCTAGAAACTCTATATTTAGCATAGCCCGATAGCCATCTAGGGGTAGGGTTTTGAATTCCTTAACCCTCAATTACGATAAGGTTTATGAACTTCTAGAATCTTCTTGAAAGTCCTCATGTGGCTAGCACCATATGTGTGAGTAATGGGGGATGAAGTGGCATCCTCTTGTACCATAGTGGTCAACACGATAGGTCAACTTGCAGAAGGAATATTTTTTGCATACAATATTTGATTGACATGTTTTTTGCACCATTGGAAAGGTCTTGATGTGTAGAATAGCATCAAAGGGTCCATATACACTAGGAAAGTTTTGACCCAATTTTTTTTTGTTTTGTTCCTCAAAATGGTTCCAGAAGGTTTCAAACCCCAATTTTCCAAACTAGGACTTGGCATTAAAATTATCCTGCAAGTTGATTCCTCCATTTGTTTCCACTCTGAAAGAATAAAGATAAATGAAAAATAATATGATGATCCAATCCGGAGCGTACCTCCCCATTTAGGGAGGATTTTGGTCCCCAAAAGATTTATTGAAGGAGGTGAGGAAATGTTTCCTCTACCTTCTTCCCGGAGTACCACTTTGGTTTTCCTAGAAGTTGTCCTTTCATCCTAGTCTTCCAAAAGGTCACGTTGCCCTTGTCTTGTAGTTTTGGACCTCTTCTGCAAAATTTTGTCCTCTTCCAACTCTTCCTAAGCATCTGGTGCTAAGTCCTCTAGGGAAGGTAGGACCTACTCCTCCCCTTGATTCAACATGGAAGGATCATAGAGTTTGAGATTCTCCTCATTCACTACTAAGTAAATGCACATGTATGGGGGTAAATTGATTATATAGGGGTTATCTCCCACCTTCTCCAATACCTTAAAAGGACCATACTGCAGAGCCTTGATATTCTTACCAGGATCCTATAGTCTTTCCTTATTCAACTGCAAACATAATGTGTATCCCACTCTAAATGTTCTCTCTATTTTATCATGGTCATGTCTAGCATCATACTTTTCCTATGACTTCTTCAACTTCTCCTGTACTTTCAAATGGATCTGCCTTATCTTCTCGACAAAATTATATGCTTTTAATGCTTCTCCCATGGTTTCTTCCCTCACTCCTCCTTGTTGTCCATAAGCAACATCCAAGGGAAAAGGTGGAAAATACCTAAATCAAGTTTCAAAAGGAGACTTACCAGTAGAAGTGTGGATTTCTCTATTATAAAAGTGTTGTATATAGATATTTCATCTTAGGTCTTCAGATGCTTTTGATTGTAACCCATCAAAAGTTGCACCAAAGTCTCGTTGAATACTTTTTTTTCCCATATGTGTATGGATGGAATGATGTAGACCTTTTGATATTAATTCCCATCCTCTCCCACAATTTACTCCATAAGGAAATGATAAATATGGTGTCCCTGTCTGAAATGATGGTCCTTAGTATCCCAAAGTGCACCTAGACCTGTTCAAAGAACAAGTTTGTTGGTTCCTGTCCTTTGATGGTATTTTTACAGGGCATGAGAATGCACATTTTGCTAAACTTTTCAACTACCACAGATAAACAGTCACGTCCCTTCCGCGTGGTTGGAAAAACATCCACAAAATCCATGGAAATGCTTTCCCAATGTCCAATGGGTACCAATAAGGGATGGTATATACCTTGCTTCCTATTACTTGACTTGCATGTATAAAAAAATATACATCCTCTAATATACCATGCTACATATTCTTGCATTTTGGTCTAGTACACATACCTCTGTAAGTTGGAAAATGTATTCCCAACAAAAAAATGTCCTGCAACCTTAGAGGTGGAGCTTCTCTGATAAGATATAATCGTTCACGTTTAGGAATACAAAGCTTGTCGAGCTTGTAGAGTAGATCATTATGGAAATTATATTCAACCTTGATATCACTTTATTCTATATGAATTTGGCCATGTATATGTTGAAACACCTCCTTGAAGTCCTCATCTTCTATGTATGTCTCTCTGTATACATCATGGGTAAAAGGATCTATGTGCATTAGAATTCCCAAATATATAATCTTGGATGTGGGTGGATTTGAAAGCATGTCTACCAACTTGTTTGTGCTACCCGTCTTACACTTTATGAAAAAATGAAATTGTTGTAAGAAACCCATCCATTTGTAGTTCCTGGTTTGTTGTAACTTACTTTAGGCTTGAAAATACTAGAGAAACTAGTGATTTGTGTAGATGATGGTGTCTTTTCCCATCATATAGTGCTTCCACTTTTTGATAACTTGTACCAATGCATAGATCTTCTTGTCATAGGTAAGGTAGTTGAGGACCTCCCCATGAAATACTTCAAGATGATAACAAACATACCTTCCTCCCTGCATCAAGATTGCTCCCATGACATACCCACTTGCATATGTCTCCACTTAAAAGGGCTTCTACAAGTTTGGTAGCATGAGCATTGGTGCTTGAATGATATTTCTTTTTATCTCATCAAAGGCCTTTTGTTGATTCTTCCCCCACTGGAAAATTTTACTACCCATTGTTATTGTGTGGAGTGGTGCAGCTACTACTGAAAACAAAGATATCAACTTCCGTAAGTACTGTGTTGTCCCAAAAAATCTCCTAACTTCTATGCCATTTGTAAGAAATGGAGATTTCATGACGATCTCCATCTTGGTGAGATCTATCTTGAGCTCAAATCCACTGATCACATACCCTAGATACACCAAATATTGCTAAAAAAACTTTCATTTCTTGAGATTGGCTAGAATTTGGTGCTTATTCAAGGTGTCTAACACTTGCATAATATGTTATGTGTACTCCTCCGAGGTAGCACTATAAAAAAATATATCATCCAAATAGAGAATAAAAAATGGATAATAGAGTAAAACATCATTCATTAGTATCATAAATGTATTTGGTGCGTTGAATAAACAAAATGGCATAACCAACCACTCATATAAACCTTGCTTTGTCTTGAAGGAAGTCTTCCAAGTATCTTATTCTTTGACTCATACCTGACGATATCCTGATTTCGAATCCATCTCAGTGTCAAAGTACTTGACATGTTGCAGCTGGTCCAATAGATCATTGATACTGGGAAGAGGGTATCAATTCTTTAGTGTAATATTGTTTAATGCCCTGTAATCGATACACATTACCCAAGTCACATCCTTCTTTGGCACAATTATGATGGGTGACCCACAAGGTGAGGTACTTGGTCAAATCACACCTTACTCCAAAAACTACTGCAACTGCTTCTTTACTTTATTTTCTTCGAAAACAAACTATCTATACAACCCAATATTTGGCAAGGGGAAGTCTAACAATAATTGGATTTCATGCTCCACTTCCCTCTTTGGTGGTATTCCTTTAGGCTCTTGGAACACTCCCCTATATGCTTGTATAAATTCCTCCAACTGATGTTTTTTCTCTTTAGTAAACCCCTCCATGGATTCCTTTACATTTATTGACTCATCATCAGACTAATTTTCTCTTAAGAAAAGTAAAATATATTTATTTTTTGAACAACTTATTTTTTTGGTTAGAACTTACTAGTGATATACTTGACTTGCCTTTATGCATGTTGATGATGTAGGACTTCCCATCCTTGATTAGTAGGCATTGGTTGTCTCCTTGCATGAGGATTCCATCCCTCATATACATGTAGGGGATTCCAAACACTACTCCATGTACATCAAGGGGTACTACGTCCAATTCCACTTCATCGATAAAATCACCACTTATAGAAAATTTAATCTTACAATGTTTCATTACCTTTATCTATGCATCCTTTTTTACCCATCCCAATGGATATGGGTTAGGATGATTGTGAACCTCTATTACAAGATTTCTGACTAGATCCACTGCTATGATATTAACATGTGAAAAATATTGGAACATATCATTTATCTTGGTCTTCTTGACTTGAATCTTAATGTAGAAGAGTTTGGTCATATCCTTCCCTTCCCGATGATTAAGGATACTTAGATTCACCTCCTTTTTCATTGATGTGCAAACAATATTCTCATCCACATATGATCTACTTTCAAACCGATTGCTTGAATCCATGGCCAAAAGATTCTTTTTCTTTGCAACCTTCTTGCAGTTCTTCGAGTTCAACTCTAGATGTAGTTTCCAACACTTTTCCTCAATGTGACCATCGATATTGCAATGGTTTTCGTGGTTAATAGGATCCTTGCATTGATGTGTAGTGGCTTCTGTATCCTTATAATTCTCCTCTTTACACTTCTTTTTCCCCTCCTTGGAAGCTTCATGGTGCTCTTTCTACTTGGAAGCACTTGGATACCCTTTCTTGTCGCCTATGTTTTCCAGATACTATTCTTGTACACATACCTCGTCCACTATCCTTGGCTTGAAAAACATCACTTGATTTTGCATATGAATATGTAGACCCCCAAATACTTGAGGAGTACATTTTTGGCTCTTGGGAGATATATCCAACATGATGGCCATCTTTTTGAACTCAATGGTGTACTCATGTACACTTTTCCCTTGCTTCTGCTAAAAGTAGTGCCACTAGATCCATTGGTAATCTACATACCCAATATGATAGAATTGGGACTTGATGAGGGTTTTTAAGTCCTCCCACCTAGTTACTGGTGGATCACCCTCTAGCCTAAGTGTTTCCGTATGGATTTCCCACCAGGTTAAGCATGGTCCTCTAACTTCAATCTTGCAAATAATATATTTTATTCTTCATCTATATGGTGAACATTGAAATAAACTTGTAGTTTTTGCAAATAATGATTCAATTTTAATGCATCGATATCACCTTGGTATGGATTTATATCCACTTTCACTTCCATATTGAATATGGAATGTGAAGGGTTTATGGTATCATAACTCGAATTATCTTTCTCGAGTTATTTTCATGAATTTTTTTTCTGGGTCTTTGTTATCCCCCAAATTCCTGTCTGATTTGATCTCTGAGTTCAAGCCTCCAAATTCTCCAAATGGTCTAATCTTGATTGTTAGAACCATCATGAGGAGGGAAATATTGCGAGATATGTCAGGAAATTCCTCTTCCACCCTCGCAAGTCTCTCCTCTTCTAGATCTTGAGGGTTGTTATGAATAGAATCATCGACCATGGTTAGGGTTCTATGTCTTTCTTCTTAAACAAATTCATGGATCCTACAAATTCCCACAAATACCTCAAAAAAACCTCACTCTGATACCAATATGATCTGTAAACTGCAGTGGATATTCTACTAGAACAGTTCATCACAACTGATTTGATAAATACTACTAAAATCTACACTATAAAGGTTAAATTCCTTTAGATTCCAGAAACTTTAGTTACTGATTTTTTGTTTGTGTATGAAATAGATAAAATGCGGAAAATAGAGAACAATAAAATACAATAACACACCATCCACAAAATAACACAAAGATTTTCTCTAGGAAACCCTTACAGGAGAAAACCCAACAAAAGGTGAGACTGCTTTGCTCTCATTTCTCTAGTATGGAAATAATGCAAGTACAAAGGAGAGGGCACTCTTTATGGAGTCACCTAAGACCCGTGGTATGTTAGGATGCTGAAAAAAATTAACCCCCTTTGTTATGCTCTCTTATTTTCCCACTCCCCGTTTTTCTACTCTTCTAAGGAAAAAAATACAATAACATAGAATGGAACCCCTTCTCCTCCTAGCGGCCCATTATTTAACATAGCTCAATAGCCATATAGGAGTATGGTTTTGACTTCCTCAACCCTAAATTGTGATAACGTTTAGGACCTTATAGAATCTTCTTTAATGTACTCATGTGGATATCCCCATATGCATGATTAATGGGGGATGACATGACATCCTCTCGTACCATGGTGGTCAACATGATAGGTCAATTTGCGAGAGGAAAAACTTTTACATACGAGATCCGATTGATGCAATTTTTGTGCCATTGGAACGATACCAATGTGTATAATAACATCTCAGGGTCCAATATGGGGAAATGTTTGACCCCAAAACATATAATTTGATTCCTCAAAATGGATTCAGAAGGTTTCAAACCCTAATTTTCCAAACTGGGACCTGCCATTAAAATGACCATGCAAGATGATTCCTCCAATTTTCTCCACTCTGAAAGCAATAATATAGATGAAAAATAACATAATGATCCAATCCAGATTAGATTGGGTTTCATCCCTACTTGGGGGGAAACACTTATGAATTTGGTTTCATTGGTTGGGTGTAAAATCGACCCTTGGTGCGATTTCCCCCTTATTTATTGAAAATTGCTTTGTGGATCTATTGAAGACTAGTTAAAGGGATATTTCTATATTGTACTTTATGGGATTTGTTGATTCATGGTTCATGGGACCTATATATATTATTATTCATTGGAGTTGGAGTGAAACTGGGTCAGCCTTGGACTTCTACAAGATACAGGTTATAGGTACCATGAATTCGAGTATTTAACTATGCATTTTTGGTTATTTGGATTACTAGTTATTTGAATATTTAATTGTTCTTTTCTAGTTAGTTGCATGTTCTTTAATCATTTCAAATATTTCTTACCTAATGTGTGTGTGTGTGTGTGTGTAATCTTAAGAAAAAACATTGTTCAAGTAACACCATCATGGGTTGTCACAAAGTGATATCAGAGCCCATTTTTTCTCACCACTGCAACAAGGTGCCTCTAGGGAAGTGAAAAGATTAGTGACATTGACTGGAATAAAAATAACTCGTGGGTCCTAACTAGTCAAGCATAGTTCTTAAACTTGTGTTAAATTATGTTATGTGATATGTTTACTAACTGTTTTTATTCTTGATTATAAATCATTTTAATTTATGTTTGAATTACATTTATTTTATTTCTTTATTACCTATTTTACTTGTATGGATTTTTTTTTAAAATTTATTTGTTGTTCCTTTATGGGTGGATGCAAGATAATGATGGTCTCTCATGATGCGTTAGTGGAAATGCATACATGGAAAAACAACAATTTGTTAAATTGGAGGGATTATTCAAGGTGCTTTTACAATAAATTTGAATATGGTGTTAAAAGATGCAATGTAGGAAATTGAATTAGCTTTCTGAGCAAATAATTTTTATTTATAGAATTTGGGAATAACTATGTGAAATTTGATTTTTTGTAACCATGGTATGTTATTTTTCAAGAAAAATATAATGTATATGTTTCTGTTAGTGCAGGTGTTGAGTACCTTAATGACAAAATTTCCTTTAAAAAAATTACATAATTGTTGAGAACCTAAATTGTTCTACCGTAGGGCATTTTTTCAAAATTTATAATATTAATTTTAATTTTTTTCAAAATTATGAAAACAATTATATCCTTAAAATTACAACAACTTGTGTCAGTGCAGGCTACGAGGGTCTTAACATTATTGAACAAATTTTTATTTTTATTTTAGATTGTAGATGTTAGTGTCTTCTAGTGAGAAAATAATTTATTTAAAAAATGGTTAAGTTGATAAAAAGGTATAGCAGAAATAAAAGAGGTATGTATTTTAGAATTATGATATATGTCAATGAAAAAATATATTCAAAATAGTAAACAATATTAACTTTTATTTTTTTTATATATATATTTGGAATTTTCATAGTCAACACTATATGTGTTTGTAGTTTCATCCACAACAAATTCGTGTAGCCTATAGAAAAATAACATAAAAAATAGAGATATTGAGAGGTATTCATAAAAGTGGAGGTTTTAATGTATTTGTAGACCAAACCACTAGGTTTTTCATGCCAAACCTAAATCCAAGGAAACGAACTCAACAAAAATGTACGCTAGAGTTGTCACTCCCACCTGAAAAAAATTGAAATGAAAAAAAACCACACATGCTTTAAGAAAACACAAACACATTCTAGGAACATGTGCACATTTCAGAGCATGCACACACTCCTATTCCTAATGAAATTTCTCTCCCTCTCTCTCTTTCCCCTTCTCTCCCTCTCTTCCCCTCTCTCTCTCTCATATCTCTTTACCTCTCTCCCCCTCTCTCTCTAATTCCCTCACCCCCCACAATCCCTCTCTTTCTCAATTGATATCCCCCTCTCACTATCTGTCTCCCTCTCTCTCCTTCTCTCTCTCTATCCCTATTTGTCTCCTACATCTATCCCTCTCTTCCCCTCACTCTCTCCCCCCATCCCTCTCTCTCTCTCCCTCTATCTCGCTCACTCTCCCTCTCTCCTCCCCTCCCTCCCTCTCTCTATCACTCTCTCTCTCTCTCCCACTCTCTCCCTCTACCCCTCTCTCCCTCCCTCCTTCCACTACTACATATGGTGTTGAAGTATGACAGGGTGTTTTGATGTTACAAAAAAAAACCCACCTTACAGTCGGACGTTACATACTAATTCTCAAAATTTCATTATATTTTTTTCTTGGTCCCTCGAAATTCGTCGGATGTACGATACAGTTTATTATTCGTTGAACTTTTGACTCTTATTCGACAATTTTCAAGACTGTCAGTTCTGTAATGTTGACATCACCATCATGACCGACCATCGCCCCTTGGCCTGCCATGGTGGTACCTACGTGGCACTACCATGTCAACAAAGTTTTAATCTCATGGGTGTATTTAGCACCTATTTGGGCCTTAATTATGCCAACTAGGGGGATAAATATGTCTATCACAAGATTATTATGCCTAAATTGTCTCGATCGAGATTTCAATTATGTCAGCTAGGGGGGATAAAAATGTCTAATGCGGGCTTATTTTTCCCATTATAGCTATAGATGTCAATTAAACGTGAATGAACAAGAGATATGATTGAAAAGTACAAGGATTAATGGATGAACATAGTGCATATTAAAAGTTTGCATGATATGGGTAGGCTAGATAATACCTGACCTATATTAGTTGTGCCACCAGATAGGCTATGGAATAATTTCAAGTCAGATGTCAGTTAATGTGATCAGTGAGGTCATATGATGGCTAGTCTTGACCTATACTTCCATCTCCCAGAGTTACCCCTTTGTATAACAAAGGGACACTAGTCCATGGCATTATAAGTAGTCCATTGAGTGGTTAGGTCTGTATAATTTGAGTGGCCCATGGGATTTTTAGGACACTAAATCCATTTACTCATTCAAAAATTCAATTTAAACAACATAAAATTACGATTTTCCTAGATTTAGATCACCGGTTTGAGGTGAAAAATGGAAACTAAACATAGAATTTTTATACTATGCCACCATGGGGGAAACTTGGGAAGGATTCAGATGGCCTTCTCATAGGTCATAATACTGTACCCATATGAAGATGATGCCACTAGTTAAGAAGAAGCATACTACATCAACGTCGACAATCCAAGAGGCCCCAAGACAGAGAAAGGGGGAGTGTCCAACAGTAGTGGGAGGACCGAAGGAAATGGATCACATATTAAGGGGAGGAATATATGATTCCAATAGTTTAAAGGGAATGCGGCAATATAATGAGACAAGAGACAAAGTATTTATCCATAAGGAATATGTCCAGGTTGGTCACGACAAATGGGAATTGAAGGTGTTTGACCCAGGTATATGATATCACGATAGTTGCTTATCAATAATACCATAACAATTGATAAGAATATACCTAGTTTGTATCAATATTGTCCATCCCCACCATAGTCCTCCACCTCAAGCTTGTCCCCAATACTTCCCTTGCTCTCTTCTCGCCTAGTGGTTCACCCTCCATATCCATACCACATTCTGTATCTTCCATTAGACCCTAATTCGGTGCACTACCAATTTTGGAACCCATTCACATTGTAATCTACTTCAGTACCACCCCATAGTGTGACGTTAGTGACTAGATAAAACACGCTTATGAGTATCGATTGTAGTGGATGACTGGATACAACAAGGTAGAATGTGCCTCAACTAGTACTAAGAATCACCTCAAAGTTGTAACAACTGGCTCGAGGACATGTGAATACATGTAAATTTAGTTATGACCCACTTATGTAAGTGACCTATGGGTCAAGGTGGTATCCATGGGGAACATAATATATAAGGTTATAACAATGGGCTTGAGGACCTCTGAATACATGTAAAGTTAGTTATGACCCACTTATGTAAGCGATCTATGGGTCAAGGTGGTCCCCCTGGGGAACATAATATATAAGGTTGTAAGTAGAGAGATATAAAAGGAAAGAATTGTTATAGATTCCTTAGGAGGAATCTTCATAGAGGATAATGTTGTAGAATCTATATTATAATTTTCCCATTTTTTTAATGGAGATTGTATATGTGATGTCTGTCATGTAAATATCCTTCTATATTTATGAGGAATTAATGGAAGATCAACACTGTTTTTATTCATACTTTATGTGATATTTAGTGATTAACTACAATATTTAAGTGATCTTTATTTCATATTTCTAATAATGTCTTAATCTACCTATACAAAATTATATTTCACGTATTTGTTTTATGAGGCAAAAATAATTGTATTGATATTTCTAGTAGAAATGAAATACACATTGATGAGATCCCTTCTACTTTTAACATTATCATCCATTGAATTAATATATTTCCTCTATTAGATAAGGCTATAGCCTATCCTTACGACTTTGACTCTTACAATCAACCTTATACATGTCACTCTTTAACAAAATAGTTCCAAAACTTCATATTGATGCTAAGACAAAACCACGAGACAAACTCTCTCTAACTTTGCATAAACAAAAATTAAAACAAGACCAAAAATCCATTTGAATAAAAAAAGATGTAATTGTATCAAATCTGTAAGAGTATGGTCCTTAATATCATGAACAAGCTAAAAAAACTCCTCCAAAATGAGTGCTTCCTTTGATAATTGATCAAATTTGTCATGGTTGAATTCTCGGTAGACATGAGTAAATGACACTTCTTTAAAAACTAATTTCTTTTCCATAATCATATTGAAAAAAGGCCCCAACTCCAAGTTAGAAATGTTAATTTTACCATTTTCCCAATCCATCAGAAGTTTGGATTCACCAAAGACCTGTAGCCTCTTAAACTTCCTATTCGCGACAACCTTAAGTAGGATCCAAATGGCATATAGTTCTTCTCTATTGTTTGTGCCTAAACCTGCCCAATATTTTATTATACCTTAGATTTGAGTTGTGCAACTTGTTGGGGATGTGGTTTATCATAGTAGACCTGTTCATGTTGTTTGTTTTGCAATTTCAATTTTAAAAAGGGTGTTTGTGCAAAAGAGTCAAAATCTTCCTTGTAATTTGCATGATCTAAACTATACTAAGTGACACATGAAAATGCACGCCCAAGCTTCCCCGTAGTTCCAAAATTTGTTTTTTAAATTTTAAGATGGAGTTACATAAATGGTAAATTTACCCATGCATCTAAATTTTAAATGAAGAACATGAGAGGTTGCTTTCATGCACCTATATTTGATATTTCATGTAAATTTGAATGCAAAAATGCCTCAGCCTCAAATCCACACCCTAGTCTCAATTTTGAGCCAAATTTAGTGATTAACTGTCATACGTTGTAGTTTGTGATTTTACACATGTCTATAACATTATATTGGAAATTTCAGACAGAAACCTACTTGATGTGGATACAGGCTAAATATTTCCTTCTAAAACCAAAGGGCCAAATTCTTAATGTTGACTATATGAAATTGCAAGGTCTAAACTTTACACTTCAAAAATGATGATTTCTTTGCACAAAGATTCACAACATTTGGATGAATTAGATGATGGTGGGTTATGATAGAAACCAAGGTCAATTTTGCATTAAGAGTCATAAAAGACTCTTCTGTGGAAAAATAGGCAAGAGATTCCTAGTAAAACCCTCAGAATGCACAACCTGTTTGTAAATAGTAACCCAATGGTGTATTATACCTTAGATTTGACTTATGAAAGTTTTTGGGGGTGTAGTTTATCATAGTAGACTTTTTCATGTCGTTAATTTTGCAATTGCAAGTTAAAAGAGGGTGGCTATGCAAAAGAGACAAAGTTTTCCTTGTAATTTGCAAGGTATACACTGTACTAAGTGAGAAAATTAAAATGCACGACCAATCTTCCCTATAGCTCAAAAAAATGTTTTATAAGTTTTAAGATGGAATTACATAAATAGTAAATTTAGCTATAAAATATCTAAAATTTAGTTGAAGAACAAGAGAAGTTTCTTTCATTCACCTAGAATTGGGATTCCATGTGAATTTCAAGGGAAAACTTCCTCATCCTCAAATACATTCCCTAGTCTCAATTTTGAGCCAAATTTAATGGTTCAACTTGCATAAGATGTAGTTTGTGATTTTACACCTATCTATAAACTTACATTCACATTTTTAGACATAAACCTACATGGTGTGCATAAAGGATAGAAATTGCATTCTAAAACCAAATGGTCAAATTGTTAAAGTTGGCTATATTAAACTGCATGCCCAAAGTTGGTTTAGGCTCCATAATTTAGTATTTATGTTGTAAATTGATCATTCCAATATTATAACATGTTAGTATAATTAGTAGTGCATTTACACTACAAAAATGATGATTTCTATGCACAAATATTCACGAAATTTTGATGAAATAGAGGATGGTGGGTTATGAGAGAAACAAAGGTCATTTTTTTTTATTTTTAGTCATAAAAGACTCTTCTATTCAAAAATACATAAGATATGCATAGTAAAACATTTGAAATAAAAAACTATTTGTAAAAAGTAACCCAATGTTGTATTATACCTTAGATTTGAGTTGTGCAAGTTGTTGGCGATGTGGTTTATCATAGTAGACCCGTTCGTGTCGTATATTTTGCAATTTAAAGTTTAAAAAGGGTGGTTGTGGAAAAGAGACGAATTTTTCCTTGTAATTTGTAAGATTTAAGATGTGTTAAGTGAGAAAATGAAATTGCAATCCCAAGCTTCCTTGTAGCTCCAAAATTTGTTTTATAAGTTTTAATATGGAGTTACATAAATGTTGAATTTACCTATGCATCCAAAGTTCAATTGAAGAACATGAGAGGTTTTTTTCATGCACCTAGAATTGAGATTTCATGTAAATTTGAAGGGAAAACTACCTCAGCCTCAAATGCATGCCCTAGTCTCAATTTTGAGCCAAATTTAGTAGTTCAACTTGGATAAGGTGTAGTTTGTGATTTTACACCTGTATATAAACTTATATTGACATTTTTAGACATAAACCTACTTGGTGTGCATAAAGGATAAAAAATGCATTATAAAACCGAAGGGACAAATTTTTAAAGTTGGTTATATTAAACTAGACACACATAGTTGTCCATAACTCCATAATTTAGGATTTAAGTTGTAAATTGATCATTCCAATATTTATAACCTATTTATACAATTAGTAGTGCATTTACACTAAAAAAAGGATGATTTCTATGCACAAGTATTCATGAAATTTTGATAAATCAGAGGATGGTGGGTTATGAGGGAAACCAAGGTCAGGTTTTCATTTATAGTCACAAAAATGATTTTGTGCAAAAATAATCTGTAATTTGCAAGGCGAAACCTGTACTAAGTGAGAACATTAAAATGTGCGGCCAAGCTCCCCCATAGCTAAAAAATTATTGTAAAGGTTGTAATATGGAGTTATATATATTGTGAATTTACATATGTCATTTAAAGTGAAATTGAAGAAAATGAGAGGTTGCTTTCATGCATCTAGATTTTAGATTTCGTGTAAATTTTAATGTAAATAAACTTTAGATTAAAATGCACACCCTAGTGCCAATTTTGACCCACTTTATTTTACATAAAAAACAAGGTTCTACTAAGAACTTTAGTCACTATTAAAAATAGAAGGAGAGAGAGGGGACACCCTTGTATTAATCCCTTTGAAGCCTTAAAAAAGATAAAGTAAACCCATTTATTAAGATAAAAAAAGAAACTGAGGATACACATTTCATACCCTAGTTCACAAAAGGAACACAAAACCCAAAGTGAATTAACATCATCTCAAATAGAACCAGCTAACCCTATCACATGCCTTAGATAAATCAACTTTAATCACCAAGAGGATCATATTCTTGGTCTTAATGGAATGTAGACCATCTTGCAACATCTGTCCCAATGGCCTCATGAATATTCCTACCATAAAAAAAACCCAAAATGCTCACTAGAAATAGACTTGGAGAGCAGTGCTTTAACCCTTCTAGAAATAACATTTACAAAAATGATATATGTGGTTGTATATGGAAATGTGTCTATACTCCTGAAAACAAGTACGGTTATTAGACTTAGGGCTCAAATCAATGTTTATTCTTTCAAAACACATAAGTCACAACTTATCAAACTATTTGGTGATCAAAGAAT
>ML779257.1:399811-450680 GCA_009831015.1 Picea engelmannii
AAGGCCACACTAAATTTCCCCCCTTTCTTTTCTAGAAAAGTCTTAGGCTCAGGGTTTAGATTCTGAGCTAGGCGACGATTGGTTAAGGGAATTGCTTACGGTTTTTTTTTAGGTGCTGAAGACTTAGGGCTAATTAGGCTGACTCGTTCAACGACATTATGGCGACGTGCCCTTCAGGTCGCACCACGTGCGCCAAGGGTGCCACTCGCCTCTTGAATTTCTTTTGGACGACGTGCCCTTCAGGATGCACCACGTGCTCCAAGGGTACCACTCGCCAACTGAGTTTCTTTGTGCGACGCGCCCTTCAGGATGCACCATGTGCTCCAAGGGTTCCACTCGCCAACTGAGTTTCTTTGAGCGACGTGCCCTTCAGGATGCACCACGTGCTCCAAGGGTGCCACTCGCCAACTAGACTGATTGGTAGACCTCTATAACCCCTGGAGTCAACACTCCGCCAGGTGAACTTGTAGGAGACTAAGGGTTCTAAGGAATAAGGCCCCCGCCTTATTGCGCGCCCCTTAGAATCATCGTGAGCGACTGTCGCAGTCTGCCCTCACGGCATCGTGGGTTCTCTCGAATTAGGTAATCGTTAACCTACAGTTCGAGCCACGGCGGGAGTGCTAGTAGGCGGTGGCAGGGCTGTTGTCCACCCCTCTCCCTCAACCTCTCTGCAAATCGTGTGTGGCCCCTTTACTCCATATGTGAGTCTGGTCGGCAATCTATCGTCATCCTGCATCATCAACAATCATGTCGAAAATGTCAACATCAAATCGTCAAATCAAATGAAACATCATAGTAAACATATCAACCCAAAAGCACACTCCCTGACTCAGTCCGGAGTCCAAGGGGATTCTACCAATGCCTCTGCATCCTCAAGGTAAAAACCTTGCACACTCAATAAAACTGAGTCAGTAGCATCTGTCAACATCAAATAGTAACACATCATGTCATCTGTCAATCACATCATAATCAAGTATAAATGGTCTAGCATCATAAAAGTCCAGATCACTCGCGAGCAAGTGTCCTCAAAAATAAGTTATCTCAGTGCGCCAGAGCGGGATGTTGCAGAGACAATGAGTGAGAGTGTGAGAGGGAGAGATAGGAAGATAGGGAGGGGGGCTAGAGAGAGAGAGGAAGACATATAGGAGGGGTAGAGAGATAGGAAGAAAAAAAGGGTGGGTAGAGAGAGAGTATGTGTTATAGAGAAAGAGAGTAGAAGAGAGGTTGTGATAAATGAGATGGAGAGAGAGGGAGGGAGGGAGGGGGTAGAGAGAGAGGTATGTGGAGAGAGGTGAAATGGAAGATCGATACATGTGCTAAAGTTTCGTTAAAAATGAAAAAGACGACTCTTGTTGGCTCTCTCCCTACCTCAACTTGTTCTCTCTCTCTCCCCCACCATGCATAAGAACCCACCTCCACTTTGGCCCTAGTAGACCCATATAACCCTAGGCCCCCACCTATACCTAACCCATATTAACCCCCCCCCCTTACACCCCACTATCCTAGCTAATATCCTTATGGTTGTACCTCTTCCTAGGGTCCCCACAACCCCTACACCTTCAACCTAGTGCTCTAACTACTGTCCTATTAAATATAGGATTTTCCAAGAGAAAATATATGTAAGTGATTGTGTCTAAAGTTTTATATAATTGTCATATTTAACACTTTGAAATTACTCAAAAGAAAATGTGGCTCAATGGTTCTCAATTTTTGTATTCAAAATCACAAAGTATGGTTATTATTATTTGAAATTACAAAGTATGCTTCTTATTATTTTTTGACTTATTTTTTTATTATTTTGGGCACTGTGATTTCTTTTATGAGAAGATTTTGTGAACATTATTCATACAAATGAATTAATTTAAATTAATCAAAATTGATATATGAGAGAATGTGTGAGAGTGTGAGAGGGAGAGAGAGGAAGATAGAGAGGAGGGGTGGAGAGAGAGGAAGATAAAGAGTTTGGTAGAGAGAGTGTGTTCGAGTGTGAGAGGATGTGAGTGATATGGAGAGAGAGAGAGAGAAAGAGAGTTCGCGGGTGAGATGGAAAGAGAGGGAGGGAGGAAGGGGGTACAAAGAGAGGGAGGTAGAGAGAGGTGAAATGGAAGACCGAGTCACATGATAAAAATACCTTTAAAAATGAAAACGAAAACTATTTTTGGCTCTCTCCCTCCCTCAGACCACTATATCCCTCTCCCTCTCCATGCATAAGAACCAACTACTCCCACTTCAACCATAGTAGACCCATCTAACCTTGGGGACCTACCTATACCTAACCCATATTAACCCCATCCCCCCCACACCTAGTCCCAACTAAGTTCCTTATGGTCATACCTCTTCCTAGGGTCTCGGCCACAACCCCTACAGTTTCAACCTAGTTCTTTAACTATTGTTTTATTCCTCAAAGAAATTTCAATTCTAAGCCTCCAGGTCCCAGTTGTTCACCATGGGGCTTGCATAATCTTAACTGGGACAAATCTTGAGAGACCAGCCATGACCGTGACCTCGATAATGAATTTAGTTATATGTGTTAGATGAAGAACATAGATAAATCCCTACAAATCTTCCATAACTGACTTGTCCCACTTATCCCCCGTAACTTATGAGAAAATTCATGAATGAAATGAATCTCGTATATAGATTTCAGGTGGCAGGGATAACCGAGGCACGTGCTAATAGTGCAGTAAAAAATGAAATAGAGAACTTATGTTAGCTCTCTCCCTCCCTCTAGTTCTCTCCATCTTACACTCAATGCATAGGAACCTACCTCCACTTCATCCCTATACCCTTATATATAACTATAAAACACATATTAAATACAAATATGTGTTTAAATTGTATTACAAACAAATAACAAATAAAAAATAAACAAAAAGTAAAACAAACAAAAACCATACATTTCTAACATAAAAAACACTATGGTGCCAAACCCCGACCAAATAAACCCTCTCCCAAACTGGTTGACAAGTGCATTGTTCAACCCCACCTACCAGTAAGGAGAGTGTGTAGAGGAAACCCACTGAAATTTGGATTGGATGGACCCCACTTTACAATACGAAGTTTGTGGAGAGGAGAAGCTCGTTGACATTTGCATTGGATCAACACCCACTAATAATGACAATGTTCAGATGAGAAAACAAGGACAAGGAGAGATTGCCCACCTATGCATCAGACATATCGACCCGACATTGTCGTTGGTATGTAGCCTCAAATTTGATGTAGATAGAGAATGTATATATTCCATCTGTTTGTTCCATATTAAATGGTTCACAATGGTTGTGTTTGAGTTCCATTTACTTCAAGTTTTCCATGTCATTCACTCATTAGTTTAGGTTCGATACCCTGAATACTACACCACTTTGCCATATTTTTGTACACACAACAGAGTGAAAACATGATTTGAAATGAAAATTCAACATACATGATCAAACCATTGATATAGATCCAAGATCAATGTCTCAACATATTTCGTTCAGTGAAAGTGCACACCAGATAACAAGGGGTCAGAGGCCTAAATTTGAAACCATTCTATTAATTCGTGATAACACGACATCACCTTATTTATTTCGGTATGGAGGAGTGTTATTATGAAACCACTTTAGCTTTCCCCTGAAATGCATGAATTGATGACAGGTGCCACGATGATGTAAGCAAAATAAATAATGTCTTGCATCGATGTAATCCAAATATTTTAAAAAAAAGTTTTAAAAAATTACCCTCAAAGAAAATGATGTAAACGCACACGATAAACATTGTTACAAGTACAATAGACTCTAGTAAAAGAAGTCAAATTCTCCTTCGACAAATAAGTTTGGGTAGTGTTCTCATTTCCTTATTTCAAATGTGTTCATGTTGTTTAAAATAAGGATAGATGGAGAAAGGTAGTCAACATTTCCCCCCTAAAAGTAATCAAATGGCCACTAAATCGAACCATATCCAAATATGAGCATGCAAGAAAATCATTGTATCTGATGACCGCTTGGAGGACATGGAAATGGATGTTTTCAACCATTTACTATCTTTCACTAACCTTCAAAAATTAATTCAGAGAGCCTAGGTTGACATTAAAAATGGTAGAAACTACTTGAATTTATGGGAATCAAACATGGCCAAATCAATTATTCCACAAAATTATTACTTTTTAGAATTAGTCAATTGGTGTGCCATCGATTACCAAGTGGATAGGAAACAGATAGTTTATGTACATGATTCTAGGAAAATATGTGAAACAAGTAAATAATCCATTGCCAAATGCTCCAAATTTCAGACCATGTTGTATATGAAACCCTCGATGATGATGAGATTGAATCTAAGTACCAAGCATTATGATAGTATGAAATAGAGAATTCGTTGAGTAATATCTTATCCCCATATTCTCCATTACCAACTGGTCCACCTCTTTCAAATCCACCATCTTCCTTGAACTAACCAGGCAGACTATTTCCATGATTTGTCAGGTTTTAGGCTATGAACATGATATATCAATGGATGATACCATTTTAGGGATTCTTTCTATCTTATGTCCACTAGAGTCAATAACCCTCACAAAATTTGATTATTGTTAGTTCCTATAGGAAGCCATAAACTTCCAATTATCAAATTTCCACATCACTAAGTCTTTTAGGTACTAGGCCTTCTTGGTGCACCTCATATTATTCAATAATTCTTCATTTTTTGAGATATTTGGGATCAAAACAATAGACAATTTAGGTAAAACCAAGCCAATAATTGAGTGGACTGAGGAGGTGAGGAAAAACAACTAGAATAAAGGTTTCAACCTTTATGTAAACAAGTTCATGAGTGCATGCTACATTCAGCTCCATGGCACTCAGCCTCCTAGGATGTTTTGTGAGTTTAAAAAGATACTATAGTTGAGGAAATATACCATATTAGGATATTAGTACCTGGCTAAGGATCATACCATCATTAGAGTATGTGGTTTTGAAGAATAGCCATACAAGCTGCCAATTTTCCCAACTTCAAGAATATTTTATTTGGAATACATCAGACAAAGGCTAATTTTAGATCAATTTCATTTTTCCTAGCATAAGTAGGTTGTCACTTTCAATCTTCCTCAAGAGGTTGGCCCTTTCTTGGTTAAGATTAGAATTTCTCTAGATTTTACATAAGAAATTGATTCAGATTATTTTCGGGACGAAATGAGATCGGAGATATAATAAAGAAATGCACAGAGTTATCGCAGGTATTCAATAATATAACATAAATATATCAGAGATGCAACCATAAACATAAATATACAGTAATACACGATTTCTATTAATGAAATAAATGTACAGAGACTATAAATTACAGAGTGAAAGAATTGATAGAATGGTGGCAACTTATCTCTGAGAAGAGATGTGACAGCTACTCGCATTCACAAGAAGATGATTACAATGAGGCTCTGAAGGCCTTTTTACAATAAACAGGAATTACAAAAGTCATAGACNCTAGGAGATGAAGCGCCAAAAGTCATGTGGGCCCCGTTTGGGTAAGTTAGTACATCAACTTCTCGGGGTCGTAACTTTTGCATACAATCTTCATTTTAGGCGTATGATAGCTCGTTGGAAAGGTATCATCGAGGAGATTCATTTTGGGGGATGAATTATGCCTTTGTATATCATTGAGAACCTCTATCTCGAAAAAACTTCATTTGGGCCCTCAAAATGGCCCCGGAAGTTAAAAACTGCTAAAAATAGTAAATTGCCAAATTTGCCAGAAAACAATTTTGAGCCAGTCGGAAAAGGTGGGTGGCCACCAATATCCACCTGGATCAGAAATTCTACAGTAATTGGATTTTGAAAAAGGAATTAAATGGGTGTATGACCCACATGGTGTGATTGCATCCAAAAGGCCCATTTACAAGCATCGACCAAATCCTATAGTGGAAAGAGCTGCTAACCTGGATTCGTGGGAAGACATTAAGAATATTCTAGAGGCAGAGGAAAAAAATAAAACTACCACTTAGTCAATGGACCAATCCAATGCAATTCAGACTCAGAAACAAGAATTAAAAATTGGAAAGAGGACATTTTCCATACATTCATTCTAAAATGGATATTGTTGATCAGTTGAGTGAGAAGCTAAGCAAAAAGACTAAAGGTGATGAATAATTAGACTTGGAGGGGTTCTTAGTTGAGTTTACAAGATAAGGGGAGGTTATATTGCAAATCAGACAAGGATCAAGTGAATCTATTTCAACTACAAATGGACCTACTATCACTATTGAGTACCTCACTTCATCTTTATTTTCAACTCCAGAAGTTTCACAGATCTATGGAGCTAAAGGAACCTATGATAAGAAACCCTCACTCTTTTCACAATATTTTGATAGAAGAGAAAAAACCAAGGGGTGAAAAAGGAAATGTATCCCCAGGATTGGGGATAAAACACAACTCAAATAAAATTACTATATGTTGGGATTACTAATAGGGTATATTAAATTTGGTTGTACTAGAGTCAAAGGTACTTAAGCCTCTTTTTCCTACAGATTACAAAGCCACTCAAATGAGAGTAAAGCTTTGGGATATCCACCCTGCAGATATGATTGAATTGCACCAACAAACAAGTGATATGTTGTATAGATGGTTCTTGAAATCCTCTACCGGTGAGAGGAAGATGAAAAATATGGTAATCAAAATAGAGAAGTAATTGAAGCAAGAGAGGGTGGCCACTAAAGCTAATAAAATTCAAATTAATGAGTTGAAGAGGAATATTATTTCCCTATGAGAATATCCTAAAAATATGACTGTTGTAGGAGATGTAATTAAAGAGAACGATAATGAGATTAATATCCTTAATAAAAAGATAAGTGTTCCTGATGTACAACATGGTCAGACCCCAGAGCTGCAGGCTAGTCATGAGTAAAATGATCATTTTAACCAACAATTATTGGAAAGTATAAATATCATAGAATGTCTACAAGATGAAGTTGAAACCTTGAAAGACCAACAAACTCAACAATTGTAGGAAGCCAAGTCAGCTATAGTGAAAACTTCTCCATTAGACCCAATAGAGGGATTATCAAAAGTCATGGCTGATTTGAGTGTGAAGGATAGGGAATTATGTTTGGCACAATTCTATGCTGCTAAAGATGAAGCTCATAAGGAAACACATAAAATGAAGGAAATGGTGACAGGGAGACCAACCATGAAAGGAGCTAAGCATATGATTTGGGACTATATAACTAACACAATATTTAAGATTTGGTCTTAGTTTACCCTGGTGCAGGATGAGCTTGATATAATCACCGTAGTCTTGAAAGACATAAAAGGACAAACAAATGAGTTGGAGAATAAACCTAATATGGAAGCTAATATAATAAAGTTCTTGAACAACAGAACTAAATAAGAGTTGAAGGATTTGCAAGTCAATGATAGAGTTCTAGAATTGTAATGGATGCTAAAAGAGTCATTACAAAAAGAATATTGTTGCAAAATGCATAAACTAAGTGCCATGAGATTATGAGGGAAATCTCTACTTTTAAGAAGATTTTAAGTGATGTCATCAAGCATGGATTAACATCGTTTTGGAATGCAAATGGGGATTGTATCCAATGAAAAATTATCAATATCTAGTAGAATACAAGAGGAACAATGATAGCATGTTCGAAAATCTTGATGGCACTTTGAAGGGGAAAGATGTAGTAGAATTGTTGGTAGGGGAGTTTGAGCGATTGCACAATATCAAAATGATTTTTTAGGAAATTACCTCCCCCAATTTATGAGAAATACACTAATTTGGATGAGACAGTAAAAAAAATGAATGATCATAAGTATCCAACGGGAAAATATTGGAAAAAAGTGTGTCAATTTGATAAATTACCATTGGGAAGACAAGGCGAATCAAGTGTCACCCACCCAAATCTCTAAGAGAATATTTTACAAAGTAATTTTTCATGTACATTAAGTTTTTTCAAGGTAAAAACCTTTCAATATTAAATAAGAAGTAATACATTTCAAGAAGTTTTTTTTTGTACAATTGTATCTACAAAGTAGAAACAAGGCACATTATTGATAGGTCAACAATTTTGGGAATCAAAGTGTAAATTATTCTCAGGTTTTCCAGATCAACATATCTCACAGAGGAAGAGACATATTATGAGAAGAGGACAGAGGGCATATAAAGATTCATTCATCATCATCGTATCGATCTGTATTTTTTTATTGTACTCCATTATATTCTCCATGTAAAGTCATACCTATTTTTCATACATCGTAGATATGGTTTTCTCATTAATATAAGCCTTAGACAAGAATTGGCATCATATTCATTGTGAATGTATGGTGTTTTTCATGTGATTGGAATTGAATTCATAATAAATGACCAATTTGTTTCCCTTGTATGTTTGATATGACTGACTAAATGAAAAAAATGTTTTATATAGCTGAATGTATTAAGCATGAAGTTGTCCTAAGTGTTTTATGAAGCTGTAATGGGAATAACTTGTATTTTTTATTGTATTGTTATTATGAATCCATCCATCCATCCCCTTTAAATTCCATATGTATGATACATATGGGAATTGTAGGTGTGTTAATACCTAGGTGTGCATTTTCATCATGCCCTGGTTTAATCCATTTTTAAGCATTTTTCCCTTTATGCATTTTTTTTTGCATTTGCAAATCAATTTTTAACCTTTATGCATAGTAGAGAGTTTTTGGTTTCAAAATGAAAAAATAAAGTATGAATATATGTAAAATGATAAAATACAAACTCCACAACTTTTACCACTCAATTTGGAGGTCTTATGATTCCTAGGTGTGCGTTTTATAGTAATCTAGTCTTACCCTCCATTTTACAAAGTTCTTGAATTTCGGTTCCAGGTACACGTCATTTTTCATTTGGAAATTCACTCCAGATGATATATATAGACTCATAATGTTATTAAATTCATGCCAAAAATTGGATCAATAAATTTGGAGCTATATGGAAGCATGGGCATGCATTTCCATTAGGGCACTTTCTATTGATTTGGTCTTTCAATTTACAAGGTAGATTTTTCCTCTTTTATGCAACAACCACTTTTATGTTTGAAAACACAACAATAAATATGTATACATGTGTAAAATAATCTAATACACCCTCAAAAACTTGAATCACTCAAAGTGCAGGTGTGTTAAGACCTGGGCGTGCATGTTTCATCATGCCCCGATTTCATGCATATTTAAGCATTTTTCCCTTTATTCATTTTTTTTTGTTTTTTTGCATTTACAATAGAGTTATGTCTTTAGAAAAATTATGAACATATGAATGATGTTCACAGGAAGATGAATGAAAATGGACGTTGATCCATTGTATAATATGGATGTTGACACCATAACTTCAACCAACCTCTATTTAATGATTCTTATTTTTTATCTTTAACAATCATTTTCATATCTCATGCTTATCAAATTATAAGGTGACATTTTAATATGTCATGCTTATTATATTGTGGCAGGGTGATCGTGGGAAGGCAACATCCTCATAACAAGTAAACGACTAACAATATACATACCCATTTAAAGTAAATTTTATTATTGTTTATATAATTGAATTAACTTATATTTTTGTTGATATATGTAGTTGTTGACACCTAATGTACTTGACAATGTGGGAAATGGTGATGGTATGTTTGAATTGGACCCGATTGAGACAATTAAAAGGACTGCAAAAAATAATAATTAGTAAATTGTGTACGCATGAACAAACAAAGGAGAACACACAAAGATGCAAAGTTTTGATGGAGGAAATAAAATGATCTACGGTAAGCGCCATCTTTTAAAAAGTTTATTTATCACATATTTTCATTTATGAGTTTGTTTTTTCTACTTGTTTATGATCTGAATAAAATATGTTTTCCTTTTATAGGATTTATTCAAAAAACTTCAGCAGCATGCTCCTGAGGATGTTGTTGGTAGCATTGATGCTCAAAGACCACAACGTCCAACCACGAGCTACATACCCGTGAGGATATTTGGCTCTTCACATGTGGTTGGAAGCCTCGTGACTGAGACGACTAAACCTTGTGGGGCCCATGACACACCCTTGAAACAGTGCATGCCAAACTAAGCACTTGATGGTGGATATGAGGCAATTGTTGATTCTACAAATTGTTTTATGAGATTGTCACGTGTTACCAACAAGCGAACACTGCTAGTTACATTTTTGGTGGACGAGAACATTGTTTTGATCAAGATACAAAAAATCACAGGTATTTATTCATGTCTTAATTATTTCCTATTATCTAATTGAAACATACATCTCTACGATTATTTTAAATTAATGATCATGTTGTTCTACATGAAACAACACATTTTTTAAGCATATGAATGACAAGGCCTTAGATATTTTTGGGCCCACCATACGCACATGGTGGAATGCTTAGAATACTCATTTGAAAAAGGATCTTATTGACCACTTGGTTGACCTATTTTTTGATTCCTTCAACAAAATTGGAGTCACCTCATTGGTCGACACATATTTGAAATAGGTGAGGGACCAATATAGGGTTCATTTTCAAACAAACCCTAGGCATTATCATCCTCCAATGATTCTTAAGATTGAGTGGAAGAATCTATTGGAGGATGCAAAGGAAAAGACAATGAGAAAAGAAGGAAAGACACAACCTGGACCAGGAATGTATATCATATTTTGAATTTAATATGTTGAATTTTTCGTTAGTTCTATATACAAAATTCAATATACAACCTATTGAAAACTTTTTCTAGGATCCCAAACACATAAAAAGAAACTAATGAAAGACTAGAAAAACATGGGAAACACAAGCTTGGCCAAGGTAGTTATGTGAAACTAAAAGCATGAATTGTAAGTACAAAATAATTAAACCATATCGTTCCTATCACCATCCAAATTTTATTTAATTGCATCCAATAAGCCAAATTTGATATCTTGTGCAATGCAGGGGGGATCAATTCAAAAATGTGACCACATAAGAAGAACTTCGACTCAGTTTCAAGTGCGAATTTAAATCCGTGGTTGAAAGTTGATAAAGCATGGGGAAAACCAATCTTTACCTTTGAAAAGAATCACAAGTAAAATCAATGGACTTTAGTTGTTGATTACTTGTAAAATATATTCATGATTGATTTCACCCATAAATGAATGTGTCTTTTTGTTTTAAGAAAGAGAGCAACAAAAATAATGAGGCCATTAGTGGATAGTAGCCCCATGATAGTGGAGTGTAGTTCGATGTCAGTGGTGTGCATCCCTAAAATGATAGTGGAGTGCAGTTCGATGATGGTAGTGTGGATCTCGGCCATGACGGTGGAGTGAAACCCAATGGTGGTGGTGTGCAACCCGACTATGATAGTATTATGGATATAAAATCATAATTATGGATTAATACAATTATTATTTTTTACTTGCAGATGGTGTACTTATAAATTTTATTTTTTCGATGGAAGACCATGTAGATGATAATGCTTGGTGAGAGCAGGAACACATGGTAGGCGAACTAGTGGTCTCGACTAGTCAACTTGGTAAAGAACATTGTAATGAAATTTTCATTAAGGGGATACTTATGTGAGTAATAACTAACCTTATCAATTTAACCCTTTTTGTTATTGTATTCGAGGTCCCTCAAAAATGACCTACATGCAGTGGAGTGTACCCAAATAGACATAGAACATGTTAGAACATGCATATTGAATCATCGCCAAGAGAGGGCCCAACAACTAAAGTGGATCTAAACATGGATGATCCAATCAACAAATTTCTGAAAACTAAAAAACATAAAAATAAGTGTTTGTATTTATTATGAGAAATATGTATAATGGAAATATATTTTGAAAGGTCAAACTATTGTGTACAATTTAACAGATGATTTTAATTTATTATGGAAAATCAAAACATTATATCCTAATATTCTATAATATGATAGATATACGGAGCTTGATATAGCTTCCAAAAAAAATGAAAAATGGTTAAAGCCTGAAGAAAAAATTCGTGGAATTAGCCAAGCTCATACCTTGTTAGGAAATTTTCCCAAATGTACTATGTTCTATACATTCCTGTACTATGTTCTTTACACTCTGTTTTATACATGCCTATACTATGTTCTATAAGGGAAATGCAAATAATGACTTGGTTTTAAAAACAAATATTTAGTTGTTGGGTATTTTATCATCAATTATCCTTATTGGCTTCATGTTTGATCATTATAATGGTGTACACAAAATTTATAGAATAAAGAATGAATTTTTTATGGAATAAAGAATGACATATTAGGATGTTTATGGAATAAAGAATGTCATTTTTTTCTTTGATGAAAATATGGTATAGATGAGTTTTTTCAACATAATTATTTCTTTAGAAAAATTATGCACACATGAATGGTATTCGTAGGAAGATGAATGAAAATGGATGTTGATACATTGTATAATATGGATGTTGACACCATAAATTCAACCACATAGGAGAACAAATAAATATACACATTGTTTGTGGAATATATACAATGATATGGGGTAAGTGCCATCTTTTAAAAGGTTGTTTATCACATATAAAATATTTTTTGCTACCTTCTTATGGATAAATGTTATATGTTTTGTATGTTCAAAACCACATCTGCACACACACTCTTTCTTTTATTTACCTCTAAATTTTTTTTTCTACTTTCTATGCATGAATTGTACTGTGTCACTTTCAATTACTTTCCAATAGATAGATTGTGTATGGGGAATTGGGAGTGATGTGAGGGGAGGGGGAAGGGCCACATGAGCTTCCTGTCAGACACTTGGCTTAGTTTGATGGTTATTTGGTATGTATTGTTGGCTGCCAATGATTTAAACCATTGGAGAGTGATATTGTAGATTTATTTCAACCCTTAGTGATTGATGTCAACCCTTGGAGAAAGTGTGGTAGCGAATTCCGGTAGCACAAAGTTTTCGGTAATGGACCCAAGGTTGTTTCATGTATAATGGTATGAGTTTTAATATATTTGAAGGTAGTACTATTCTATATGGATATTACATGTCATTCCATTTCCATTGGTATGTGGAACGTCACATAAATCCTCACGGTTAGAGAGTTATGGCCATAAGAAGTTGGAGAACCCAGGTTTGGGTAATGGACCCAAGTTTGTTTGATAGATAATGGAACGAGTTTTGATATATTTGCAGGTAATACTATTATATATGGATATTACATGTCATTCCATTTATGGTGGTATGTGTAACGTCACATAACTCCTCACGGTTTGAGAGTTATGTACTTATGAAGTTGGAGGACCCTCATATGTCATCTAGAATCCCCAAAAGGTCAAAGTAGTAAAAGTGGTTTAAGAGATTTTAGAAGGTAAATAATAAAGTGAAGTGATGATTGTACTATAATTCAATGTGAATACAAAATAAATTATTTAAATAATAAATTTAATGGAGAAATTAGAAGTGGGTTAACCTTAAAAACAGGAAAGTGGGCAAAGTGATCTAGAAGATGTTTTTAAGGAAGCTACTTGGAAAATATAAATAAGAGGCAAGGCTCTCTCATTTTAGATAACACTTGAGAACATTCAATATCTATAGGTGTATGAGGTAACCAAAGGATATATAAGCCTAATTTATGAAGGAAGGTGAACAAAAGAAAGCCAGAATTCAAGGGAGGATAAATTCTTTTGATGATGTTTTCTAAGGTATGTTATTTACAGGTCATCTACCCATTTTCGCAATAAAATTTTTTATAGAATGATTCAAACCATTTAATTGATATTCCATTTAGGAAACATGTCCAAGTATATGTGGTAAAACATTCATCTTGTGGGTCGTTGTATTTTTGGAGTTACAATCCATGGAAAATAGGGTT
The DNA here is from genome assembly GCA_009831015.1 of Picea engelmannii. Lineage (NCBI taxonomy): Eukaryota > Viridiplantae > Streptophyta > Pinopsida > Pinales > Pinaceae > Picea > Picea engelmannii. The sequence goes on from ML779257.1 coordinate 413,615, forward strand.
TGTGTCTAGTCCTGAAACTAGTCTAAAACAGGTGTTTCGGGTAACAACGTCATAACTTATTCATAACAGATCCAAATTTAGTAAGAAAAAATGTATTGGTTAGAGTACAGTATGTAGTATGTTTTCTAACATTTTCAGTTTGATTCAACAAATATTCCATGTGGGGTATGCTCTACAAGGCCGCTCTCTAGAATAAGCCAAAATTCAGAAAGGTATGCCATTATTAATATAACTCATTTTATGAAAGGTTTCAAGTAGTGACACCCGGAAGAATTGCAGAAAACACACTTAATAACATTGTGTATAAGTTTTAGATCTTTATTCATTACAGGTACATAGTTATGATTATTTTAAGTTAGGGTTGTTGACTAATCAAAAACTAGTCATGTGAGACTAAAGAAACGTTTGATGAAAATGATAGTCTCTTGTTGTTAAAGTTAAGGAAGGTTTGTAGGTATGTGATCATATACACAAGGTCTATTATAGGTTACAAATCAGATTTGGATGATTAAATTGAAGAGGGCATTTGGTTGAGGTACATGTCGGGTACATGGTTGAGACAAGTAGTTGATGATTTGGCACATACATGAGGTGTATACTTGATGATGTTGGTACATATTGATGAGTCATAGTTGATGAGTAGTTGATACATGATTGGTACATACTTGGTACATGATTGGAGGAACTTGTTAGTAGTATTGTTGACACATGGTTTATGGATGATGTAGCATACTTGTATTATTATGAGTTGGTGGTGATGATTATGAGTTGTTGTGTTATGCTTGGTTGATGCATATCTTTGAGATTTGTCTTGGTGATTGATTTTGGTGATTAGATATGATTTGGTTGATAATATTGATGAGACAAGCTATTTTGATAGGTTGTTTGGACAAGTTGTTATGACAGATTATTTGTATACGTTTGGTGCATGGTTGATGCACTTGTTCATGGTACAGGTTGAGGTACAGGTTGGTGCATGGTTGATGCACTTGTTTATGGTATATGTTTATTACAGGTGTTTTGGTATAGGTTGTTCCATGGTTGATGCACTTGGTTATGGTACAGGTTGATTACAGGTTGAGGTACAGGTTGATGCATGGTTGATGCATGGTTTAGGTTATTGGTACAGGTTATTTGGTGTAGGTTGATTGGTATAGGTTTACAACAGTATATCTCACAATGATAGTGTGACAGTGGTTCCATCATTCTACTTATACTTCAGGGTAGTTGGATGGGGAAAGGACAAGTGGTTGTAGCCACCTTTTAGTTGTAGCCAGAGAACATAGGGGGTTGTAGCCTCCTTCTAGTTGTATCCAGAGAATTGGGGAGTTGGAGCTTCCCTCAGGTTGTAGCCTGGGAAACTAGGGGGTTGGAGCCTCCTTTTAATTGTAGCTAGAAAACAAAGGAATTTGGTGCTTCCAATGAATGTAATTCTTCAAGACATATAATAAAAATCATTCAATGATTTTCTCTCGCTTTTGGTTTCCACGTAAAACACTAGTGTACTGTGTATGTGTATGATTGTTCATTTGTTCATTGCTTATTTACTTTGCAGATATTGGATGATAATGATACATTGATATAACACTTGTTTTATATGGTTAAAAATGATTAAATTGCTCTATTACTGATTCATCCCCCCTCTTAGTAATCCAATAGATGGTATCAGAGCAGGTTCTTTTAGGAAACAATTTAACCACTGGAAGGAGATCATATATTATTATGAGAATGGAGTACCAATGTTTAATGGTCAAAATGGTTTTAAGTATGAGATGTGGAGCATAAGGAAGAAAGTATTTTTACAGGCACATGGAAATTATATTTGGCTATCAGTTGTTACAAGATATGATAGTTCAAAAAGGGAAAAGATGGCAGCCAAGAAGGAATTGAGGAAGAAAAACAAAATAGAAATGGATTTCATCTCGAAAGGATTACCTAATCCGGTAAGAGAAAAGGTTGGTAAATTCTCATCAACAAAAGAACTTTGGGATAAGTTACATGACATAAATTCTTCACCCATCACAAATTCAAAAAATGTCAAAGAAGATGCAGATACAAATCAAGAAGAATTATGTTGACCATGTCAAGCAGATTCATAAGATGAAGTGTACATAATCACCATAGGTATGTTGTTTTGTTTTAATTGTGAAAAACGTGGACATATTGAAATAAAATGCCATGAAGGAAATGAGACAGAAAAACTAATTGAAAAGGAAAACAATTATGAAGAAGAATTGATTAGTGGTTTAGATGAACTAAGAGAAGAAAACAATTCACTCAAGAAATTATTGATGAAACAAAAGGAAAGTGTTCATATTTTTTAAGAAGCCCAACAGGTCATCGAGACCTTAAGAACTCATCTAGAAGAAGCCAGAAAAATCGAAGAAAATCTTGAATATCAAAAGAAATGTTTGGAAACCAACATAGAAGCACAGAAGGAAGAAGGATAAATGAGAGAGAAGATATTGACAGATCATCTTAAGGAAAGAACTAACGATCTAAACTAGCTTGAGGCAGAGTTTGGTCAAGAAGTGAAAGGAATTGAAGAAGAAATAATCACATTAAAAATTCATCTTGAAGAAGTGAAAAGAAAAGAAGAAGTCATGAAGTCTCAGATAATGAAGAAATAAGAAGAAGTTGAGAATCCTGAAGAAGAAGTTGTCACATTGAGAAGTAAAATCATTAAGGCCAACAAGAACGTTGGAGAGACAAAAACATCCACATCAGTTATAGAGAATGAAGAGAAGCAGTCTAGGTTGCTAGAAAAGAAGAATGAAGAAAATAGAAAGAGTTATGCAGAAGTACTCAAAGGAAGGAATCATGGTCAACTAGAATCTAAGAAAACTATTGAAGATACATCTTCAAGAAAACCATCCATGTTCAAGCTACAAAGAAGCTTCAATCATGATGATGATCAGTCAAGGAAAAAATTCAGAAGGACTACGCCACAAAGAAGATCATTCACTCCCACATATGCAAATTTATTTTATGGTAATTGTTTTTATTGTACTAACTTTGGACATAAGGTTGCAGATTGCAGGGATTATAAAATAAATGTTCAAGCAAGAAGTGACTATGTGTTTGCACATAACATTGAGTGTTACAAATGTCATAACTATGGACACATAGCCAGTGATTGTAGAAGAATGATCAACACTTCCATGAAAAAGAATACTGATATCATATATAAGAAAGTATGGATAAGAAAGAAGGAAGAACAGGTGAACAAAGACCAGGTACCAGAGATCACAAGATTGGAAATAAAGCGAGATGAAGGAAATTCTACAGAGAAAAGGAAAGATGTCATAAACAGAAAGGTTTGGAAAATAACTGAAAGAAAGGAAGGACATGTAAATAAGGAACATGTTCAAGAGATTGTACTTTTAGGCATTGTACTGAAATATTTATCCACAGACATTAAAAAGAAGTCAGAGCTCAGAGAGATAATGAATCTACCAATGAAGATGATGATGAATATACCAATGAAGATGATGATGAATACACATCAGAGCATGAATTTTTCTAAGCCATCCGGCTTAGAGACTCCCAAGTAATATGAATATTAGACAGGGGGAGTGTATGCGATAGTTGTGACAGACCAAAGAACCATCCTTTGAGCAGCTTGCAGAGTTTCAGAAGACAAATTTAGAGCAATTAGTTAGCATAAGTACAATTTGATAGATTAATCAAGATTTCATGATAGTATATTGATAAATGAGTTAGAATTATGGACATTTGCGCAAGTAGAGTCTTGGACAGTGTGGACAGAGATGGATTCGTAAGAACACTTAGCAGGTTTGGACAGATATATGATAGTGGATGAGAGAATGGATTCATATATTGGTTCAGAGAGTGATTCAGAGACACAGGAACATTATCATAATGTATTATAATTACACAAGAAATGGCTCGAACAATGTTAATGGATTCCAAATTGACAAATATTTTTTGGACTCATGCAATGCATACATCAGTTCACATTAAAAAAATAAGTAATGCTAAGAAACAACAATGACAAAAATCCCTTCAAACTATGGAAAGGAAGCATAGACAACAACCTCTACATCAATGTAACTCAAGGTAATATTCTATTAATTGAAATTTATGTTGATGATATTGTTTTGGAAGTACTAATGACAGGTTAAGACAAAAATTTGCAAAGGATATGCATAATGAATTTGAAATGTCATTACTTGGAGGAATATCCTTCTTTTTGGGTCTTCATATATGTCAAATAAACCAAGGAATTTTTATTTCTCAAACTAAGTATATCAGAGAAATTATAAATAGGTTCGGAATGGAATATTACAAACCAGTTACCACTCTTATGAAAACCAGTTTAAAGTTGAGCAAAGATCATGATTCAAAGTCCACAGACCAGAGGCAATACATGTCAATGATTGGTAGCTTACTATATGTGACAACATCTAGACCAGATGTAATGTAGGTAGCTGGACAGGTGGCACGATTTCAAGAAGCACCAAAGGAATCACATGTATTAGTAGTGAAGAGGATTTTTAGATATCTCAAAGGAACAAAAGAGTTTGTATCATGGTATGCAAAAGGAAAATATCTACAACTTATTGCATACACAGATGCAGATTAGGCAGTTTGCATTGATGATCGATGAATCACCAGTGGAGCAACATTCTACTTGGGTGAGTGTTTAGTATCTTGGCTAAGCAGCTAAGCAATAAACAATCATCAATCTCCTTATCTATAGCCAAGGAAAAGTATAATGTAGCAACACCACATTCTACATAGGTTATATGGATGAAACAAACTTTGAGAGATATACAGGTTGAGTATGATGATCCCATTCCAATCTATTATGGTAATACAAGCACCATCATTATCTCAAAAAACCCAGTGATGCACTCCAAGATGAAGCACATTCCAATCAAGTATCACTTTCTACGGGAAGAGGTTGCAGAGAAAAATATTAGAGTTGAATATGTGGGAACAAAAGAACAAGTGGTATACATATTTACAAAATCACTTCCATGGGAAGCCCTTGAGTATCTTTATCAGAGACTAGGAGTAATTTCTACTACAAAATGAATGTTTTTGAATGCTTATCTTATATGTCTTAGATGTACACGAGGAAGCACCATAAATAGGACACAGGGGGGAGAGATTTATCAGATGCAATGGAAAATTCTTAGAGAGAGAGCATAGAGGCATGTTTCCAAGGGGAGTGATTGTCATAAGGGGAGAATGAGCGATATGACTTTAGAGTGATACCCTTTGTCAAAGGGGGAGATATTATTCATATGAAGGGAAAGAGAGTAATCAGAGGATTATAAACACAAAGAAAAATCAAAGGCACATAGACAAGGGGATCAACCCTGAGGAGAGTTCAGTCAGGGGGAGCAACCCCAAAGGGAGATACCCTTTTCCATTGATGTCAAAGGGGGAGAGATAGAAATATTGATGAAGAGTATAAGCATGAATGTTATCATGACTAAGTGTTTCCATCAATGTTGGTGTTGCCATCAATGCCAAAGGGGGAGATTGTCAGAAAGTTGTCTTAGGTTGATGGTTAGATGGTATAGATTTTTGGTTTTCATTGATATCAACCATTGGAGAGTGATATTGTAGATTGATTTCAACCCTTAGTGATTGATTTCAACCCTTGGAGAAAGTCCGGTAGCGAATTCCGGTAGCACAAAGGTTTGGGTAATGGACCCAAGGTTGTTTCATGTATAATGATATGTGTTTTAATATATTTGAAGGTAATACTATTCTATATGGATATTACATGGCGTTCCATTTTTGGTGGTATGTGGAACATCACATAACTCCTCACGGTTAGAGAGTTATGGCCATAAGAAGTTGGAGAACCCATGTTTGGGTGATGGACCCAAGTTTGTTTGATGGATAATGGTATGTGTTTTGATATATTTTCAGGTAATACTATTCTATATGGATAGTAAATGTCATTCCATTTCTGGTGGTATGTGGAACTCCACATAAATCCTCACGTTTTGAGAGTTATGGCCTTACGAAGTTGGAGGACCCTCATTTGTCATCTAGAAGCCCCAAAAGGTCAAAGTAGTCAAAGTGGTTTAAGAGATTTTAGAAGGTAAATAATAAAGTGAAGTGATGATTTTACTATAATTCAAAGTGAATACAAAATAAATTATTTAAATAATAAATCTAATGAAAAAATTAGAAGTGGGTTAACCCTAAAATAAGGAAAGTGGTCAAAGTGACCTACAAGATGTTTTTAAGGAAGCTACTTGGAGAGTAGAAATAAGAAGAAAGGATCTGTAATTTTAGATCACACTTGAAAATATTTAATATATATAGGTGTTTGAGGTAACCAAAGGATATCTAAGAGAAATTTATGAAGGAAGGTGAAGAAAAGAAGGTCGAAATTCAAGGGAGGATAAATTCTTTTGATGATACTTTCTAAGGTATGTTATTTACAAGTCATCCCACCATTTTCGAAATAATTTTTTTTTCTAGAATGATTCAGAATATGAAATTTATTTTCCATTGAGAAAACATATCCAAGTGTCTATGGTAAAACATTCATCTTGTGGGTCTTTGTATATTTGGAGTTACACTCCGTGGAAAATAGGGTTTGTGGCTAGTCCTGAAACTAGTGTAAAACAGGTGTTTCGGGTAAAAACATCATAACTTCTTCATAACAGATCCAAATTTAGTAAGACCAAATGTGTTGGTTAGACTACCATTTGTAGTATTTGTTGTAACATTTTCAGATCAATTCAACAAAAATTCCATGTGGGGCACTCTCTACAAGGTCGCTCTCTAGAATAAGCCAAAATTCATAAAGGTATGTCATTTTTGCTATAACTCCATTTATGATAGGTTTCAAGTAGTGACACCTGGAGGAATTGCATAAAACACACTAAAGAACTTTATGTATCACTTTAAGAGATTTATTCATTACAGGTACATAGTTATGATTATTTCAAGTTAGGGTTGTTGACTAATCCAAAACTAGTCATGTGAGACTAAAGAAAAGTTTGATGAAAATGCTAGTCTCTTGTTGTTAAAGTTAAGGAAGGTTTGTAGGTATGTGATCATATACACCGGGTCTATTATGGAGTTACAAATAAGATTTGGATGATGAAATTGATGAGGGCATTTGATTGAGGTACATGTCGGGTACATGGTTGAGACAAGTAGTTGATGAGTTGCCACATACATGAGGTGTATAGTTGATAATGTTGGTACATATTGATGAGTCATAGTTGATGAGTAGTTGATACATGATTGGTACATGGTTGGAGGAACTTTTTAGTAGTATTAATGACACATGGTTTATGGATGATGTACCATACTTGTATTAATATGAGTTGTTGGTGATGATTATGAGTTGTTGTGTTATGCTTGGTTGATGCACATCTTTGAGAGTTTTCTTGGTGATTGATCCTAGTGAGTAGATCTTATTTGGTTGATAAGATCGATGAGAGAGGTTGTTGTGATAGGTTGTTTGGACAAGTTATTGTGACAGGCTATTTGTACAGGTTTGGTGCATGGTTGATGCACTTGTTCATGGTACAAGTTGAGGTATAGGTTGGTGCATCGTTGATGCACTTGTTTATGGTACAGGCTGATTATAGATTGTTTGGTACATGTTGGTGCATGGTTGATGCACTTGGTTATGGTACGATTTGATTACAGCTTGAGGTACAGGTTGATGCATGGTTCAGGTTATTGGTACATGTTTACAACATTATATCTCACAATGATAATGTGACAATGGTTCCATCATTCTACTTATACTTCAGGGTGATTGGACGGGGCAAGGACAATTGGTTGTAGCCACCTTCCGGTTGTAGTAGGGGAACATAGGGGGTTGTATCTAGAGAATTGGGGAGTTGGAGGTTCCCTCAGGTTGAAGCCTGAGAAAATAGGGGGTTGGAACCTCCTTCCAATTGCAACTAGAAAAAAAAGGAATTTGGTGCTTCCAATGAATTTAATTCTTCAATACATATAAGAAAAATCATTCTGTGGTTTTCTCCCACTTTTGGTTTCCACATAAAATACTGGTGTACTATGTATGTGTATGATTGTTCATTTGTTCATTTCTTATTTACTCTACAGTTATTGGATGATAATGATACATTGATATAACACTTGTATTATATGGTTAAAAAGGATTAAATTGCTCTATTACTGATTCACCCCCCCTCTCAGTAATCCAACAATTGGTATCAAAGAAGGTTCCTTCAGAAAGCAGTTTAACCACTGAAAGAGATCAAGGATTATTCTGAGAATGGAGTACCAATTGTTGGGATCTAAATATGTCCTAAAAACAAACTTAGTTTAACATTAATTTAGCAACACGAGGATTCGTCTTTTATTTCAAGAATATCAACAAAGTCTATGCAGATAGCTTGTAGAGGTTAAAATCGCGTAGTTAAAGAAAATCTGAGTTGATCAACAATCAAGTTCCTCACACATTCATTAAACTTATGAAACTAAGATTTTACTGAACAAGATTGAAATATGATCTATAACGTACTTAAAAGCATGAATTGAATTGCTAAATTGATCTAATTAAGAACAAGAATTGAATCTATGGAAAATCTTAATAAACTGATCTATTGACGACTATGTGATCTGCTGGAAAGAAATAACTGAGTACTGTAAATTGAGAAAAGAACAGTGAATGAAAGGAACAACAAATGCTAATTCAGCGGAAAGGAACAACAAATACTAAACTAAGCAAAAGGGACATCAAATGCTAATTTAAGCGAAAAATAACAACAAATACTAAACTAAGAAAAAGGGATAGCAAATGCTAATTTAAGCGAAAAGGAACAACGCGTATGAAAATGAGAGGAATTGTCAAGCAATAAACTAGAGCAAAATGGAATCTGGAACAACAATCGATAACATTCCCAATAAAGTATCTATCTTTTACAAACAAACAATATGAATGTATTAACACACTCACACATTTATCTTAATTACCACAAAGGAGATTTAAACCATAAAACATAAATCAAACTGATACCATTACAGATTGAGATATTAACTCCTTCAGACTAGGCCCTCGGTCCTCAAAAGTACTGCTGCTAGAAATTCAGTATGCAAAAATGATGAAAACGTTCAAAGCCTTTATTAATTCCATAATTGATCCAACATTTACAAAAACTGTTTGTGCAGATCAATTCTGAGTTCTAAATGCCTGGATAAAATTCTTAGATGATCCTTTCCAGGATCCACTACCCTTTATATATTACAAAATATGGGTAAATTAAGCTATCCCAAGGATCGAGAGATCCTTAGGATCACTATTACTATTTATGAAGTTTACAAAATAGAGAACCAATCTCTCTTGAAACTGCTTTGCGCCTAATATCTTTAACCTCCAATAGATTACGTATCTACAAAATCTCTTTGGATATCATGGGTTTAGCAATATTTACCCATTCCTGTAACAAAATAAAATGATTCCAACCATATTTTAGAATTTATGGAATACAACTCAATAATATTTCTGGAAGACATTTTAATCATTTTATATTCTATTTTATTCTTAAGTAACAAAAAAGTCAATCGAGATTATATCATAAATCGTGAGAATGAGGGGAATATTTGTACCTTTTCATAACCCAACATTACTCCCTAGCTTACCTTCTTACATGTCCTCATGCAAGCTAAGTTTTTACATGTAAAGAAGTGATGTTGTAAGGAGGAAAAGTAGGTTCACCAGGTGCCCTGAACCCATTGTTACGTTTGAGTTCTCCAAAAGCAGTGTCTTCCCTCTTTCTATTAATTTGATAATCTCTCCGGTAATCCTCTCGAGGAAACCAGATCACAGAAGAAGGACATGCCTAGATTTTGGCATACCTTTCTATTATGAAGGTGGCTGCAAATAAATTCTTGAAACCAAAGGTTTCCCTAATCTTTACTTCATATGGGGAGGCATCCCACCTTAACCTGGAGCCAGCAAGAGATTCTTCTTTGAGTTCCCTAAAATATATCATGCATGCTCATATAACTTGTTGGTGAATAGGACCTAAAGATCCTTTCAACCCTTTCCTTTTCATGAATGTCCTATGTCGCATGATGTCTAGAAAAGATTTTGGTGGTTCTCCTTTGACCCAAAGATGTAACCCAGTTTCTCTCTTCTTGAAAGTTTTGTGGGATTTAGCCCACCTGACTTGATTTTTGGTGAAGGATAGAAATACTTGAAGTTGTTTATCTCCAATAAAAGGACCAGGTTTATCTCTATTGTTGTCTTCCAAAATGAAGTTATGGAAGTATAATTCGCACAGAAAATATTGTACTTTCTCTTCCTGCTCTCTAAAACATGACACAAATTCAGAGATAGTGGTGAATTTAATCGGTTTACCTGCTCGAATAGCTTTCACCCTCAACAACAGGTAGCATTCTAATAAAAACAAAGTATAATTTGTAGTAGGAGCTCTACAATCTATTGCATCAGTGTAGACATCACAATTATCTTTGATTTGCTCCAAATCTTTTTCCAATTGACCTTGTATTTTCTTTGTCTTACCTTGAGCCTTAGTCATCTCAGCATAAGTTTCATTTTCCATTGCTAACATGGTTTTAAGTCATTCAACAACTCTTTAGTTCTCTTCCATGGTCACCATTTCATCTCTAGTTTGATTCTAGGCTTGATGGGCTTGTACCAACTCTGCTTCTAGTCTATCAACGATGGCACTCTGATCCTGAAACTGAGATGTATCTTTAGTCTGATAGACTTATTCTTTCATTGATGAGACTATTGTCTAAGTTTATGCATTTGTGGTCTCTAGAGGAGTGGAAATCACTTCCTCAGGTTGAGCAACTACTCCTCCTAGAATCCCTGGTTGAGCCTCTGTTTCATATGCTTCCAAAGGAATCTCCTCTTCATTTTGAACAACTACCCTTTCTGCTACTATAATCTCAGTCTGGAGTTCCACTTTTGTTGTCTCATCAAGAATATGTAGTTATGTATGTGCTCCTACATAACTTGTTTGGAATGCCCTCCTAGAAAGAGGATTCCTTCCCTATGCTCTATGTATTTCGGTTTTTTTTCTTTCATGGGCCTTGTTGGCTTGCTCTAGTTGTTTTCTTAGTTCTTTGATAATTTCATTAATATTTCCAAATTTCTACTTTAACACTTTAATCCTTATAACCCTTCTTTTTAACAAATTGTTCTCCTGGTTTAGCCTTCTAATTCTGCTGTGGATTTTGTCTGATTTTTGTCTTTATGGACTGTCAGGGTTTTCCTTACCTTGATGAGTCAATAGTCATGATTTTGTTTCTTCTGCTTGTACTATCCAGTTATTTACCTTAGTATGAGGTTCTTCTAGTGATATATCCTCTGGGAATGACATCTCAATGTCAGGGAAGTCTTCAATAGGTTTTGAATAATAATTCGACGCTTGGTATTCTTCTGGCCTGCTTGTGTCTTTGTTAATTGAGGTCCCTAGACTCCCTAGAACCTGGGCTATCTCTACCTCATAGATTTTCAAGAAATGTTCTATGAGGTGTCCTAGTACTGGCTGGGTATCTTCCTTATTGTTTCCTTGTGGGGTTTGGTCTTTCTGTTCAACCTCCTGAACATCTTCCTGTAAGGGATGCTCTATCTGTGTTATGTCTTGGATTTCTTCAGGTTGTTCTGTCATTTCCTAGATTTCAAGTTGTTCTATTATTTATTGAATTTATTCAGGTTGTTCTGTCATTTCCTAGATTTTAGGTTGTTTTGTTATTTCTTGAATTTCTTTAGTTTGTTCTGTCATTTCTTGGATTTCTTCAGGCTATTCTGTTATTTGTTGAATTTCTTCAGGCTGTTTTTTCCGTCTGCTTCTTCTTCTCTTCTCAATGGGGGTTTTAGGAGAATAAATTTCTCTTTTTCTCTTTCTCATTGATGCCTCTGCTTGTGAAGTCTAAGTCTCTACTAATTGGAAGGTTTGTACCTCGACTTCAAATTGAGGAGGTGGAACTTCCATTTGGGCAGTGGCTTCCCTTTCTTGTGCTTCTTCAATTCCCTGGGTTGGGTATTCATGATGTAAATAAAGTTTTTCTAATTGTAGAGGTATATTGGCCTTAATAATATCACCCTAGGTTATTTGGGTTTGACTCAAGGCTTTATTTACTATCATTTTTACCAATCCATGGTGGCTAATGATGGTAACGGGATATTTTTCCTTCTTTGTTCTTATGGTGACCTCATGTAACATAACGTTTATAAAAAAAGGTAAATTTATCACTAACCATTGTTTGAGCACTGCTAGTAGTTTAAGGCGGCATGTCTGGATCACATCATACCTTCCGTCGCAGGTGATATACCTTTGTAAGAAACCTGCCAATTCTTTCTAGGGTTCACTGAGCGTGATGGGGTTAAGTCCCTTTCCTTTTTTATCCAATTCCTCTCCAGGGTATACGAAGGATTCTACAACTTCTTTGAGCATTGTATATCTTCTAGTCCATTGTATGCCTATGTTAGGAAGGCCTGTAACCTCTACTATGATTTCCTGAGTGACTGGAATTTGTATATCTCGAACCATGGAGGTTTCTCCCTGCAAGTTTGACCATGATGTTTGTATCATATCCTTGCAACCGATTGAAGTACTCTTTCCACCCCAGACGGTGTAGGATTTCTCTTGCATGCTCAGTTACTTTTAATAATGTTGGTTCCCATCGCACACTTCGACCTCCCATATTTCTGTAAGCAGGTGAGGATGACTAACGCTCCTTTTTGTAGCTTAAATCAACTAGTCTTTCAAACAAAATAAATAACAAATATAGAACAACATTGTGTATATGTAAAAATGCGATTTTTTTCATATTTACTGCACTTATTGAAATCTATCTATAAACGTGTTGAGAATATTCCCCCCATAAATGGAAAGGTTGATCTCGACCGTCACATGTACAAGTGTAATAATGGCGGGGAGTTCCTGCGAGGTGTTATTGCTATGTTGTCGTCACCGCTGGAAAAGACAATCATTAATAATCTTTCAAAAACTACTTTAACGATATTTATGATAATCATCGATTTGTGTGGGAAATTCGAATTTTCATACCTAAGTTAGAAACCCTTTGAGGAAAAAAGATTTTGAAAGATTTTAAATTTGTTCACATGTTTAAAATTTTCCACATATCATAACATTGTTACTTTCCCTTTTTATTGGATATATTCGGAATGATAGCCTCATTGTTTAGAAAAGGAAATCTAAGAACACAATAAAACTTGGCATATGTAAGGTAAACTCTGATATCATAGGCATAGCCACTGCTTCCAGTAGGCGTCCATAGACTCGACAAGGTTTCCATTTAACCCATAGATGAGCCTGCATCCTTAATAAATAGTTTGAATTGTCTTTTTCCAAGAAGACCATTATCCTGGTTTGGTGGCTAGATGATCATAATGCCACTCACTAGAAAAGGAAATCTAAGAACACAATAAAACTTGGCATATGTAAGGTAAAATCTGATATCATAGGCATAGCCACTGCTTCCAGCAGGCGTCCATAGCCTCGACAAGGTTTCCATTTAACCCATATATGAGCCTGCATCCTTAATAAATAGTTTGAATTGTCTTTTTCCAAGAAGACCATTATCCTGGTTTGGTGGCTAGATGATCATAATGCCACTCACTAGATTGTAATCTAAGTGAAAAATTCGTCTCGTGATGAGACCACTTGTCCTTTGAAAAAAATTTGCCAAAGGCCATTGCCCTGGTGTGGTAGCCATAGTGGGAATGTCACCTATGTTATTATCCGATGATCCTGGTAGGTTGGCTCTTGATGAGAACCCCTATTCATTATGGAAGAAGTTTATTACTTTGATGAAAAACTTTATTTTGTTTTTTATTTTGATAATATATATATATATATATATATATATATATATATATATATATATTAAGCTCTATCAAGGGAGGCTCATCTACTCCTTAAGAGTGAGGGATGGCGTAAGAAGTGTAAGAATGCCATGTAAGAATGTATTTAAGATTCCTTATTATGATATGAAAGAAATTATCATTCAAGTATATGTAGATATATAGGGGAAAGAAACGAATTATGGTGGTTAATAAATTTTGAACAATTTTTAAGATGATTCAGAGAGATTGATCCAAAAATAGTTTACTAAGGTATGTTAAATGATCCACACCAAATGAAAAATTAGAACTAGTTCTGCTGAAAAAGAATTAGTGAAGTTCATATCCAAAGGAGTGACTAAAATAACAATGGCATGTTTTTGAGAGAAGAAAAATAATAAGAAAGAATCATGAAGGGAACAACAGTTGTTCCTTTCGAATGGACAACACTATTGAAAAAGGAACATCAGTTATTATAAGGGAACAACAGTGTGACAGAAGGAACAATAATCATTATTTTGTATGGACGATATTACTAATGAAGGGAACAATAGTTGTTATTTTCAAAGGAATGACAATGGTTTTCAAAGGAATCGACGATCATGCGAAGGTAAAAACAATCGTCGCTTTAAAAGGAATGACAATTGTTTCGTTTTTAAATGAATAGTAGCGATGATGTTCAAATTTTTATCCATCGGATTAAAACTCCCACAAACATTTTTGTTTTAGTGAATCTATGGTTGATTAGTCATCGACTAAATTAATTCAATTTATATGGGTAAGTTTATGCAATAATTGACATATTGGATGGTCCATAAGCATGTTCATTTTCTTGAAAAAAACAGGGTTTATATTTGCTGAGTTTTTGCAAAGTGAGACAGGAGCAAGGAACATAAAAGAGTGGTAATTATATTCATTACAGTAATATTTTCTTGTTCATATTCTCTCAAGTAGCTAAAAAATAAAAAAATAAAAGCTCAATCAAATCTATAAATAAAGCTATATACAATATATACAGTGCTCAAAAATCATCATTTATGGAGTTGAGGCTACTGGGTTACCTTCCCAGCCAGTCAAGATCTGAACAATAGGGTCCTTACTTACTTCTTGGTAGAAGGATTCTTTTGAAGGTGGTTGATGGTAGAGTTGTAGCCGGTGTCCATTTACCAGAAACAGAGACCCAGACCCATCGATGGTAATTAGAGTGACAGTTTCATTATCATGAACTTCATTAATTTCATATGGTCCCAACCACCTTGTCTGTAATTTTCTAGAAAAATCATGAAATCTGGAATCATAGAGAAGCGCCCAATCACCTTTTCTGGAATGATTTCTTCTTGATATGTTTGTTGTGCCAGTTCTCTCTCTGTTGTTGAATAACAATTGTGCGCTCCAAGGTAGACATGCGTGTTTCATCCAACTTGTTGAGCTTTTATAGGCATTGTTTATGTTCCTCTGTAACATCCAGTCCAATTTCCCGGGCCATCCTTAGAGTATTTATCTCAAACTTGATTGGAAAAATAGGTTCTTTACCATAGACTAAGTGATAAGGAGAGTAGCCAGTGGTGTTACGCCATGTTGTGCGATAAGACCATAGGGAATTTGGAAGCTCAGTTTCCCAATTTTGTCGGTTTGTTGAGATAGTTTTTGTGAAAATTGCCTTCAATACTTTATTGGTGCTTTCTACTTGTCTATTTTCCTAGGGGCGATATGGAGAAGTAACTATGTGTTTAATATGATAATTGTCCAGGGTGGTTGTGATTCTATGAGCTGTAAATTATGACCCCCCATCAGTGATTACTTCCCTGGGTAGTCCATAGCATACAAATAATTTTAAAATAAATTTAATGACTACTTCCTTTGTTGCGTTTGGTAAGGATTCCGCCTCTACCCATTTGGTCATGTAGTCTGTTGCAACCAGAATATAGGCCTTCTAATTTGACTTTGGATTGAAGGTGCCAACGAAGTCTAGTGCCCATCTCTCGAATGGTTCTGCGACTACTTGTGCTTTTAGGGGAATTTTATTATCCTGACCTGGTTTACCCATCCGTTGACAATTGTCGCAAGCCTGAACATATTTCTTCGCATCTATGAATATTGAGGGCCAATAATAGCCCATGTGTAAAATATTATGTCCAATCCTATGATCTGCAAAATTCCCTCCACAAGGATCTTCATGTCCTTCCTTCAGTATGTCATATATTTCATCATCTTAGACACATTTGTGGACCTGGAGATCATCCCCTGTATGGAAAATATATCCATCGATCCAGGTGAATTGTGCATTATGCTGGACAATCAGTTTTATTTCTCTTGATGACATATGTGTTGGTGGTTTCCTGGCTGCCAGATAATTTTCCACATCAGCGTACCAAGGTGGCTTAATAGTGACAACGAATAGATGCTCATTTGGAAATTGGTCTTCAACCATCAAGGAATCATCTATTTTGGGTATGCAGGACAGGAAGTCTGCAACAAGATTTTCTCTCCCGGGTCGGTCTTTGATGGTGATGTCAAATTCCTGTAATAGAAATAACCACCGAGTGACCCGTCCATTAGTAATAGGTTTATTATCTAGATATTTAATGGCAGAAAGATCAATATACAAAATAACTGGATAGCCTATTATATAATGACGAAATTTATTGATGGCATGTATAACAACTAATTTTTTTTTATGTTATTGTATAATTAGATTCAGCGGGAGTGAGATTCTTGCTGATAAAATAAATAACATAGGGTTTCCTATCTTCTTATTCTCCAAGGACAACGCCTATGGTGATGTCCGATGCATTTGTGGAAATGTGAAATGGTATTTTCCAGTTTGGTCCTCTCAGCACTGGTGCTGTAAAAATCATCCTTGTGAGTCCTGTGAATGCCACATCACACTCGTCAGTCCACTGAAATTCATCATTACCAGTCAAAGAATGTAAAGGTGCAACAGTTCTTGAAAAATTTTCCATAAATCTGCGATAGTATCCTAAAGCGCCAAGGAAACTATGTACCTTAGTTTGTGTACATGGTGTAGGTAGATTAAGGATTACCTCTATTTTTGGTGCATCTACCCTAATTCCATTTGTAGAAATATAATGCCCTAGTACCACACCTTCAGTCACCATCATATGAAATTTTCCATTACTTAAGAATAACCTGGTAGCAATGCACTGTTCAAGTACCTTCTCCAAATAGTCTAGAGCTTGATCAAAGTCATCACCATAAGGAGTGAAATCATCCATGTAAACTTCATTCCCTTCACTAATCAGATCAGAAAATATGCTTAGAATGGCCCTCTGAAATGTGGTTGGAGAATTACATAATCCAAAGGGAAATACTTTGTATGCAAAGGTACCCTAGGGGCATGTAAATGTAGTTTTATCTTGATCTTCCAGGGCAATATGGATATGATTATAGCCACTAAAACCATCGAGTAAAGAGAAGAATTTATTTCCTGCTAAGGTATCCAATAACTGATCGATGAAAGGTAGGGGGAAGTGGTCCTTTTGGGTGGATTTTTTGAGTTCCCCGTAGTCTACATAGATTCACCATTTCCCATTGTTCTTGGGAGTGATCACTAGTGGGGAAACCCACCGACTATCTGAGATAGGATATGTAAAATCTACATCCAACAACTTCTGTAATTCTTCTTTGACAATGTCCTTGAGTTGGGGATTCAATCTTCTTTGGGGTTGTCGGATAGGTCGAGCATCTTTCTCAATATAAATATGGTGTGTGCAGAGTTGCGGATCAATACCTTTCATGTCAGAATACTCCCAGGAAAAAGCTTGTTGATATTTAGAAAGGATTTGAATCAGTTTTTGTTGTTGTTGCTCATTTAAATTAGCATTTACATTCAAAGACTTTCCTGGTGCAATCTCAACTGATTTGTTGTTATGAACAACGGTAGTTGAGATTTTTTGTTCCATCAAATCTTTCAGCGAGTCTCCCTGTGCTTCACAATATAGAACAACTTTGACCATTTGGCACATTAGTTTACTTACAATGGTTGGGTTGTTGATGAAACCACTAATCATGTCATTCTCTAATTGGTTCTTGAGTCAGAGAGCTTCTTCCAGCATGAGAGGGGATCATAGATCCTTCTTTGGATATCTTGGTGGTGGTAGATGTGGATGTATGATAGTCGGGCTTGGCTTGGCTGGAGGATATAGGATGAGTTTCTTTGTAACACCTTCTCTAGTAATTGGCATATTACCCGTATGACATCCTATGTACACATCTGTTGTTGCAAGACATGGTCTTCCCAGTATTAATGGATGCTCTTCGAGCCCACTTCTTGGGTTGATGATGAGGAAATCTGCTGGATATTCCCAAGAGTCAACTGAAACTTCTATATCGTGTAATGTACCGACCGATTTAACCACTGATCGATCAACCAATTGTAACATAATTGGGGTAGGTTTGAAGGAGTCGAAACCTAGGCCATTGTAGGTTTCCATGGTCAGGATGTTGATGGATGCCCCCAAATTTACTAGTGCATTTGGAAAAGAACAACCCTAGATCTAAACTGTTACTATGGGGTTCCTTGGGTCTACATATTTGACTGGTTCTTGTCTCCCTAAAAGGAGATCAGACAAGGCTCCTACCACATGAATAATTGATGATGAATTTTTTACTTTCCTAATAAGCTTCCTTCCACATAATTCCTTGATTGTCTTTGCATAAATCAGGATGTCTTGCAGAGCCTTCGGGAGTGGGATTTTAACATATAAATTCTTGAGTTCCCCTACAATGTCGAAGTTAGGATACACAACAGGTTTTTCTATCATCAACCTTTCAGGGAACGAGGGAGGAAGAGTTACATCCTTATCAGGATCCTATGGTTCGAATGTGTTTCCTCTCTACTATGTTTCTTCTGTTATGACCACAGTCGAGGGTGTTATTGTTGGTTGTATGTTATTTTCATTCTCCTACTCTTGGGAACCATTACTTTATTCAGGAGAGATTATGCGTCCCGATCTCAACTGGAGTTCATTACACCCTACCGAGTTGATTTCCCCTTCCACATTATCCATAATCTGGATGTGTTGGGTTGGTCTATTATTAGGATTTGGGTGAGGTTGGTTTGGTAATTGAGGGCGTAATTTTGATTGAGGGTTCTGGGGTAGTTGGAGTGGAGCTTACAAAGTGGGTTGGGTTTGAGGGCCCATCCACATGGGTTGATTGGTCATTCTCATGGGGAATTTCCAATTTTGGTTCCAATTTGGGTTTTGGGCATCCGTGTTGGACCACTGTGAAGGGTAGGGGTTGTTGTTTGATTTTTTTCAGGATGAGGTAGGGTATTGTGAGTTAGGCAAGGTGGAATTTGCAGTTGGTTTATTCTCCCAAATGGGGTTTGTAGTTGTTTGGTTTGGCCAAGTGGGATTTGCAGTTGGATATTGTTGGGACTGCCAGGTGGGGTTAGAAAATGGTTGGCTCTGCCATGTGTTTCCATAATTTTTCTTCTAATTATATTACCCAGAAAATAAAGAAGAAGGATCTTGTAGTGTACCTAGAGGCCGAGCCTGCCATTGGCGACATTGAGCCATCAAATATAATGTTTTTCTTTCCTCTTACGCTTCTCTGAAGACAAATTTTAACCCTGGGAGTGATGGGAATTGATCTGTTGTGTGGTCTTTAGCACCGATAGCACACACCCGAACCACATCCAATGGACATTCCCTTGGACCATGTTTTTTTCTGCATCTATGGAAAAATATGGCTAAAGTATGTTCTACTTATGTTTTCTTCTATTTGGCTTGCAATACATCCAATTGTCTAGTCAGAGTGCTCAGAATATTGGTTTTGAAATTTTCTAAGAGATTACCGACTTCTGCTCAGGTGACTCCTCCATTGGTAATATTACTATTTCTGGTGAGGGGAGTCTACATTGCTGACCTGGTCTGTGTACTTCCACGTGAGCACATGATGCACAAATGAACGATGTTATCATACGTTTCTTGATAGATATCACCGTTCCCCATTAAATTCAATGTTTCTACCCATTCATATTTCATTCCCTTTATCAAAGTGGCTTTGAGAACCTCTCCTGGTAATGTACCATAAGGGGATCTTTGTAGATTGTATTGGAACCTTTCAATATATTCTTCTAATGTCTCATTTTATTTTGCAGTCATTTGAAGGATTTCATCTTTTAGATCCTTGGTTCTACAATAATCTTGATATTTTGTCAAGAAGGCTTATTTCATCTGATCCCATGAGTTTATAGTTCTGCCTCCTAGTCCCATAAACCAGCCCAGAGCTTCCCCTTTCAAGGTCGAAGGGAACACCTTTAGTTTTTGGGGTTTAGAGGTGTAATCATAACCCCTACATAGGACATAAAATTTGAATAAGAATGCATCCGGGTCTTCTGAAATCAATCCAATAAAGGTTGGTAGATTTTGCAAGGGAATTTATTTCATAGGGGCATTAGCAACTGGATCAACTATCAGATATTCCAAAATGGAATTCTGGGGTTGTTGTTGATTTGGTTGTGCCATTTGGTCGAAGATATGCCAATAATATTCAATAATTTCTTGGTCTGGGTGTTCCTTTAATTGATTACTCGATCCCCTAGGGGATTTGATTGTGCTACCTCTATCTGGGATTTTAGGTATGCCTTCTCCTTTCACAGGAGATTCAGAATCAGGTGGTGGTGATAGGTTTTCCTTAGAAATCTCGTTGGTTTCCCCTTCTCCTTCCTCAATATTACAAGAAATTCCTTGTTCTAAAGGGCCGAGATGTGGAATATCTGTACTTGAAAACTTTGCTCAGTCCCTCCAGTTTTGGGCTATAGTTGGTGAAAATGTTGCTTGAGGGATTTGGGTGGAGCCTCTCTTGGGTCCAATTGAAGCTTGAGATTCAACTTTTTGGATGATGTCGTCTATGAAAGTGTTTCTCCTAGGGAGCACCGAGCCCTGGGCTTTGGTATTTTTTGGTGGGGGTTTTGGTTTTTCAAGTTCTTTCTTTTTAGTCATACACACTTCAAACAAATAAAATTCTAAACACCTATACAATCTCTATATATCAACTGTGGGTAGGCACTGGCATAAGCAATTTTCGTATTTCCTGCGTAGGTTCTTACCTTCCATCTTCAATACCTCATCCTCTAGAGACATAACCTATGCTACCTTTGACACTCTCCCCATAAACGATGCCAAAATGTTGGGCTCTAAAGATGTCCTAAAAAAAACCTTAGTTTAACATTAATTTATCAACCCAAGGATTCGTCTTTTATTTCAAGAATATCAACAAAGTCTATGCAGATAGCTTGTAGAGGTTAAAATAGAGTAGTTAAATCAAATCTGAATTTATCAACAATCAAGTTCCTCACACATTCATTAAACTTCTGAAACTAAGATTTTACTGAACAAGATTGAAATTTGATCTATAACATACTTAAAAGCATGAATTAAATTGCTAAATTGATCTAGTTAAGAACAATAATTGAATCTATGGAAAAGCTTAATAAATTGATCTATTGACGACTATGTGATATGTTGGAAAGAAATAACTAAGTACTATAAATTGAGAAAAGAGCAGTGAATCAAAGGAACAACAAATTCTAATTCAGCAAAAAGGAACAACAAATACTAAACTAAGAGAAAGGGACAACAAATGCTAATTTAAGAAAAAATGAACAACAAATACTAAACAAAGCAAAAGGGATAGAAAACGCTAATTTAAGGGAAAATGAACAACGCGTATGAAAATGAGAGGAACTTTCAAGCATTAAACTACAACAAAATGGAATCTGGAACAACAATTGATAGCATTCACAATGAAGCATCTATCTTTTACAAACAAACAATATGAAAGTATTAACACACTCACACATTTATCTTAATTACCGCAAAGGATATTTAAACCATAACACATAAATCAAACTGATACAATTACAGATTGAGACAGTAACTCCTTCAGACTGGGCCCTCGGTCCTCAGAAGTACTGCTACTAGAAACTCAGTATGCGAAAATGATGAAAACGTTCAAAGCCTTTATTAATTCAATAATTGATCCAACATTTACAAAAATTGTTTGTGCGGAGAAATTCTGAGTTCTAAATGCCTGGATAAAATTCTTAGATGATCCTTTCCAGGATCCACTACCCTTTATATATTACAAAATATGGTTAAATTAAGCTAGCTTGAGGATCGAGAGATCCTCAGGATCGCTATTACTATTTATGAAGTTTACAAAATAGAGAACCAATCTCTCTTGAAACTATTTTGTGCCTAATATCTTTAACCTCCAATAGCTTACATATCTCCAAAATCTCTTTGGCTATCGCGGGTTTAGCAATATTTACCCATTCCTGTAACAAAATCAAACAATTCCAACCATATTTTATAATTTATAGAATACAACTGAATTATATTTCTGGAAGACATTTTAATCATTTTCTATTCTATTTTATTCCTAAGTAACAGAATAGTGAATCGAGATTATATCATATATCATGAGAATGAGGGGAATATTTGTACCTTTTCATAACTCAACACCAATGTTTAATGGTTAGAATGGTTTTAAGTATGAGATGTGGAGCATAAGAACGAAATTATTTTTACAAGAATAAGGACATTATATTTGGCTATTAGTTGTTACAGGATATGATAGTTCAAAAAGGGAAAAGACTGCAGCCAAGAAGGAATTGAGGAAGAATAACAAAATAGCAATGGATTTCATCTGGGAAGGATTACCTAATCTGGTAAGAGAAAAGGTGGGTAAATTTTCATTAGCAACAGAACTTTGGGATAAGTTAGATGACATATATTCTTCACCCATCATAGATTTAGAAAATTTCAAAGAAGATGTAGATATAAATCAAGAAGAATTATGTTCACCATGTCAAGGAGAATCAGAAGATGAAGAGTACATAATCACCATAGGTATGTCGCTTTTTTTTAATTTTGAAAAACATGGACATCTTGAAATAGAATACCATGAAGGAAATGAGACAAAAGAACTAATTGAAAAGGAAGACAATTATGAATAATAATTTATTAGTTCTTTAGATGAAATAAGATAAGAAAACAATTCACTCAGGAAAAAATTGATGAAACAAAAGGAAAGTGTTCACATTTTTGAAGAATCCCAATAGGTCATCGAGAATTTAAGAACTCAGCTAGAAGAAGCCAGAAAGATCGAAGAAAATCTTGAATATCAAAAGAATTGTTTGGAAACCAACATAGCAACACAGAAGGAAGAATTATAAATGAGAGAGAAGATATTGACAGATCATCTTTAGGAAAGAACTAATGAAATAAACTAGCTTGAGGTAGATTTTGGTCAAGAAGAGAAAGGACTTGAAGAAGAAATAATCACATTAAAAATTCAGCTTGAAGAAGTGAAAAGAGCAGAAGAAGTCACGAAGTCTCAGATAATGAAGAAAGAAGAAGATGTTGAGAAGCTTGAAGAAGAAGTTGTCACATTGAGAAGTAAAATCGTCAAGGTCAACAAGAACATTGAAGAGAAAAAAACATCCACATCAGTTATAGAGAATGAAGAGAAGCAATCTAGGTTGCTAGAAAATAAGAATCAAGAAAATAGAAAGAGTTATGAAGAAGTACTCAAAGAAAGGAATCATGGTCAACCAGAATCTAAGAAAACTATTGAAGATACATCTTCAAGAAGACCATCCATGTTCAAGACACAAAGAAGCTTCAATCATGATCATGATCAGTCAAGGAAAAAAATCAGAAGGACTACACCACAAAGAAGATCATTCACTCCCATGTATGCAAATTTATTTTATGGTAATTGTTTTTATTGTACTAACTTTGGACATAAGGTTACAGATTGTAGGGATTATAAAAGAAATGTTCAAGCAAGAAGTGTCTATGTGGTCGCATGTAACATTGAGTGTTACAAATGTCATAACTATGAACACATAGCCAGTGATTATAGAAGCATGATCAACACTTCCATGAAAAATAATACTAAGATATAAGAAATCAAGAAGAACGGGTGAACAAATACTAGGTACCAGAGATTGCAAGATTGGAAATAAAACGAGATGAAGAAAATTATACAGAAAAAAGGAAAGATGTCAGATATAGAAAGGTTTGGAAAATAACTGAACGAAAGGAAGGACATGTAAATAAGGAACATATTCAAGAGATTGTACTTTCAGGCATTGTAGTGAAAGATGAATCCACAGACATAAAGAAAGAAGTCAAAGCTCAGAGAGATAATGAATCTACCAATGAGGATGATGATGAATCTACCAATGAAGATGATGATGATAAATACACATCAAAGAAGGAATTGTTCCGAGCCATCCGACTTAGAGAATCCCAAGTAATATGAATATTAGATAGGGGGAGTCTATGCGATAGCTATGACAGAACCATCCTTCGAGTAGCTTGCAGAGTTTGAGAAGATAGATTTGTTGGACAACTGAGAGGGGGAGGGGTGAATCAGTTGTTACCGTGCTTAAACAATTATGCTTATTTTAAACTCTTTACAAAGTACTCAATGACAATCACAATAATGCAGGGAAATAAGTGATAACACATTCAACATCAGTCACACATATGAGATACACAAAGACAGAGATTTCCTGAGGAAACCCATAAAGGATAAAAACCTCTTCTTCTTTATATGATAAGTAATATTTACAATCCTTACATTATCATACATATGAGCACCAACTCATAATGAGTCTACAACCTCTGTTTTACAAGCTACTACTTGCTGAGAGCACCAAATCTATGGTTGCTCTAGCACCAACTAGAAGGAAGCACCAACTCCCTGTGTTTCTCTAGCAACAACTAGAAGGAAGCACCAACTCCCCAAGTGTTCTAGCACCAACTGGATGGAAGCACCAACTTCCAATCATACAGGCATGAACCTGTAAAATAGAGAACAACAATTCTCCCTTGCACCACCCTGCCACCCTGGTTTCTCTGGCTGCAACCAGATGGAAGCTACAACTCCCTGTGTTCAAGCACCCACTTGAACCACTAAGGAAAACCATCCTCCCTAGCACCTCCCTAACACCCTGATATATAAATATTTGTTACTAAAACTTATTACAATGACATAAAGTTCTTCAATGGCTTACTAGTCTCATCGTTGTTCTGCTACACTGCATTGCTTTGTCTGCGTCAGTGTCTTTGCAGACTCCTCTATGCTTTATGTCCTTCTCGATTTATGCATTATATGCCATGTCCATTTAATACACCATTCCTCTATTGTGCATATCTTCTATTGCATTCTCCCTCCTTCTTCACTTTTCTATCCCACTTCACAACAACAACCCACTCTCTTCTTTCTTCTACATTCTTATAATCTCTGTGCTCCTTGTGCATCCCCTTTGCTCCTCCCTCCTGCATGCTCTTCACCCTGCCAATGTCCATCACATCAGGTTCTACACTGCCACTCCACAATACCACCACTTAACTCCTGTGTGCCACATTGTTTCTCTTTTTTCTTCATCTCCTACTCATTTTGAGTGCTCTGCCTAATCATCATGGTAACTCTTCAGCTTCTCTGGCGGTTTCCCATGCATCCATAATCACTGGGTGTTATACTGAGATTCCTCAGCTTCTCTGGAAGTTGAGACTCTTCGTCTTCTCTGTCATAGACGAGCTCATCCTCTGGAAGAAACCATCAATTGTTTCTAGCAGTTACACTCTAAAGTGAAACAACAACCCTCCGATCTTATTCAAATTCATCTGCACCGTTGGATTGACTTCATAGACTCTTGCATTCATTTCACCATTCCACACTTCAGCATTTCAGGATCCCCATGGTGAACATTTCGTTACACTCTATGTCCCATTCCCCAAAAATCTAAAATGGAGCTTGTTTGCATTAGCTCTTTCCTCCATCTTCCACAGATGTGACCAATGGTTGTGACCACAGCCTACACCAA
This sequence comes from Picea engelmannii, assembly GCA_009831015.1. Classification (NCBI taxonomy): domain Eukaryota; kingdom Viridiplantae; phylum Streptophyta; class Pinopsida; order Pinales; family Pinaceae; genus Picea; species Picea engelmannii. Next base: position 439,306 of record ML779257.1, read on the forward strand.
AATGATGTGTCATCTCGACTCTCCATGTCACGAGCTCTGAAATAGAGCTTGGCTTCTATAACTCTTCTCTCCAGCTCTTGACCATGTGACCACGCAAGGTGACTGAGCGCTTATCCATAAAGCGCTTTCATGATTTCACATTTTGGCACTTCGGCGTTCCTGTGGTGATGAGTTATTGATGCTCCATGTACTGGTATCCAAAGCTCCGAAATGGAGCTTGGTTGCACTAGCTCCTATCATTTCAACATTTCACATTTCGACCTTTCACGATTTTGCATGTCGTGAAATCCTGTTGCGAGGCACCCAGTCCATGTCGCAATTTCGCCTTTCGAGATTTCGACATTTCACAATTCTTGTGATGAGATATCTTGATGCTCCATGTCACGATCCCCGAAACTCCGAACTGGAGCTTGCCGATTCGAGCTTTTTTCTACAACTCTTTGATCTCCAGATCAATGGTCCACGATCCGTGGTGATCGGATGGCTATCCTATGCCTTGGAACTTCAGCCTTTGGGACTTTGGGGGAGTGGTGAAGCTAAAAATCCCGAAGAAAAAACTCCCAGAGTGAGGTCACTCTTGTGTCACTTGATGATGTGTCGTGACCCGAGTGGCTGCCACTTGTCACTCAGAATTGTGATTTCCAGTGGCCTAAAATGCCAAATAAAATTGACACTTGTCATTGTCTGATTGTGCCACATGTCAACACTGATGCAGTCTTCCACCTGTCCTTTCTGACATGGTCTTCCACATTCACCTACTGGATTGACAGTTGAGATCACTTCGCGATTTCGCATATCACGATTTCGGCATTCCTGTTGTGATTTTTCTCGACACCTCCAAGTCCCGGTCTGCGAAACTCTGAAGTGGAGTCAGATCACTTATTAGATAATCACACTTAGCAACTTCGAGATTCTTGTCATGAGAGCCCTTGACATCTCCAACTCCCGATCTGCGAAATCCCGGTATCCGAAACTCCAAAATGGAGTCGGACCAACATATTTCGGTGTTTCTCATTTCGCTGCTTCGGGACTCTTGTGATGAAGAGTCTCGTCACTTGAATATTCCAAATCTCGGTATCCGATACTCCGAAATGGAGTCTGATCAACGCTTCGATCTTGCCTTTCAATCGTTGTTGTTCTTCCTTGTCTGCATGTCTGCTGATCTTCTTTGCCTTCCTGTTTGTCATCGTTTTTGTTGTTCTTTCCATCAATGACAAGCACGCTCTTATTGTAAACATGCCAACAAGATTCAGAGAAATCAGTTAGCAGAAGTACAGTTTGATAGATTAATAAAGACTTCATGATAGTATAGTGATAAATGGGTCAACATTATGGACAGTTGCACAAGTAGATTCTTGGATATTATGGACATAGATGGATTCATAAGAAAGCTTAGCAGGTGTGTAAATATATATGATAGTGGATGAGAGCATGGATTCATAGATTGGTTTAGAGAGTGATTCAGAGACAAAGGAACATTATCATGATGGATGATAATTACACGGGAAAGGAATAGAACAATGCTAATGGATTCCAAATTGACAAATACTTTTTGGACACATACAATTCATACATTAGTTCACATTAAAAAAAAAGTAATTCTCAGAAACAACAATGACAAAACTCCCTACAAACTATGGAAAGGAAGCGAAGACAACAACCTCTACATCAAGGTAACTCAAGGTAATATTTTATTAATTGAAATTTATGTTGATGATATTGTTTTGGAAGTACTAATGACAGGTTAAGCCAAAAATTTGCAAAGGATATGCATAATGAATTTGAAATGTCATTACTTGGAGGACTATCCTTCTTTTTGGGTCTTCATATATGTCAAATAAACCAAGGAATTTTTATTTCTCAAACTAAGTATATCAGAGAAATGCTAAAGAGGTTTGGAATGGAAGATTGCAAACCAGTTACCACTCCTATGCAAACCGTTTGCAAGTTGAGAAAATATGATGATTCAAAGTCTACAGATGAGAGGAAATACAGGTCAATGATTGGTAGCTTACTATATGTAACAACATCCAGACCAGATGTAATGCAGGTAGTTGAACAGGGGGCACGATTTCAAGCATCACCAAAGGAATCACATGTATTAGTAGTGAAGAGGATTTCAGATATCTTAAAGGAACATAGGAGTTTGGATTATGGTATCCAAAAGGAAAGTATCTATCACTTACTTCCTGCACAAATGTAGATTGGTCAGGTTACATTGATGACCGATGAATCACTAGTGGAGAAGAGTTCTACTTGGGTGAGTGTTTTGTATCTTGGCTAAGAAATAAAAAACCATAAATATCCTTATCTATAGCCGAGGCAGAGTATATTGCAGCATCATCATGTTGTAAATAGGTTCTATGGATGAAACAAACTTTGACAGATATACAGGTTGAGTATGATGAGTCCATTCCAATCTATTGTGATAATACAAGCACCATCAGTATCTCAAAAACCCTGTGATGCACTCCAAGACGAAGCACATTCAAATCAAGTATCACTTTCTATAGGAACATGTTGTAGAGAAGAATATCAAAGTTGAATATGTGGGAAAAAAATAACAAGTGGCATACATATTTACAAAACCTCTTTCATGGGAAGCCCTTGAGTATATTTGCCAGAGATTAGGAGTAATTTCTACTCCAAAATGAATTATTTTGAATGCTTATCTGATATGTCATAGATGTACATGAGGAAGCACCATAAATAGGACATAGGGGGAGAGATTTATCTGATGCAAAGGTAAATTATTGGATAGATATCATAGACGCATGTTTCCAAGGAGAGCAATTGTCACAAGGGAAGAATGAGCGATATGACTTCCAAGTGATACCCTTTGTCAAAGGGGGAGATATTATTCATATGAAGGGAAAGAAAGTAATCAGAGGCTTATAAAAACAAAGAAAAATAAAAGGCACATAGAAAGGGGGAGAAACCCTAAGGATAATTCAATCATGGGGAGAATCCCCAAAGGGAGATACCCTTTTCCATTGATGTCAAATGGGGAGAGAGAAACATTGATGAAGAGTATAAGCATGAATGCTATCATGACTATGTGTTTCCATCAATGCTAAAGGGGGAGATTCTCAAACAATTGTCTTAGGTTGATGGTTAGTTGGTATGGATTGTTGGTTTTCATTGATGCCAACCATTGGAGAGTGATATTGTAGATTTATGTCAACCCTTGGAGAAATTTTGATAGCGAATTCCGGTAGCACAAAGTTTTGGGTAATGGACCCAAGGTTGTTTCATGTAAAATGGTATGAGTTTTAATATATTTGAAGGTAATACTATTCTCGATGGATAGTACATGTTATTCCATTTCTGGTGTAATGTGGAACGTCACATAACTCCTCACGGTTAGAGAGTTATGGCCATAAGAAGTTGGAGAACCCAAGTTTGGGTAATGGACCCAAGTTTGTTTGATGGATGATGGTATGATTTTTGATATATTTGTAGGTAATACTATTATATATGGATATTACATGTCATTCCATTTCTGGTGGTATGTGGAACGTCACATAAATCCTCACGGTTTGAGAGTTATGGCCTTACGAAGTTGGAGGACCCTCATATGTCATCTAGAAGCCCCAAAAGGTCAAAGTAGTCAAAGTGGTTTAAGAGATTTTAGAAGGCAAATAATAAAGTGAAGTGATGATTGTACTATAATTCAAAGTGAATACAAAATAAATTATTTAAATAATAAATTTAATGGAGAAATTAGAAGTGGGTTAACCCTAAAATAAGGAAAGTGGGCAAAGTGACCTAGAAGATGTTTTTAAGGAGCTACTTGGAGAGTATAAATAAGAGGCAAGGCTCTCTCATTTTAGATCACACTTGAGCATATTGAATATGTATAGGTGTTTGAGGTAACCAAAGGATATCTAAACCGGATTTTTGAATGAAGGTGAAGAAAAGAAGGCTAGAATTCAAGGGAGGATAAATTCTTTTGATGATGCTTTCTAAGGTATGTTATTTACAAGTCATCTCACCATTTTCACAATATTTTTTTTTGTAGAATGCTTCAGACCGTGAAATTTATATTCCATTGAGGAAACACATCCAAGTATCTGTGGTAAAAATTTCATCTTGTGGTTCATTTTATTTTTGGAGTTACACTCCGTGGAAAATAGGGTTTGTGGCTAGTCCTGAAACTAGTCTAAAACATGTGTTTCGGGTAAAAATAACATAACTTCTTCATAACAGATCCAAATTCAGTACCACTAAATGTGTTGGTTATATTACAATATATAGTATTATGTGTAACATTTTCATATCTATTCAACAAATATTCCATGTGGGGCACGCTCTACAAGGTCGCTCTATAGAATAAGCTAGAATTCAACAAGGTATGCCATTTTTCCTATAACTCCTTTTCTGAGAGGTTTCATGTAGTGATACCTGGAGGAATTTCATAAAACACACTGAATAACATTGTGTATCAGTTTCATATTTTTATTCATTACAGGTACATAGTTATGATTATTTGAAGTTAGGGTTGTTGACTAATCCAAAACTAGTCATGTGAGACTAAAGAAAAGTTTGATGAAAATGCTAGTCTCTTGTTGTTAAAATTAAGGAAGGTTTTTAGGTATGTGATCATATACAACAAGTCTATTACAAAGTTACAAATCATATTTGGATGATGAAATTGATGAGGGTATTTGGTTGAGGTACATGTCGGGTACATGGTTGAGACAAGTAGTTGATGATTTGGCACATACATGAGGTGTATAGTTGATGATGTTGGTACATCTTGATGATTCATAGTTCATGAGTAGTTGATACATGATTGGTACATACTTGGTACATGGTTGGAGGCACTTAGTAGTATTGTTGACACATGGTTTATGGATGATGTAGCATACTTGTATTATTATGAGTTGTTGTGTTATGCTTGGTTGATGCACATCTTTGAGAGTTGTTTTGGTAATTGATATTGGTGAGTATATCTAATTTTGTTGATAATATTGATGAGACAGGTTGTTGTGATAGGTTGTTTTGACAAGTTGTTGTGACAGGTTATTTGTACAGGTTTTGTGCATGGTTGATGCACTTGTTCATGGTACAGGTTGAAGTACAGGTTGGTGCATGGTTTATGCACTTGTTTATGGTATAGGTTGATTACATGTTGTTTCGTACAGGTTGGTGCATGGTTGATGCACTTGGGTATGGTACAGTTTGATTACAGGTTGAGGTACAATTTAATGCATGGTTGATGCATGGTTCAGGTTATTTGGTGCAATTTTATTGGTACTTGTTTACAACAGTATATCTCACAATGATAGTGTGACAATGGTTCCATCATTCTACTTATACTTCAAGGCGGTTGGATGGGGCAAGGATAGGTGGTTGTAGCCACATTTTGGTTGTAGTTGGAGAACATATGGGGTTGTATCCTCCTTCTGGTTGTATCCAGAGAATTGGGGAGTTGGAGCTTCCCTCAAGTTGTAGCCTGAGAAACTAGGGGATTGGAGCCTCCTTCCAGTTTCAGCTGGAAAACAAAGGAAGTTAGTGCTTCCACTGAATGTAATTCTTCAAGACATATAATAAAAATCATTTTGTGGTTTTCTCCCACTTTTGGTTTCTACGTAAAACACCGGTGTACTGTGTGTGTTTATGATTGTTCATTTCTTCATTGCTTATTTACTCTATAGTTATTGGATGATAATGATACATTGATATAGCACTTGGATTGTATGGTTAAAAAGGATTAAATTTCTCTATTATTTATTCACTCCCCCTCTCAGTAATCCAACACTTCCACCATCACGTGGTTGGCCCTGTTCAGTAGAGAATAAATTATTCTTGAAACCAAAAGAAGCTCATTCAGGTATTCCATTTTTCAACATACATGGAACACTACCAATTACTTCACCCCAAATATTATATTGCTAAATTTGGAACTATATAGAAGTGTGAGTTTGTATTTCCATTAAGTCACTGTCTACTTTTGTGGTCTCTCAATTTACAAGGTAGACTCTTCCTCTTTTACACAACATCCACTTTTATGTTTTCAAATGAACATCTAAATATGTAGACATGTGTAAAATTATCTAAGACACACTCATAAACTTGAATCACTCAAATTGCAGGTGTGTAAAGACTCAGACGTGGATTTATTTTGAATCTTGGTGTGTATTTCTGCACAAATGTAGAAATTACAATTTAAAAGAAAAACTAGTACTCTTCTCATTCAAGTATTCCATTTTTGTCTTTCTAAAGTCTTGTACATGTTGATATGTCCATTTATTTATTATTATTCAGTCATATAAACTTGTATTCTATGATGATTTATGTAGGTCTTTGCAATGGAAATGTAACTAACAACTATCCTATGTGTGATATGGTTGTACAAGCTCCTACTTCATAGACCTCATGGAAATAGGTAGTTAGTACTCATTTTCCCACTTTAGTTAGTGTGTGTGCATAGTTTCCAAAGATTGATGTATATTTAAACCCTTCACTAAATTATATGCACAAATCACCCTAGAATATAGTCTTAGTCATTAGGGTTTACAACAAATCTGTAGTCCTATAACTTGTAAATTACTAGTACCATACATGGATTTTTCTTCCTAAGGCATGGATTTCTCATCATACCCTATTTTCATTCATTTGTTTTGCATTTACAAGGAAACTTTTAGCCTTTAAGCACACTAGAGGGTTTTAGGTTTCAAAATGAAAAACTAAAATATAAATAGATGTAAAATGATAAAATCCAAACTCCATAATTTGAACCACTCAATTTGGAGGTCACATAAGTCTTAGGTGTTCATTTTACAGTAAGACGGTTTTACCCTCCATTTTACAAAGGGTCTTGAATCTTGGTTCAATTTAGAAGTCCTTAATCTTTTTAAAATGCACCTCGGATGAAATATATAGATTTGAAATGTTATTAAATTGACCCCAAATCTTGCATCACTAAATTTGGAGCTATATATAAGCATGTTCATACATTTCCATTAGGTCACTTTCTATTGTTTTGGTCTCTCAATTTATAAGGTAAACTTTGTCTCTTTTACACAACAACCACTTTTATATTTGCAAATGAAAATCTAAATATGTATACATGTGTAAAATTATCTAACAAACCCTCAGAAACTTGAATCACTCAAATTATAGGTGTGTAAAATACCTAGGTGTGCATTTTTGTGAAGCCTGGCGTGCATTTATGCACAAATGCAGAAATTACAGTTTGAAAGAAAAACAAGTATTTTGATCATTCAGGTATTCCATTTTAGTATTTCTAGAGTCTCATACATGTTGATATGTCCTTTTATTTATTTAATTATTATTTAGTCATATAACATTGTATTCTATGATGATTGTTTCACTTCTTTGCAATGGAAATGCAACTAATAGCTAGCCTATGTGTGATGTGGTTATACAAGATCCTAACTCATCCAGCTCATGGAAACAGGTAGTTAGTACTGATTTTCCCACTTTAGTTAGTGTGTGTGCATAGTTTCCAAATATTCATGTACATTTCAACCATTTACTAAATTCTAGGCACAAATCACCCTTGTATACGGTCTTTAGGGTTTATAAAAAATATGCATTCTTGTAACTTGTAACTTGTAAATTACCAATACCATACATGGATTTTTCTTTCTAGGGTGTGAAATTCTCATCATGCCCCATTTTCATGCATTTTTATGAGTTTTTTTTGTATTTACAATGCAACTTTTAGTCTTTAAGCACACTAGAGGGTTTTAGGTTTCAAAATGCACAACTAAAGTATGAATAGATGTAAAATGATAAAATCCAAACTCCATAGTTTTAACCACTCAATTTGGAGGTCATATGAGTCTTAGACGTTCATTTTACAGTAAGATGATTTTACCCTCTATTTTACAAAAGGTCTTGAATCTTGGTTCAAGGTATGAGTCCTTAGTCTTTTTAGAATGAACTTCTAAAGAAATATATATATTTGGAATGTTATTAACTTCCCCAAAATATCGGATCACTAAATTTGGAGCTATATAGAAGCATGGGAGTGCATTTCCTTTAGGTTACTTTATGTTGTTTTGGTTTCTCAATTTATAAGGTAGACTTTTCCTCTTCTACATAGCATCCAATTTTATGTTTGCAAAAGAAAATATAAATACGTAGAAAAGTGTAAAATTATCTAAGACACCCTTAGAAACTTGAATAACTCAAGTTGTAGGTGTGTAAAGAGTTGGACGTGCATTTTTGTGAAGCCTAGCATGCATTTTTGCACAAATGCAGAATTATAGTTTAAAAGAAAAACATGTATTTTTCTCATTCAGGTATTCCATTTTAATATTTATAGAGTCTCATACATGTTGATATTTCAATTTATTTATTTAATTTCTATTTAGTCATATAACCTTGTATTCTCTAATGATTTTTGCATGTCTTCGCAATGGAAATTGACTAACAACTAGCCTATGTGTGATGTGGTTGTACAAGATTCTACCTCATCGAGCTCATGTACAAAGGTAGTTAGTACTCATTTTTCCACTTTAGTTAGTGTGTGTGCACATTTGCCAAATATTCATGTATATTTCAACCCTTTAATAAATTCTAGGTACAAATCACCCTAGTATACAATCTTTAGGGTTTACAAAAAATCCGTAATCCTGTAATATGTAACTTATAAATTACCAACACCATACATGGATTTTTTTTCTTAGGGCATGCATCTCTCATCATTCCTTGTTTTCATGCATTTTTTTTCCATTTACAAGGTAACTTTGATCCTTTATGCACACTAGAGGGTTTTAGGTTTCAAAATCACAACTAAAGTATGGATAGATGTAAAATTATAAAATCAAAACTCCACAATTTGAACCACTCAATTTGGAGTTCATATGAGTCGTAGGCATTCATTATATAGTAAGACGGTTTTACCCTCCATTTTACAAAAGGTCTTGAATCTTGGTTCAAGGTAGAAGTCCTTGGTATTTTTAAAATGTACTCCAGAAGAAATATATAGATGATAAATGTTATTAACTTCACCACAAATCTTAGATCACTAAATCTGGAGCTATATAGAAGAATGGGCATGCATTTCCATTAGGTCACTTTCTAGTGTTTTGGTCTCTAAATGTATAAGGTAGACTTTTCCTCTTTTACATAGCAACCACTTTTGTGTTTGCAAATGAAAATCTAAATATGTAGTCAGGTGTAACATTATCTAAGACACCCTCAACAACTTCAATCACTCAAATTGCGGGTGTGTAAAGACCTGGTCGTGCATTTTTACACAAATGCATAAATTACAGTTGAAAGAAAAACAAATATTTTTCTCATTCAAGTATTCCATTTTAGACTTTATAGAGTCTCATAAATGTTGATATGTTTGTTTATTTATTTAATTATTATCCAGTCATATAACCTTGTATTCTTTGATGATTTATGTAGGTCTTCACAATGGAAATGAAACTAACAACTAACCTATGTTTGATGTGGTTGTACAAGATCCTACCTTGTCGATCTCATGGACACAAGTAGTTAGTACTCAATTTTCCACTTTAGTTAGTGTGTGTGCACAGTTTCCAAAGATTCATGTATATTTCAACCCTTTATTAAATTCTAGGCACAAATCACCCCAATATATAATATTTAGGGTTTACAAAAAATACACAGCCTTGTAATTTGTAACTTGTAAATTAATAACACCATACATGAATTTTTCTTTCTAGGGTGTGCATTTCTTATCATGCCCTGTTTTCTTGCATTTTTTCCTTTATGTTTTCTTTTTCATTTACAAGGAAAATTTTATTCTTTATGCACACCATATGTTTTTTGGTTTCAAAATGCACAAATAAAGTATGAATATATGTAAAATTATAAAATACAAATTCTACAATTTGAACCACTCAATTTGGAGGTCATATGAGTCTTAGACGTGCATTTTACAGTAAGACAATTTTACCCTCCATTTTACAAAAAGTCTAGAACCTTGGTTCAAGGTAGAAGTCCCTAGTCATTTTAAAATGCACTCCATATGATATATATAGATTTACAATGTTATTAAATTCACCCAAAAAGTTAGATAACTAAATTCAGAGCTATATAAAATCATGGGTGTGCATTTCCATTTGGTCACTTTCTACTATTTTGGTCTCTCAATTTACAAGGTAGAATTTGCCCCTTTTACATAGCAACCAATTTTATATTTTCAAATGAAAATATAAATATGTATACAGGTGTAAAATTATCTAAGACATCCTTAGAAACTTAAATAACTTAAATTTCATGTGTGTTAATACCTGGGCGCGCATTTTAGTTAAGCCTATACTGCATTTATGCACAAGGGAAAAAATTATAGCTTAAAAAAAAAATGTATATTTCTTAAGTGTGACTATGCATTTTTAGATGTGGAAGCTTTAACAAGATTGGATTAAGGTTTTATGCAACAATAGAAACCCCAATCATAATCGTCTATATCATCATATATCAATAACATTTTCATCTACATTTGGCTCAACCTCTTCGACTTCTTAATTTAACACATCTATCTGCTCCCTATTCCCAATGCAATTTGATTTTTTTTTAAATTTATTATATCGATATCAGACTTCTGATGCTAGGTTATTTTTCGACGCAACAACAATATTCCGATGGAAAATTTGCGTTGATTCATCCCATTTCTAACAAAATGTGGAGCTCTCATGCATCGCCACTCTGACGGGCACCACACATCCAAAGAATCCCTCATGCCATATCATAGGATTGCCGATGGAATGCGCCCTCTAGAGCATCACCATGCTTACGTAGGCCACTCGCCATAAATTCTCAATTTATATGGCATATATGTTGCATTTTTTATGGTATTTACACACACCTATGTCACAGTAACGATTGTCATTGTCACTAAAATGATGGCTAATTGGTTGATGATAGTTACTTGGAAAATGCCACATGGTAGACCAGTGCATTGCAATACTGAAAACATTATTCAGGTCATAATTATGATGATTCACTGCGATGAACATATGTTTCATAAAATATTTCCACAGATTCCACATGATAGTTTTTTACATTAGATGTCCAACATATAGTTAGTGGCATAACGAGTGTGATGAAAGGGTTTCAAATAATAATTGGAATTGGGTTTGTTAGAATCCATACAGGCTTCCATCAAATGGGTGTCAGAAAAACATCAAAAAATGAGCCAAATTTACTAGTGTTCTATCTCCTCCCCCCCTCTCTCACTTTATTGTTGTCTCCCCTTCTCCCTCTCTCTCCCCCCCTTTTCCCATATTTACCTCCCTCTTTCCCTCTATATCTCCCCCACTCTCCCTCCCTCACTCTTTACATCTCTCTCTACCTCCATCCATATCTATATATCTATACTTTCTCTTCCCTCCTCTCTCTCCATATTCATCACCCTCCCTCTC
>ML779257.1:452202-495980 GCA_009831015.1 Picea engelmannii
TCTCTCTTCCCCTTTACCCCTTTCTCACTCCCTCCCTCCCTCTATATGTCTCCCATCCATCTATCTCTCCACCTTTATCCCTCCCTTTCCTCTTTTTCTCTCTACATATCCATCCCTCCCTAAATTCCTCCCTCACTCGCCCCCCTACCCCATCCATATCTCTCTATCTCTCTCTCTCTCTACCTCCATTTGCAAGAGATAGAGAGAGGGGGGAGTGAGGGAGGAATCATAGAGAGAGAGAGAGAGAAGCATAAAGAGATAGAGTTAGGTGGAGAGAGGGAGTGAGTAAGAGGCAGAGAGTGAGAGGGGGTAGAGAGAGAGAGGTAAAGAGTGGGGGAGAGGGAGAGTAGGGAAGAGGGACAGAGTGGGAAAGATATATATATATATATATATATATATAGAGAGAGAGAGAGAGAGAGAGAGAGAGAGAGAGAGAGTGGTGGGAGACAAAGGGGAAGAGAGATATAGGGGAGAGAGGGAGGGAGATTGAAAGAGAGTGGGAGAGAGAGAGGGAGGGAGGGAGAGAGAGAGGGAAGGAGGGGGTATATATAGATACAAAGTGATATAGAGGTAGAGAGTAAGAGAGAGAGAGAGGGAGGAAAAGAGAGATAGAGGGAGTGAGTGAGAGGTGAAGAGTTATAGGGAGATAGAGTGGGAGTGGAGGAGAGGGGTATAGTGTTAGAGGGAGAGTTATCTACCCTTGAGCCCCTACCTCTACTCAATCACTATCCCTCTATGTACCTAGGAACCTTTATCCACTTTTCTCCTAGAACCATCTACCCCTAGGATCCCACCTATACCCAACCCTTAACCCCCTCCACACCCGAACCCTACACTCCCTATGCCCATACCTCTTTATAGAGCTCACAAAACCCCTGCACCTTCATCCTAGTGCCCTAAACACTATCCTATGCCTAAAATCACTTTCAATCCTAAGCCCCCATTCCCTAGTTTCCCCCAATTCCCTCCACACATTTATTCCTAAAGTTACATGGGCCATATAACAATTTTTTTCTCATTAAATTAAAAGCACCCACACACTCTTTTAAGGAAAATAAATGAAGGAACACATTATCCTCGCCTCATTTTCTTACCCAACAAAATCACATGTGTGCTCTTGTGAAGATTGTCCCATTTGAGGAGAGCATAATGCTCATATTCTTTCTCTCCCAAAAACATGATAATTACCCAACATACACAGTAAAAAACAACAACAACAGGCAAGTTTTTTGTTTTTTAGTGTCATTTGAAATAAATTTTTGTCTTGTTGTGTAATTGGAAGGAAATTTTCATCCTGTGTAATTGAAAGGCGATTTGTTTCTTGTTGTGTAATTGGAAGGAAACTTTTGGAAGACATTTTTGGTCTAATGGTGAATTAGAAGGAGTTTTTTTTCTTTTTGTATAATTGGAAGGAAACTTTTGGAAGGCACTTTTGGTCTTTTGGTGTAATTGTAAGGAAACTTTAGGAAAACATATTTGGTCTTTTGGTGTAATTATAAGGATTTTTTTAAAAATTTAATGGAGCCACTCTTCCTCTTATGCGCGATGACTAGGGTTTAACCCTATTCACTCACTGCCTTTGCATGAGCTGGGATTGCAACCCATATCTCTCTTCCTCACTGGCCATGGCTGTGACTTCATCTATTTCTGTAGGTGCCCCAGGTAATGGGACCACTCCTTCAATCTATGTGTCCATGCTAGTTTCTATTTTACAGTTCGGTGCCTCTTTTCAAGATGTTGTTTAACGAGTCTCTTCTCCTTCTTCTTCATCTCTTATGGTTCAGGAAGCCCCTCCCTTGGTCATTTCCATGGGAAAATATGTCAAGGAAGAGGAATTATATTATATATCTGTGAGTTTGGTCTATTGTTTCAATGGTTTTTGGCCAAAGTTAGTTTATCTCAACAATTGGATCTCATATACCTGGATCCCTATTATGTAGCAATAAGATTTCATTCATCCTTGTCCTAAAGGATTCTTCATTGTTGAGTTCTACATGGAGGAATATCAGGATCTGATTCGCAACTCAGGTCCATGGTTTGAGGGTAACTCAGGTTTGTGCATGAAACCATGGACTCCTTCTTTCAATCCAACTACTGACGTTCTCTCTTTGGCTTCTGTTTGGGCGATGATTCCCAACCTTCCCTTTCATTTTTGGGGTTTACCCTCTCTTGAATCCATTGGTTCGGCTTTGGGAAAGATACACTTTTCATGTCATGAAAATACAAGGCCCAAAAATTCCACTTTTTCTCGTATCTCTGTGGAAATGGAGTTTAGTAAAGGACTCCCTACTGAAGTTATTCTTACTGGTAAAAATTATTCTTGTTCTCATAAAATATACTATGAGAGAGTTTCCTTGTGTTTCATATCTTGTTTTGAAATAGTTCATCTTGTAACCCATTGTCCCAAAGGGCCTAAGAAGAATATAAATCTTTGAAAAACCACTTGGTGGGTGGGATATAATGAATACCATCAAGTAATCTCAAAGGATTGCAAAAAACACCCTCAAGTCATTGAAAATTTGATTCATCCATATCCTCATATTCATCCAACTCCTCTATCTCAAGACACGAGCCCAAAATCCATTTAGAAGTCAGAGAAAAAGGTGTCCTCCCCTTAGGTTTCATATGAGGGACTTTGAGTCCAATATTTTCCCTAACCATCAAATAGATGGGAAGATGAGACTGATGATGTTGAGGTATCAAATGAATTTTGGATGGTATTTGGAAAGAAGAATAAATCGCATGCCACCTCACAACCAATGGTAACATAAAGTCAGGACCGCAAGTTATCAAAAAAGGTGAGAACATCCCCAACAATTTAATTTAGATGCAGTGTGTCTTTAATTTTATCCTCAAATTCCTTTTCCAAATGTAATTAGTAAGGTTGTTCTATCTAAAGTGTTCATTTGAGTATTTGAAACAATCATTCCTAGCTTGTAGTAGTGGGTTAATTGAGGCCTAGGATTGGCGAGTGTAATCAGTAAGGTTGTTCTATGTGAATTTTCATTTGAGTATTTGAAATAGTCATTCGTAGCTTGTATTAGTGGGTTAATTGAGGCCCAAAATTGTCATGGATTTTGAAATACTTTGTAACTCCTCAACGACTTAGACCACACCCTTTTTTATAATACAAATTTCCTAGTTTTTGTAAGAAAATAATTATAAGGCATTTTTTGTCTTGTTGCCTATATTTTCTTATGGGATCCTCACATGTCGCATAAACCTCCTTAAAATTTGAATCCTCCTTGTACATGTCTTTCAAGGAATCAAATCCCAAGATATTCACTTGAGATTCCTACAAAATCAGACTTCTCCTGCTTAATGCATTTGCAACTTTTCTAGATTGTCCACTTGTATGCTTGATAAAAAAAGGTAAACTTTGCATAAATTCAATCCATTTTACATTCCTTTGACTTAATTTAGTTTGAATACTAATTAAATATAAGGATGGTTACCTATATACAATACAAAATATTTAGGCATCAAATAATGCCTCCACTTCTTCAAATCTTGGACAATGGCATACAATTCTTTGTCATATGAGGAATACTTGTTTTTTGCATCAATAAGTTTCTTACCAAAGTAAGAAATTGGCTTACCTTTTCAACTCAAAACAACACCTATAGAAATCCCACTAACATCTCATTTCACTTGAAAACATTTACCAAAATATGGTAGAAACTAGAATCAATTGTTCTATGATCTTTTTATTGATTAATTGGAAGATTTTATTATATGCCTTAGTCCATTGGAACAACTGCTTCTTTCCCTTAATTGTTTCCACAATTGGAGCACAAATTCTACTAAAATTTCTTATAATCTTTCTATAGAAGATAGATAGACCATGAAAACTTATTACCTCAAAGAAATTCCTTAGAGTAGGCCACTCTGTTATGGATTTGACATTCTCTTGATCCATATTCAATATTTCTTATTATATGAAAAAACCCAAATAGATCAACTTTGTCTTCATGAAAGTACACTTCTTAAGATTGATTAATAATTTATCCTTTTGCATATTGTTCAAAACCAATATAAAATGTCTAAGGTTCTCTTCCCTTGAATGACTATAAATCAGAATATAATCTAAGTAAACAATGAAAAATTTACCTATGAATTCCTTAAGCACTTCATTCATGAGTCTCATGAAAGTGCTTGGAGTGTTTTTCAATCCAAATGACATCATTATCCATTCATAAATCTTATCATTTGTTTTAAATGTTGTCTTCCATTTATCACCCTCTATGATTCGTATCAGATGATATCCATTTTTAAAATCTATTTTAGAAAAAATACCTTACACCACTTAAACAATCCATTAAAAAATCATTTCTAGGAAAACTAGATCTATACCTGATTGTGATTTTGTTGGTGGCTCTTAAATCTATACACATTATCCAACCTCCATCCTTCTTTGGACTCAACACTGTTGTAATAGCACAAGGACTCAAAATCTCTCTTACTAGCCCATTGTTTAGCAGTTATTGTACTTGATTCTTGATTTCTTCATTTTCCTTTGGAGTCATCCTGTAATATTCCTTGTTTGGTAGATTGGTTTATATAATAATATCTATATGATGCTTGATTATTTTCATTGGAGGTAGTTCATTTGGTAAGTCATCCGCAACAATGTCAACAAATTCACTCAACAAACCTTGAATTTCTATAGGAAGATCAATCAATCGTATGCTAGTAATAACTATTCTTGGCTTTCCAATCAATGAAAAACTTACCTCCTCATTTCTGATCCGATGTAAGAACTCTTTACCACTTATCATCAACACTTTAGGACTATCCTTCTCAGTTTCATTCTCATCTTTCAAAGGTATGAGTGTATTCTTTATTCTCTCTTTCTCAAAAGTGTAAGTATTACTTCTTCCATCATGGATTTCTCTCCTATCAAATTTCCAAGGCCTACCTAAAAGAACATGAAAAACACAATGAATGAATTTGGGTTTCCATGTAAAACACTGGTGTATTGTGTTTGTGTATGATTGTTCATTTTTTCATTGCTTATTTAATATGCAGTTATTGGATGATAATGCTGCATTGATATAACACTTGGATTATATGGTTAAAAAAGATTAAATTTCTCTATTACTGATTCACCCCCCCTCTCAGTAAGCCAACAATTGGTATCAAAGCAAGTTCCTTCAGAAATCAGTTTAACCACTGAAAGGTAGATCATGGAATACCACAGTTCAATGGACATAAGTATGCATTTTGCAACATAAGGATGAAAACATATATACATGCATAGACATTTGAAATTTTGAAATCAATTGTACATGGATACACAACACTAGCAATTCCACCAACAAATGACAAAGTAGTGAAACTCGGTCAGAATAATTCCAAAACCAAAAATGCACTTCTAAATGGTCTTAATGAAACGATATTCACCAAAGTTGCACATTGTAAATCCATTAAATAGATTTGGGACCAACTTCAAAATATTTATGAAGGATATTCAAAAGTCAAAGCAACAAAGTGTCAAACTTACAGAGGTCAGTTCGAACAACTTAAGATGAAGGAATATGAGAATATTGCATCTTTATTTTTACGATTTGATGAAATAGTAAATGCAATCATAGGATTGGGAGAAGAAATCAAAGAATCTGTAATTGTTCAAAAAGTACTAAGATCTCTTCCTATGATATCTAACCCTAAGATATCAACACTAGAAGAAAGATCATATCTAAACTCAATAAGCATGGACTAATTACATGGAATATTCACAACATATGAAATGAGAACTCAATAGGAAAGTCCATATATAAAAGAAGCAGCCTTCAAAGCATCCAAAAAGTCAAAGAAAAAGGGAAGGCAAAAAGAAGAACATAGTATCGACAATGCGTCTCGGAAGATGATGAAGAAGTGGCCAAATTTGTTAAAACACTAAACAAGGGAACCAATGATAGGTATAGAGGTAAACTTCCTTTAATTTGTTTTAATTGTGATGGTATTGGTCATTTTTCTAAAAAATTTCCTTATAAGAAAAAGAGAAATGATGAAGGTTACTCAAAAGGAAAACAAACATATAAAGGAAAAATAACCACAAAGAAAGTTTTCAAGAAAAGCTTATGCACCAAAGAAGACATCTCATCATAAGATGAAGATGAAGTCAGTGATAGTGAGACATAAAGATTTCTATTCATGGTAGTAGAAGACTCCGAAGAAGAATATGAAGAAGTCGAAGAAGAAATTGAATATGCAGAAGTTGACTACCGAGAGGAATTAATGTGTGCCATAGAAGTTATTAGAAGAGAAAAGAAGAGAAAAAAGAAACTACAAGTAGAACTAGACAAGAAAGAAGACACTCAAGAACTAGAACAAATGATCACAAATTTGAAGGTTCAAATAGAAGAAGATAAAATAATTGAAGAAGCACTCAAAGAACAACTAGAAGAAAAAGACAAGATCATTGGAAATTTGGAAGCAAAGATTGTCACATTAAGAAAGGATCTTCAAAAGAAAAATATGAAAAAAAACTCAAAAGTTTTGGATGACATTATCAGTAGTAAAAAATCTCATCATGACAAGTTCGGAATTGGATACAATCAGACAAAAAAAGGATCAAGCTCCAAAACAATAGAGAAAGAAACATATCCAAAAATCTATGCAGAAACAATCAAGGTGGATAGGAAGATCTACAAGGAAGATTATAGGGACACTCCTCCACCGAGAAGATTCAGATTTCTGAATCAACAACCGACAGACAGGCCTCAGGAAGAAGAATAATTTATAATAGTACCTCCTTTTAAAATATCTTCAACTCTCAGGTATCAAACTATCTTTTTTGGTTTATGTTATGCATGAAATAATTTTGGACATAAAGCTATGAATTGCAGATCTAACAACAGGAACACAAACAACTTTGAAAGTCATACAGAAAGGGGTTATCCAAGAAGGCCTGGTGAAACATAGAAAAGAAGTTACAACATGTTTGAATCTTTGAGCACTGAAGTGGAATGTTACAAATGTAATAATTTTGGACACATGGTGAAATATTGTAGAATGACAGTCCCTCCTAGAGAACCGCAACAGAATAACAATAGTCATAGACCAGAACCTTAGAAAAGGACATGGATAAGAAAGAAGGATCAATATAGCAATGAAGAATGCACACTCGCTTTAAAAGCTAAGAAAAAGAAGTGTGGTTGGTATGTTGACAGTGGCTGTTAAAAACACATGACAGGTGATAGATACAAGTTTCTTACATTACGAAAGGAAAGAGATGGATTAGTCTCCTTCGAAAATGATGATTCAGCTAAAATCATTGGAAAAGGCACAATCAGAATTGGGAACAAGAATACCAAGGAAAAAAATGTTCTACTAGTAGAAGATATGAAACATAATATTCTAAGTGTGAGTCAAATGTGTGACCAAGGTCATAAAGTTACTTTCGATTCACAAAAGTGAGAGATAAGAAAATAAGGTTCAGGAAAATTGATTGCTACAACTGCGAGAACTTCAAACAACATATATGTGTTAAGTGAAATTGGAAATGAAAAGTGTTGTCTAGGAAAGGAAGATGAAAGTTGGCTATGGCACATAATAATGGGCCACATACATTTTGATAACCTTGTCAAATTCAAGAGAAGAGAAGCAGTCAGATAAATTCCCCAGATCACGAAACCAACCAACACTTTATGCAAGCATTGTCAACAAGGGAAAAAAACAAAGACCAAGTTCAAATCAAAGGAATATTCAATGACAATACCACTGGAAATTGTACATACTGACTTAGTTGGACCAACTACAACAAAGGCTTTAAAAGATGAAAAATACTTTATGTTATTAGTTGATGATTATACAAGAATGACTGTAGTTTTCCTTCTAGATAATAAGTCAGAAGATTTTGAAAACTTCAAGATCTACAAGGAAATGATTGAAAATGAAATGGATTCAAAAATCAAATGCTTGAGATATGATAATGGAGGAGGGTTCACTTCAAAGGAATTTATGGACTACTGCAGTAGTCATGGAATAAAAAGGCAATTCTCTATTGCTAGGACACCTCAACATAATGGAGTTGTTGAAAGAAAGAACATGACAACACATGAAATGGCTCAAACAATGCTAATGGATTCCAAATTCACAGATATATTTTGGACACAGGAAGTGAATACAACAGTTCACATTCAGGACAGAGTAATGCTCAGAAACAACACTAACAAAACTCCCTATGAGCTATGGAAAGGAAGACCAACAAATGTGAAGCACTTCAAAGTTTTTGGAAGGAAATGTTACATCAAAAGAGAAAGAAAAATGGGAATGTTTGACTCTCGTGTGGACAAAGGATTACTTGTTGGTTACTCAAGTACAAGGAAAACATACAAGTGTTACAATATGAGATTGAACAAAGTTGTAGAAAGAATCAATGTAACAATTGATGAAACAGGAAGACCAGAATCAAAGGAAGAAGAAAATGAATCAATGGAACAAATTTTCCAAGAAGGAGAAAAATATGAAAAGGAAGTAGAAGAGGAAGATGAAGAGAATACGACATAAGTAGAAGATCAAGTTCAGCAAGTGCCTCCAAAGACACCTAGCAAACAAGTAGAAAAGAATCATCCTTCAGATCAGATCATCGAAAACAAAGATGCAGGAGTTGAGACTAGAAGAAGAATATGTTCACCAGAATAAACACACCTGGCACTCACATCTACGATTGAACCAACCTATTTTGAAGAGGCCAACAATGATGAATTTTGGAACAAGTTCGTGAATGATTAATTGGATCAAATAGAGAAAAATGACACTTGGGAATTGGTTCCAAGACCAAAGGATAAGAATGTGATCGACAAAAAGTGGGTATACAAGAATAAATTGAACAAAGATGGACACGTTACAAGGAACAAATCTAGATTGGTATGTATAGGATATGCACAGGTTGAAGGAATCGACTTTGAAAAGACATTTTCCTCAATTGCTAGAATGGAAGCAATCTGATTTATTTTAGCTTATGCATGCTCCAAAAATATTAAAGTGTATCAGATGGATGTAAAATCATCTTTTCTGAATGGGGAACTTGAATAAGAAGTCTACATTGAACAACCAAAAGGATTTTAGTTGTCATAGAATGCATACTATGTGTGCAAATTAAAGAAGGCCTTGTATCCCCGGATGGGGTGCCATGTAGAGGAGACTGGACACACGGTGGAGAGCCTAGAAGAGCCTTAAATACATGCCACCAGCTCCCATATCCTCACCATTAAGATGGGGGTAAGGCCGAGTAGCCAAGCCCATGGGAAGAGGCCTCTCGTGTGAGTGAGGAGGACGGGTGCACATGGCACTAGGGGAATAACCATTATGGCCAAGCATGTCACAATCACACCCTTGTTTATCAGGAAGCCAGGACGAGAGACAATGTATTCTGAATTCGATAGGTTGAGGTCTGAATTTTTTGAGAGCAGGAGCATAGTTGGCCATTGGATTGATATTATGGTCATAGCTCTACTCTTCCTCATGCTGAGGGAAAAAGGTTGACTGCGCAGAGGCGCAGCTTGGTATGATTTCGCTGCCCACCGAAAGAGGCAACATAATTTAGAAAGGGCGTTATCCATGGCTCAGACGCAGAGAGCCCAAAAGTGCAGAAGAGCTCGGATGCCTCCCATGGCCTATGTAGAGGAGGTCCACCCGTAAGAAATAGTCCAGAGAACCTTCTCTTCACCATCCTAGACCGATTGGATCCGCCCACCTCATTTCGCGTTGACGCCATTCAACGGTCCATAAGGATGCAACACAGTGAAAAGAATGATGACTAGATGCAGGAATTCCTCATTTTCTATGTCAAGGAAGAATTCCCGAGAGAGGTGAATGCGGCAGCAACCTCAGCAGCAGAAGAATTCTCCATGGAAGAGGCTCACCGGGAGGCTCAAAGAAGACAATAAGATGCGTACAAGGCAGGCGAGATGAAGGACAACTGGATGAGGGAGGATGGCAGGGCCCCGGTGCCATTCCTCCACCTGGATCACTTGGAGCTAGTTTTTGAAACAAGAATCTTGGTGGAAGACCAAATCCACCGTGGCCTCCTAATTCATCAACGCCTAAACATGTTGTTCATCGCCTACTCCAACACGTCACTAGAATGACAATACCCAACATGTGCACAACCCTTCGTGCTGCAAGCCAAAGATGGAGCGAATGGTGAGGATACTGAACCCACTGGGTAATTACATTGTTAATGATTCTAGTTAGTAGAATTGTTTTGTTTCAAACCAGTACTCTAGATCATAATGATGTTAGGCGTAAAGTGAAGAAACATGTTCAGACTAATGGCTTCCATATCTCCTGGTTTCCTTCGGGCAGGATAGATGGCATGATTTTTTTTGACACATGCTGCATAGGAAGACAACTGTCTCGGTTTCCATTTTTCGGCGGGACGGCTGGAAATCCAAAGTTTTTTGAAAGACTACACAGCTAATACAACAGGATCTTCCCCCTTTTTTACTTAAAAAAAAAAAAAAGGCCTTGTATGGTCTAAAACAAGCTCTAGGGAATGGTACTCTAGTTTGGATAAATATCTACAGCATGCAGGGTTCAGAAAAGGAAGTGCAGACAACAACCTCTACATCAAGGTAAGTCAAGGTAATGTTTTATTAATTGAAGTTTATGTTGATGGTATTATTTTTGGTAGTGATGATGACAGATTAAGCCATAAATTTGCAAAGGATATGCAGAATGAATTTGAAATGTCATTACTTGGAGAACTATCCTTCTTTTTGGGACTTCAGATACGTCAAAGCAAGCAAGGAATTTTTATTTCTCAAACCAAGTATATCAGAGAAATGCTAAAGAGGTTTAGAATGGAAGATTAGAAACTAGTTATCATTCCCATGCAAACCCGTTGCAAGTTAAGCAAAGATGATGATTCAAAGTATACATATCAGAGGCAATATAGGTCAATGATTGGTAGCCTACTATATGTAACAACATCCAGACCAGATATAATGCAGGCAGTTGGACAGGTGGCATGATTTCAAGCAGCACCAAAGGAATCACATGTGTTAGCAGTGAAGAGGATTTTCAGATATCTCAAAGGAACATAAGAGTTTGGATTATGGTATCCAAAAGGAAATGATCTATCTCTTATTGCCTACACCGATGCAAATTGGGTAGGTTGTATTGATGACCAACGAAGCACCAATGGAGCAGCATTCTACTTGGGTGAGTTTTTAGTATCATGGATAAGTAAGAAACAATCATTAGTATCTCTATCTACAGCCAAGGCAGAGTATATTGCAGCAACAACATGCTGTACACAGGTTCTTTGGATGAAACAAACTCTGATAGATATACTGGTTGAGTATGATGAGCCCATTCCAATCTATTGTGATAATACAAGTGCCATCAGTATCCCAAAGAATCCGATGATGCACTCCAATACGAAGCATATTCCAATCAAGTATCACTTTCTATGGGAATAGGTTTGTTGGGCCCCAACAACCCCCTTCTCTATTTTTAATTAAAATCTAGGGTCCCTCATTTTTTTACTTGGATTCTTCATTTTTCTTTCCCTTTGACTTGAGTGGATCGTTTCTTTCCTTGATCATTTGGTTTTAAATATTTCATGAGAAATGCATATCCTCTGACAATGTTTCCATTTTCTCATTCGAAAGATATGTTAAGTTATCTCTTAAAGAAATAAAAACTTCATGATTAGTTTTGTAAATACTAAAAATATTTCATATTTGTGATAAGAGGAACCCATTACTCTAACTCTTATAATAATACTAAGGCAAATATGCAATAATATTTCAATATAATTACAAAATTAATACATTAAAATAAAAATTGATTTCTTATGAGAGAACTTTAAAAACATCAAATAATGTAATCTTGAAATAATATTTTAATCCTAAATTTATATTGTTTTTAACCTTTTCAAATTAAAGTTGGATTCAATTCTTTAATATTATTCCCTACCCTTCATTAAAAAAAAAAAAAAAACCTTTTAAAGTTTTGTTTCCACAATTCATTAATGCATGCAAAGGTTATAAATCATTCTAGGGATTAGACTCTCATTATAAACTTATATTTTTCACAACTATATGATTTAATGTGGTGAGAGAAAAAGTCTTTTAATTCAAAACAAATTATATATCATTTCTTTATTGACCAATCTTCTATATTATCCCATACCTATCATATCATGCTCATAATAAGGATTATCTACCATGTGTTAAAAACCATAACATTTATATTACAAAGTGTAAAACGACAAGGTTGGAAGCATATGGTTGTAAACATTAAAGACTTCAACACATTGACGTTGTATCACTTGATATCTAAATATTCGATGTCGATTAAATCCTTACCAAACAAGCATGTGATAGGACACGTCATGAGGAATCTAGAGTGAAGATTAGTTAAATCACTTTCCACCAAATCTAGATTATAATACTAAATGTCAACAAATCTTCACATATCGAAAATAATTTATAATAGAAATTGGAGTTTGTTTTATTCTTAACAGAAATGATGCAGAAGATGGACGCATCTCGAACTGGGGTAGAAGATGGACGCATGATTTCAAAACTCAACGAAACAACATATGGCATTTTGGCTTTAGCCCTTTGTAAATGGTGTTTTCAGTCATGTTTTTGTTAATCCTGGTATATTAATAGATCTAGTAGCTTTAGACTCAACAATCTATGATGTTTCAGGATACTCCTGTTATAAATATCGTCTACAATTCGTTGCTCTAGATATTAATATTGTGATTAATATCTTCAATGTGAATGACAAGATTTATCTTCGATTTTTAGTTGAAAAGTGAAATGAAAATGTGTTACATTCAGATTTATCTTAATGTAATGACAGGGCGATCATAAAATCACATTATCTATTCGTATTACTCGTTTGTTATTATATTTCAGTGACCAGTACAGTTTATGAATTTATTCAGAACATTTGTATTATAAGCCTATTGCAGATTTCTCTCATAGGCATGGTAGATGGATGCTTTCTTTTCACATAGAATCCTAGATACGTTTCGCAAACTAACACTAGGTTAACTCTTTTATATTTTCTAATTTTGTAAATTATGCATCAGTGAAATCAGAATGTATTTGATCAACTTTTGACTATCTGTATATTGGTGTTTCATGGTTTATTTAATTTATCGTTTATTAGATTTATCTAGTAAAACAAAACCGAAAAAAAACATTTGAATGCACTTTCTTTATCTACCTTTCGAAAGCAAACTATTTTCACGTTGCTATTTGTAAACAGTGTACACAAGTGAGATTTGTATATACATCTATAATAGTCATATTAGAATATTGTATATATATAATTTAGTATTTAGTAATTAGTTAGTTATTTTTTTTTCTTTCGTTTGTTTTCTTTTAGGATTTTAGATTGGCTAACAGAGCCATTAAACCCGTTAGAACGAGTTACACCAAACGGTTTGGGTTACTTAGACAACCCTGGACCAGACTTGTTCTTCCAATTGACAGACGGTCATTTTCGCTCATCAACAAATGACGCTAGAAGGAGGGCCGACTGACAAGCTGGCTTTGTAGGAGCCTTTATTTTAAATGTATTCAATTTCTCCATGGCTCCCCAAATCACTGTGTTGGAACATGCTTTCCACTTCTCATTACCCGATGTTCCCAACGAGACAGTCTCTCACTTTTCCAAACTCACCTTTGATGGTGGAGGCAATGCATCTGCTAAAGACCACCTTAACAAGTTTTGGTGCAAATGCATCAAACATGGCATTTCTGATTTAAGAGTTTTATGCAGATTGTTCACGTTTACTTTTAGAGGTCAGATTAAACATTGGTTTGAGTCCTTTCCAGTGTGTCACATTTTTGATTGGTTTCAATTTGTAGATGAATTTCTAGATTCTTTTGAAATTTATGATTACAATCAATTATGTGAAGAATTTCAGACTTCGTTAATCAATGGTGATTCATCTTCGGAAGACTTTTCTACAAGAATCTATCATATCCTCTATAAATTTAATCTCGATGACATGCCATTTGAATTAAATCTCCTCTATGATGCTTGCGTCCCTTCCATCCAGTCATATTCAATCACGAATGAAGAACCAGTGGCAAATCCTATCACTCAATTGCGAGAAGAATTTAGTTCGCAGGATGAGAGGAATCCATTCGTAAATTTTGAACAAGCAAGGGAGGTAGAATCTATTGACCAGGTTCTTACCGACAACCAAACTGGTTTTTCCTCTGAATCATTATACTTTCAATCTTCGACCATCGTGGAAGAAGATTCGATTCTTGGTTATGGTGAATATCCTCATTCTTGTAACTCATGCTCTAATCAATATTTAAACTCAGTCATTGAAGAACACTTAAGCGATGAAAATCATCTTAAACATTCAAACACTCCTATGAAACTGATTAGAGAAGAAGATATGCAATTGGAAGGAGAAACCTTAAACCTTCATCCTCAAAATGTACTTTATCCACAAGAAAGACTAGATGTTTGTCACGTAAGTTTTGAATTATCTATCATACGGGAGGGAAATCTAGATGATCATATTATGTTGAAGAATTTATCACCAAAACAGAGTGACAATTTTAAATAAAGTGAAGAGAAATGTCTTGAGAAAACCAATGTTAAATATCATAGCTCAAGAGATTCTTTTCATGTGCTTATTTCTGATTCCTTTTATTCTTTATATCCTGATCTCTTCTTAGACTCTGGTGGACTTGATACCTTACCTACAACATCCTACTATTTTCCGCCACAGTCATATCCTTTCGATATGCCAAGATTTGGTGAAATTAATTCCAAACATAACATTGATAAAGCCGTATTTGACACTCTTTCACTTTCATCACTCACATGGAAAAATGACATGTTGCAAGATGATTTTACACGATTTATTGTTGAAAAAGACAACGCACTCGTCCTTATGGAGATCGAATATTCCACATTGCATATTTATTCTTTGATTAGTTCGAATTTTAATGTTTATGCTTCACATTTTGAAATGATCAATATCATCAAAGGAAGTGTTCAACCCAATAATCTAACTTGTGTCATGAATCGTCTTATGATGTGTTTCCCATTGATATATTCTTTTCATCAAAGTCATGGTTTGCATCCTCATTTTTGTGACAAGATCTTCGGATGGCTTGAATATTCATATACAAAAAATCTTCATAATAAAGATAAAGTTGTGCTTGCTTTGTTTTTACCTAAATATCTAGGAAGTCAACATAACATGATTCTCTTAGATCCTTCATGTGAAGAAATTAATGAACACTTAGAGAATTGTCAGGAGGATGGGGCACTTCAGCCTTGGCTGATGGTTATGTCATTTCCCCATAATCTTGACAAGTTTTCCAAACTTACTTACACTCGCCCATGCCATTATGACCCATATCACAACAAGATTGCCGAATGGTTGGAGGATTCATACAACAAGAATGTTCAAGGGAATGTTAAGATCATGCTTACTTTGCTTTTAAATGATGATTATGAAGGAAAGTGTGATGTATTTCTATCATTTTTTGATATACTACCATTCTTCTTAGTAATATTTGATTTTGTTTCCATTGCAGGATTGGAGTTACTCCGATGGCTACATTGGAAGCATGACTTCACGTAGTATTATGATTTGTTTAGTAGTTAGGATAAGTTTTAGGAGTAGGTTTCTTTCAGCTTTATTTCTCATTGTTTCTCTTTGTAATAATGTAGTTAAAGAACATAAGTGGGTGCACCAAGAGAACCATAATATGACTGTTGTCAGGGAAGTGCACTTTGACCCTTTTTTCTTTTCTTTTTGTTGAGCATTTCTTTTCAAAAACGCAGTATCATCATGAAAATCTTAAATGAAAAGTAAAGAGATAAGTAAATCTGAACCGTAAATTCAACCATGGTTGAAGGTGCCATGACTAGGACTGCATTCATATCAATGAGGATCTTTCTTTTTTCTTTTAGGTCTCAAGAGGTATTTTTCCCGATAAATTCCAAATCCACCTTTGTACATAATTTTTCTGTTTTGATTTATTTTTGTTTTCTGGTTTTCGGTTCTTTTCATTTTGTTTTCTTTCACTGCTTTCTGGTTAAACCATGCCTATGTCACCGTTGAGTTCGTGGAAGGGAGCTAGAATGCATCATTATGAAGCAACTGTTGAGGTTTTCTCAAGAGAATCCATGCTGTGAATTGCTGAAACACGGACTAGCTAAAGAAATTTTATGTCTGTAATAGATTTCCTGGTCTCACTTTATAATCATGAGCATGCATGATCATCTTTAAAGATTTTTATGTTGTCTCAACTTTTAAAGAAAGCGACTCAAGTATGCCTTCCTGTCCTTAAAAAATTGGTTTCATCTAGAAACTAACTTTAGATCATAATGAAGGGAACGACTAAAAATAATAGGCATTCTAAAAACTGGAATTTTCAGCATCACCCCGCTCTTCTGATTATCTTTAAATTTATATCAGATTGTGAATAATTTGTCGAGAGTTGTGGGAAGTGTTTGTAAACCTGTCGGGATACTGAAGAGTTCTGATGGCAACGGGTAAATGCATGCATGATGCCAAGAAAACTTCGTCGGGGTACTGAAGATGCCCGTTGGCAGCGAAGCAATGTCGGGTTCAAAAAAAATTATCAGGTATAAATTTGTATATTGATCATAAGCACCCTTCATCTTGAATTGATAATTGTTGGACAAGGTAGAGGCGTCAGAGTGGGTTAATTGACATCCCTGTCGAGGCTATGGACACCTACTGGTAGAAGTGGCCCTGTCAACAGTATTGGAGTCATTTTCCTAAACGTCGTCTCAGTCGTAATTAAAACTTGTCACCGGTTTGCATTTGGACAGAAATACATCTGACGCTAGACTATGTGATTTTGATTTTGATCAATATGATTGATTCATTATCAATGGTTCTTTAATTTTTTGATCTTTCTGATCATCCCTGACATGAATTTTATGGTGATGCAGAGATAACTGCTTCGCCCAGTATGTCGCCATTTGTTGGGCCCCAACAAACCCCTTCTCTATTTTTAATTAAAATCTAGGGTCCCTCATTTTTCTACTTGGATTCTTCATTTTCCTTTCCCTTTGACTTGAGTGGATCATTTCTTTCCTTGATTATTTGGTTTTAAATATTTCATTTGAAATGCATATCCTCTGACAATGTTTCCATTTTCTCATTCGAAAGATATGTTAAGTTATCTCTTAGAAAAATAAAAACTTCATGATTAGTTTTGTAAATACTAAAAATATTTCATATTTGTGATAAGAGGAACCCATTACTCTAACTCTTATAATAATACTAAGGCAAATATGAAATAAGATTTCAATATAATTATGAAATTAATACATTAAAAAAAAATTTGATTTCTTATAAGAGAACTTTAAAAACATCAAATAATATAATCTTGAAATAATATTTTAATCCTAAATTTATATTGTTTTTAACCTTTTCAAATTAAAGTTGGATTCAATTCTTTAATATTATTCCCTACCATTCATTTAAAAAAAAACTTTTAAAGTTTTGTTTCCACAATTCATTAAGGCATGCAAAGGTTATAAATCATTCTAAGGATTAGACTCTCATTATAAACTTATATTTTTTACAACTAAATGATTTAATGTGGTGAGAGAAAAAGTCTTTTAATTCAGAACAAATTTTATATCATTTCTTTATTGACCAATCTTCCATATTATCCCATACCTATCATATCATACTCATAATAAGGATTATCTACCATGTGTTCAAAATCATAACATTTATATTACAAAGTGTAAAACGACAAGGTTGGAAGCATATGGTTGTAAACATTAAAGACTTCAACACATTGACGTTGTATCACTTGATATCTAAATATTTGATGTCGTTTAAATCCTTACCAAACAAGCATGTGATAGGACACGTCATGAGGAATCTAGAGTGAAGAATGGTTAAATCACTTTCCTCCAAATCCGGATTATAATACTAGATGTCACCAAATCTTCACATATCGAAAATAATTTATAACAGAAATTGGAGTTTGTTCTATTCTTAACAGAAATGATGCTACCAGCGATAGTTAATGGAAATGTAAAACACTAGATTTTCGTTGATGAGATTGTGGAGAGGAAACTATGCCATCTCAAGATTGCAGATAACATGAGATTGTTGAGTCACTAAACTAAGTTTTATTGGGATTATGCGAGCTCTGTGTCTGAGAGAAATAAAACAACGAATCGAGGAGAATTTGTGGAATATTCGCCAAGTGCCAGAGCGATTTTCTTAATTGTTTTATTGTTTGATTTTTGACATTTTTTATTTTTTTTTAGGTTTTATTTTATCAGTTTTGACTTTTGGTTTGGTGTGCAGATTTAAAATGGTCAAGAAAGGTAGATACAGATGCAGATCCAAAGTTCTTGACAACATTTAGCATCAGAAAGGCGCTCATCATCATTACCATAAGAAGATTGGCATCCTGAAATCGCAAAAAATCTCCAGACAACGTCATGTAATCGCTGTAATTCTTATTTTAAAACCAAGTTCGTTGCTATGGATTGGATTGCCAACAAGAAACAGGTTGGGAGTTTGCACAAGTTTTATTTTTTGTATGCCATATCAAACTCGATCTTCAGGATCCCGAGGTTGAAGGAGCGAAACTGTTCCTTCTTATCATCTGTATAAAGTGGGCGTTCAAGAGAAACAACAAGAGGCATCTCGAACTAGGGTAGAAGATGGATGCGTGATTTCAAAACTTAATGAAACAACATATGACATTTTGGCTTTAGCCTTTTGTAAATGGTGGTTTCAGTCATGTTTTTGTTAATCCTGGTATATTAATAGATCTTGTAGATTTAGACTCAACAATCTATGATGTTTCGGGATACTCCTGTTATAAATATCATCTACAATTAGTTGCTCTAGATATTAACATTGTGATTATCTCTTCAATGTGAATGACAAGATTTCTCTTCGAGTTTTAGTTGAAAAGTGAAATGCAAATGTGCTACATTCAGATTTATCATAATGTAATCACAATGCGATCATAAAATCACATTATCTATTCGTATTACTCATTCTGTTATTATATTTCAGTTACCGGTATGATGGCAGTTAGATACGCACACGCATACCCCGCAGGGTCTCTCCACGCACCTCCTGCTCTCAGGATCCCCTTCTTCTTCGAGCCGAATTAGCTCTTTAGATCCCCTGCTAGAATCCTCTTCTAAAACCCGATCCACAGGTCCTTTAACTCCCTTCACGGTCTTCTGCACTTTACTACTTTTCCTCGACTCAATATCAGGGTTCGGGGTTTCGAGCTTCCCGCTGTCGAGAGTCCCTGTACTCTTCAATCCCCGATCACCGATGAGCTCCTTTTCGGCCTTATCTTTTGGTCCATGTGACCTCCTCGTATATGACCGCAGTCATAGTCTTCATCGGGGTTTGGACTTTTCGATGCCAAGTTGCAAACATCCTTTGGATCCACGATCCTCCGATTCCCGACGCGCTTTAGCCCTCCAAGCTAAGCCCTAGCCAATGCGACCACTACTCCTGTGATCATAGTCCTGTCTCCCGTCGGGGCTACGGGGTTTCCAATGCCCAATTTCATATGTCTATGGGATTCCCGACTCTCCGCTGCATTGACAGTTGGCTTCCATTATGGCACTGTCCTCCTTCTCTGCAGTGATGACAGCTAGCTCCCACTCATCGGGGTATCGCATTTCGCGATTCCAAAGTGCACAAATAACTTGTCACCGGGATCTCCGATATCCCGATGACTCAATCCCCGATCAACGACTTCTTGTCAGGACTTTTCCCGATGACGCTGATCGCTGCCACGCGTCCTTCCAGATGGACGGTCCCGATTCCTTTGGGATTTCGAGACTTTCGATGCCCCAACTCCTTCTTCCTTAGGAACTCCGATTTCCCGATGACTGTTATGCCGACTCTCTTCAGATCCTTGACATCTGTCCCTCTGAACGGACAACTCAGATTATGCCGAGGTTTTCGACCTAGATTTCCTCGATCTCTTGTCCATGAGAATGTCGATTTCCCAATGCACCTCAGTACCGATGGCACTCGATCTCTGCCACATGTCTCTGCTAACAGACGGTCTAGATCGCTCCGGTGTTTCAAGACTTGGACTGTCTCGATCCTCTTTCCCTCGAGAATCCCAATTTCCCGATGGCTAATATCCCGACTACTAAACCTCGTGCAGCTCCTATCCAATTTGACGGCTGACGGGATTTCTACTCCAGATCTGACGGCACAGATCACTTCTTCTGTGCGCCTACTCCAGAGGCTAAACTCTGCGCAACTCCTCCCGATCCAACAACTTACGAGATTTATGAGTGAGATCCGACGGCTGACGGTCTCCTCCTTCTGTAGGCTCCTCCTGAGCTCCTCCTGGACGTGGAAATCAATGGTCCAGATCTCTCTCCTCCGTCAATTCGACGGTTGCTGAGCTCTCCTGAGCCTCTGCGCTTTCTTCCCAACCTTGGGAGAAATTCACATGCTCACAGGCCTCGACCTTTGCTTCGTCTCCGTGAACTCCACGACTGTGAGTTCTGCTGTGTGTATGAAAATGCTGCCCTTCCTAAGCTTCTGTCTTTGAATCCTCAAAGGATTCTCCCAACTCCTGCACTCCTTGCAGAGTCTTCAGATGCACTCACTGGTGTGATCCATCCTGAGTTTTTCCAAACACTCAGACCCCTAAGGGATTTTGTCCTTCCTCTCCCTCAGATGGAGAAATTGACGCCTTCCTGGCTGTCCTGCTGCTCAAGCCACTAAATTGTTGAGTCCTTCTGGGTGTTCAGCAACCCAATGAAGATCCTTCTATGGACGCTTCCTCACTTCCATAACTCAAAGAGTTCTCTTCACTTCTGTGCCTATCTGCACACTTCCTCGACGCCCTCCTAGCAGAGTATCCTTCCACAGAACGTTCAATAGTTCTGTCTCCTTTCGTGTACTCTTTGCACTTGCTCGATGCCCTCCTGGAAGAGCTCTACAGAACCCTCAATGATTTTGTTTCTTCTGAACTCACAGTAGAGTTCCTTCCTCAAATGCACCACAGTGCATATGCTCAATGCCCACTTGGCAGAGCTCTACAGAATTCACAGCAGAATTCTGTCTGCAACTGTGTCTCTCATACACAACCCTACCTCCAAGGTATTCAACAACCTTGAGGTCTTCCTCCTGATTTGTTGACTCCAGTTCCTGTGCCGCAACATGCCTTTGTCTGACTCCGCAGAGTTCAGAAATGCATCCTCTGTGCACGACACTCAGAACCCGCAGCGTTCTGTCACACCCTCCTGGTGTGAAGCCTCAAAGACCTTCACCTAAAATCAAACACACTCCTGCAAATGCCTAACATACATCTACAACATACATAAAGAACACACACATACATCCATAAAACACAGAATGACATGCAGGAAAAACTGCCTCTGTATATATTAAAATGGCAAATGCCTGTTTTTACAATGGTGTTCTCGAGCTCTCTCTGGCTCTCCTCAACTCTCTTCTAACTAACTCCCACGATGAGATCTGAAAATCTCTTTTACCTGAGGGGGATTTTAGAGCGCTTCCCTCCAGATCTACCTACCCTATTCAATTTCATTGAATCGGTTGTCTAGTCCACTATTGGATCTAGATCTCAGCCATTACACACATTAAAGGCCGATCTACCTAACGCCTGCACAAAGGCAGGACTTCTATGGCTCACCAGCCTAAACATTTCATTACATTCAATTCAAGATTTGAATGAGGCTGTGCCTCTCTCCTCAACGCACGATTTGAATTTGCAGACATGGTTGGCTGGTTGGTTGGCTGACGTGGAGAGATGCTTCTGCATCAAACTCCTTAGCTGCAAAATCATGAGCTCCTGCTCATGCAATTCCCCTCTAAGGGGTTGGAAATCCTCTTGGATCCCAAACAAACATCTGGAGCTTCCCATCTGCTCCATTCTTCTGCTTCTGCTGCGTCACTGCTCTCCTTCTTCTCAGTCTCTCCTCGCTGGTAGTTTTTGTTGATCGGATCATCAACTCCATGATCTCTTCGATCACTGCATCCAGCTGCTCCCATGGCTGGTTCTGTTCATGCAGTCTCCTCAGATGCAAAAATTTTTGGCACATGAGAAGATCACCATGATCTCCCATTCCTCCTCCATCCGTTTCCAACTTCACCTGTTGGATGTGCACGCTCTGCACTTTCACCCTTTCTTCCAGGGATTCAACCTATTTCCACAAATCAGCAAAACAAATGTTGTCTACCCTTTCTTCCTCCGCTTCTGCAACCTCCCCTGTTGCAGTCTTTTCAGCTTCCTGGTTGAAAATATTGAGCCATTCCTCAGAATGCTCATCATCCTCTTCTGCTTCTTTTGCTGTCAGCTCCCATGCTACAACTTCCTCAGCTTCCTGGATGAAAGCGTTGAGACACTCCTCCGAATGCTCATTCTCTTTTCCTTCTTTTGTTTGGGCAGCTCCCAAAGTCTGCTCCAACTCTTTTTCTTTTCTGACAGTCATCGTCAGCTGTGACTGTTCTGCTATTGTTGCTGCACCATCTGCAACACAGACTCCTGCCTCTTCCTGGGCAAATGGTAGGAATACTTCAATTCCCCCAATCATCAGGAGATCATCCTGATCTTTCACCTCTGTCAGCTGCACATGTTGATCCAAACTCATCTCTGAATTTATGAGACTCTCAGACAGTCTCATCTGCTCAGTCAGTTCCCCTGGTTGATTCCAACTCACTTCTGAGTTTATGAGACCCACATATAGTCTCATCTGCTCATCCCTGCCCACTTGGCAATATGGGATTCTTCCGCTACCCTCCTGGCAGACTATGAGATCAACCGATCCCATCGTCATCAACAACCCTTGTTGAATCGAACTATCCTCTGATTCCACGAGACTTTTCGATAGCCTCGAAGGTTCATATCTACCCACCCGGCAGTTTAAGATGCTTCCGCTGCCCTCCTAGCAGTCTTCGAGATCCCACAGTGACCTCTTATCATTGCCCAGCTGGCAATGTGAAATTCCTTCGCTGCCCACCTGGCAGTGCTTGAGATCCTCAGCCGATCCCAATTCAAATTCTTCATCATCGAGACCTCTCCCAGTCATTGGATCACATACCTCAACCATCTTGTTAACAACCTCCACTATATTCTGACCATCAACTCCTTGACTGGTCATTTTTCTTTTGTCTTCTTTCATGGGCCATTCATACACCCATCTCGGCTCCTTATCCTGCCATATCTTCAATGCAAGATTTTCTATATCTGCCCTTAATTCAGCAAGCTTCTCTGCTTGGCTCTTCCTCCTAGCATGCCTATGGCCTTTAGTAACCATGGTGCTATCCCTGTCTGCTCTCCTAGAAGTCCTGCTGCTGTCACTCCGCACTAAGAGTTCTACCAGCTTCATCATCCTACAGACTACCTGACTGTCTTCTCGATTGTTGCCTACCTGCAAACAATCATCACAGAGCCATCAACACTCTATCTTCTTTCACTTGCAATATACAGATGAATTTCCTGCTTTGATACCACTTGATGGCAATTAGATATGCACACGCATACCCCGCAGGGTCTCTGCACGCACCTCCTTCTCTCAGGATCATTCTAGTCCCCTTCTTCTTTGAGCCGAATTATCTCTTTAGATCCCCTGCTGGAATGCTCTTCTAAAACCCGTTCCACAAGTCCTTTAACTCCCTTCATGGTCTTCTTCACTTTACTGTGACTTTTCCCCAACTCAATATCAGGGTTCGGGGTTTCGAGCTTCCCGCTGTCGAGAGTCCCTGTACTCTTCAATCCCTGATCACCGATGAGCTCCTTTTCGGCCTTAGCTTTTGGTCCATGTGACCTCCCCGTATATGACTGCAGTCATACTCTTCATTGGGGTTTTGGAATTTTCGATGCCAAGTTGCAAACATCCTTTGGATCCGCAATCCTCCGATTCCCAATGCACTTTAGCCCTCCAAGCTAAGCCCTAGCCAATGCGACCACTACTCCCGTGATCATAGTCCTGTCTCCCGTCGGGGCTACAAGGTTTCCAATGCCTAATTTCATATGTCTATGAGATTCCTGACTCCTCGAATCCCAACTCTCCGCTGCATTGATAGCTGGCTTCCATTATGGCACTTTCCTCCTCCTTTGCAGTGATGACAGTTGGCTCCCACTCATCGGGGTATCGCGTTTCGCGATTCCAAAGTGCACAAATAACTTGTCACCAGGATCTTCTATATCCCGATGACTCAATCCCCGATCAATGAATTCTTGTCAGGACTTTTCCCGATGACGTTGATCGCTGCCACGCGTCCTTCCAGATGGACAGTCTCGATTCCTTTGGGATTTCGAGACTTTCGATGCCCCAACTCCTTCATCCTTAGGAACTCCGATTTCCCGATGACTGCTATGCCAACTCTCTTCGGATCCCTGACACCTGTCCCTCTGAATGGACTACTCAGATCATGCCGGGGTTTTCGACTTGGATTTCCCCGATCTCTTGTCCACGGGAATGTCGATTTCCCGATGCGCCTCAGCACTGATGGCACTCTATCTCCACCATGCGTCTCTGTTAATGGACGGTCCAGATCGCTCCGGTGTTTCGAGACTTGGAATGTCTCGATCCTCTTTCCCTCGAGAATCCCGATTTCCCGATGGCTAATATCCCAACTGCTAAACCTCGTGCAGCTCCTATCCAATCTGACGAATGGGAGGATTTCTGCTCCAGATATGATGGCTCAGATCACTTCTTCTGCGTGCCTACTCCAGAGGCTAAACTCTGTGCAAATCCTCCCGATCCAACGACTTACGGGATTTCTGAGTGAGATCCGACGACTGACGGTCTCCTCCTTCTGTAGGCTCCTCCTGAGCTCCTCCTAGACGTGGAAATCAACGGTCTAGATCTCTCTCCTCTGTCGATCCGATGGTTGCTGAGCTATCCTAAGCCTTTGTGCTTTGTTCCCAACCTTGGGATAAATTCACATTCTCATAGGCCTCGACCTTTGCTTCGTCTCCGCAAACTCCACGACTGTGAGTTCTGCTGTGCGTATGAGAACGCTACCCTTCCTGAGCTTCTGTCTTTGAATCCTCAAAGGATTCTCCCAACTCCTGCACTCCTTGCAGTGTCTTCAGATGCACTTGCTGGTGCGATCCATCCTGAGTTTTTGCAAACACTCGGACCCCTAAGGGATTTTGTCCTTCGTCTCCCTCAGATGGAGAAATTGACGCCTTCCTGGCTGTCCTGCTGCTCAAGCCACTAAATTGCTGAGTCCTTCTGGGTGTTCAACAACCCAGTGAATATCCTTCTGTGGACTCTTCCTCACTTCCAGAACTCAAAGAGTTCTTTTCACTTCTGTGCCTATCTGCACACTTCCTCGACGCCCTCCTAACAGAGTATTCTTCCACAGAACGTTCAACAGTTTTGTCTCCTTTCGTATACTCCTTGCACTTGCCGGTGCGATCCATCCTGAGTTTTTGCAAACACTCGGACCCCTAAGGGATTTTGTCCTTCGTCTCCCTCAGATGGAGAAATTGACGCCTTCCTGGCTGTCCTGCTGCTCAAGCCACTAAATTGCTGAGTCCTTCTGGGTGTTCAACAACCCAGTGAATATCCTTCTGTGGACTCTTCCTCACTTCCAGAACTCAAAGAGTTCTTTTCACTTCTGTGCCTATCTGCACACTTCCTCGACGCCCTCCTAACAGAGTATTCTTCCACAGAACGTTCAACAGTTTTGTCTCCTTTCGTATACTCCTTGCACTTGCTCGATGCCCTCCTGGTAGAGCTCTACATAACCCTCAATGATTCTATTTCTTTTGAACTCACAGCAGAGTTCCTTCCTCAAATGCACCGCAGCGCATACGCTCAATGCCCACATGGCAGAGCTCTACAGAATTCACAGTAGAATTCTGTATGCAACTGTGTCTCTCATACACAACCCTGCCTCCAAGGTATTCAACAACCTTGAGGTATTCCTCCTGAGTTGTTGACTCCAGTTCATGTGCCGCAACACACCTTGGTCTGACTCCGCAGAGTTCAGAAATGCATCCTCTGTGCACGACACTCAGAACCTGCAGGGTTCTGTCACACCCTCCTGGTGTGAAGCCTCAAAGACCTTCACCTGAAATCAAACACACTCCTGCAAATGCCTAACATACATCTACAACATACATAAAGAACACAAACAGACATCCATATAACACAGAATGACATGTAGGAAAAACTGCCTTTGTATATATTAAAATGGCAAATGCATGTTTTTACAAGGGTGTTCTCGAGCTCTCTCTGGCTCTCCTGAACTCTCTTCTAACTAACTCCCACGATGAGATCTGAAAATCTCTTTTACCTGAGGGGGATCTTAGAGCGCTTCCCTCCAGATCTACCTACCCTATTCAATTGCATTGAATGGGTTGTCTAGTCCACTATCAGATCTAAATCTCAGCCATTACACACATTAAAGGCCGATCTACCTAATGCCTGCACAAAGGAACGACTTCTATGGCTCACCAGCCTAAACATTTAATTACATTCAATTCAAGATTTGAATGAGGCTACGCCTCTCTCCTCAACACACGATTTGAATTTGTGGACGTGGCTGGCTGGCTGGCTGGCTGACGTGGAGAGATGCTCCTGCATCACGGTACAATTTATGAATTTGTTCAGAACATTTGTATTATAAGCCTATTGAAGATTTCTCTCATAGGCGTGGTAGATGGATGCTTTCTTTTCACATAGAATCCTAGATATGTTTGGCAAACTAACACCAGGTTAACTCTTTTATATTTTCTAATTTTTGTAAATTATGCATCAATGAAACCAGAATGTATTTGATCAACGTTTGACTATCTGTATATTGGTGTTTCATGGTTGATTTAATTTATCGTTTATTAGATTTACATAGTAAAACAAAACTGAAAAAAAACATTTGAATGCACTTTCTTTATCTTCCTTTCGAAAGCAAACTATTTTCATGTTGATATTGCAAGTTGCAATTTGTAAACAGTGTACATAAGTGAGATTTGTATATACATCTATAATAGTCATATTAGAATATTGTATATATATAATTTAGTATTTAGTAATTAGTTAGTTAATTTTTTTCTTTCGTTTGTTTTCTTTTAGGATTTTATATTGGCTAACGGAGCCATTAAACCCGTTAGAACGAGTTACACCAAATGACTTGGGTTACTTAGACAACCCCAGACCAGACTCATTCTTCAATTTGACAGATGATCATTTTCGCCCTTCAACAAATGGTGCTAGAAGGAGGGCCAACTGACAAGCTGGCCTTGTAGGATCCTTTTTTTAAATGTATTCAATTTCCCCATGGCTCCCCAAATCATTGTGTTGTAACATGCTTTCCACTTCTCATTACCCGATGTTCCCAACGAGAGAGTCTCTCGCTTTTCCAAACTCACCTTTGATGGTGGAGGCAATGCATCTGCTAAAGACCACCTTAACAAGTTTTGGTGCAAATGCATCAAAAATGACATTTCTGATTTAAGAGTTTTATGCAGATTGTTCGCTTTTACTTTTAGAGGTTGGATTAAACATTGGTTTGAGTCCTTTCCAACGTGTCACATTTTTTATTGGTTTCAATTTGTAGATGAATTTGTAGATGCTTTTGAAATTTATGATTACAATCAATTATGTGAAGAATTTCAAACTTCGCTAATCAATGGATATTCATCTTCAGAACACTTTTCTACAAGAATCTATCATATCCTCTATAAATTTAAACTCGATGACATGTCATTTGAATTAAATCTCCTCTATGATGCTTGTGTCCCTTCCATCCAGCCATATTCAATTGCGAATGAAGAACCAATTGCAATTCCTATCACTCAATTGCGAGAATAATTTAGTTCACAGGATGAGAGGAATCCATTCAAAAAATTTGAACAAGCAAGGGAGGTAGAATCTATTGACCAGGTTCTTACCGACAACCAAACTGGTTTTTCCTCTGAATCATTATACTTTCAATCTTCGAACATCATTGAAGAAGATTTGATTCTTGGTTAAGGTGAATATCCTCATTCTTGTAACTCATGCTCTAATCAATATTTAAACTCAGTCATTGAAGAACACTTAAGCGATGAAAATCATCTTAAACATTCAAACACTCCTATGAAACTGATTAGAGAAGAAGATATGCAATTGGAAGGAGAAACCTTAAACCTTCATCCTCAAAATGTACTTTATCCACAAGAAAGACTAGATGTTTGTCACGTAAGTTTTGAATTATCTATCATACGGGAGGGAAATCTAGATGATCATATTATGTTGAAGAATTTATCACCAAAACAGAGTGACAATTTTAAATAAAGTGAAGAGAAATGTCTTGAGAAAACCAATGTTAAATATCATAGCTCAAGAGATTCTTTTCATGTGCTTATTTCTGATTCCTTTTATTCTTTATATCCTGATCTCTTCTTAGACTCTGGTGGACTTGATACCTTACCTACAACATCCTACTATTTTCCGCCACAGTCATATCCTTTCGATATGCCAAGATTTGGTGAAATTAATTCCAAACATAACATTGATAAAGCCGTATTTGACACTCTTTCACTTTCATCACTCACATGGAAAAATGACATGTTGCAAGATGATTTTACACGATTTATTGTTGAAAAAGACAACGCACTCGTCCTTATGGAGATCGAATATTCCACATTGCATATTTATTCTTTGATTAGTTCGAATTTTAATGTTTATGCTTCACATTTTGAAATGATCAATATCATCAAAGGAAGTGTTCAACCCAATAATCTAACTTGTGTCATGAATCGTCTTATGATGTGTTTCCCATTGATATATTCTTTTCATCAAAGTCATGGTTTGCATCCTCATTTTTGTGACAAGATCTTCGGATGGCTTGAATATTCATATACAAAAAATCTTCATAATAAAGATAAAGTTGTGCTTGCTTTGTTTTTACCTAAATATCTAGGAAGTCAACATAACATGATTCTCTTAGATCCTTCATGTGAAGAAATTAATGAACACTTAGAGAATTGTCAGGAGGATGGGGCACTTCAGCCTTGGCTGATGGTTATGTCATTTCCCCATAATCTTGACAAGTTTTCCAAACTTACTTACACTCGCCCATGCCATTATGACCCATATCACAACAAGATTGCCGAATGGTTGGAGGATTCATACAACAAGAATGTTCAAGGGAATGTTAAGATCATGCTTACTTTGCTTTTAAATGATGATTATGAAGGAAAGTGTGATGTATTTCTATCATTTTTTGATATACTACCATTCTTCTTAGTAATATTTGATTTTGTTTCCATTGCAGGATTGGAGTTACTCCGATGGCTACATTGGAAGCATGACTTCACGTAGTATTATGATTTGTTTAGTAGTTAGGATAAGTTTTAGGAGTAGGTTTCTTTCAGCTTTATTTCTCATTGTTTCTCTTTGTAATAATGTAGTTAAAGAACATAAGTGGGTGCACCAAGAGAACCATAATATGACTGTTGTCAGGGAAGTGCACTTTGACCCTTTTTTCTTTTCTTTTTGTTGAGCATTTCTTTTCAAAAACGCAGTATCATCATGAAAATCTTAAATGAAAAGTAAAGAGATAAGTAAATCTGAACCGTAAATTCAACCATGGTTGAAGGTGCCATGACTAGGACTGCATTCATATCAATGAGGATCTTTCTTTTTTCTTTTAGGTCTCAAGAGGTATTTTT
Organism: Picea engelmannii; assembly: GCA_009831015.1. Taxonomy (NCBI): domain Eukaryota; kingdom Viridiplantae; phylum Streptophyta; class Pinopsida; order Pinales; family Pinaceae; genus Picea; species Picea engelmannii. Next base: position 481,848 of record ML779257.1, read on the forward strand.
CCCGATAAATTCCAAATCCACCTTTGTACATAATTTTTCTGTTTTGATTTATTTTTGTTTTCTGGTTTTCGGTTCTTTTCATTTTGTTTTCTTTCACTGCTTTCTGGTTAAACCATGCCTATGTCACCGTTGAGTTCGTGGAAGGGAGCTAGAATGCATCATTATGAAGCAACTGTTGAGGTTTTCTCAAGAGAATCCATGCTGTGAATTGCTGAAACACGGACTAGCTAAAGAAATTTTATGTCTGTAATAGATTTCCTGGTCTCACTTTATAATCATGAGCATGCATGATCATCTTTAAAGATTTTTATGTTGTCTCAACTTTTAAAGAAAGCGACTCAAGTATGCCTTCCTGTCCTTAAAAAATTGGTTTCATCTAGAAACTAACTTTAGATCATAATGAAGGGAACGACTAAAAATAATAGGCATTCTAAAAACTGGAATTTTCAGCATCACCCCGCTCTTCTGATTATCTTTAAATTTATATCAGATTGTGAATAATTTGTCGAGAGTTGTGGGAAGTGTTTGTAAACCTGTCGGGATACTGAAGAGTTCTGATGGCAACGGGTAAATGCATGCATGATGCCAAGAAAACTTCGTCGGGGTACTGAAGATGCCCGTTGGCAGCGAAGCAATGTCGGGTTCAAAAAAAATTATCAGGTATAAATTTGTATATTGATCATAAGCACCCTTCATCTTGAATTGATAATTGTTGGACAAGGTAGAGGCGTCAGAGTGGGTTAATTGACATCCCTGTCGAGGCTATGGACACCTACTGGTAGAAGTGGCCCTGTCAACAGTATTGGAGTCATTTTCCTAAACGTCGTCTCAGTCGTAATTAAAACTTGTCACCGGTTTGCATTTGGACAGAAATACATCTGACGCTAGACTATGTGATTTTGATTTTGATCAATATGATTGATTCATTATCAATGGTTCTTTAATTTTTTGATCTTTCTGATCATCCCTGACATGAATTTTATGGTGATGCAGAGATAACTGCTTCGCCCAGTATGTCGCCATTTGTTGGGCCCCAACAAACCCCTTCTCTATTTTTAATTAAAATCTAGGGTCCCTCATTTTTCTACTTGGATTCTTCATTTTCCTTTCCCTTTGACTTGAGTGGATCATTTCTTTCCTTGATTATTTGGTTTTAAATATTTCATTTGAAATGCATATCCTCTGACAATGTTTCCATTTTCTCATTCGAAAGATATGTTAAGTTATCTCTTAGAGAAATAAAAACTTCATGATTAGTTTTGTAAATACTATAAATATTTCATATTTGTGATAAGAGGAACCCATTACTCTAACTCTTATAATAATACTAAGGCAAATATGAAATAAGATTTCAATATAATTACGAAAGTAATACATTAAAATAAAAATTAATTTCTTATAAGAGAACTTTAAAAACATTAAATAATGTAATCTTGAAATAATATTTTAATCCTAAATTTATATTGTTTTTAACCTTTTCAAATTAAAATTGGATTCAATTCTTTAATATTATTCCCTACCATTCATTTAAAAAAAAAACTTTTAAAGTTTTGTTTCCACAATTCATTAATACATGAAAAGGTTATAAATCATTCTAAGGATTAGACTCTCATTATAAACTTATATTTTTTACAACTAAATGATTTAATGTGGAATGTGGTGAGAGAAAAAGTCTTTTAATTCAAAACAAATTATGTATCATTTCTTAATTGACCAATCTTCCATATTATCCCATACCTATCATATCATGCTCATAATAAGGATTATCTACCATGTGTTAAAAATCATAACATTTATATTACAAAGTGTAAAACGACAAGGTTGGAAGCATATGGTTGTAAACATTAAAGACTTCAACACATTGACGTTGTATCACTTGATATCTAAATATTCGATGTCGTTTAAATCCTTACCAAACAAGCATATGATAGGACACATCATGAGGAATCTAGAGTGAAGAATGGTTAAATCACTTTCCACCAAATCTGGATTATAATACTAGATGTCACCAAATCTTCACATATCGAAAATAATTTATAACAGAAATTGGAGTTTGTTCTATTCTTAACAGAAATGATGCTACCAACCATAGTTAAGGGAAATGTAAAACACTGGAAATGTAAAACACTAGATTTTCGTTGATGAGATTGTGGAGAGGAAACTATGCCATCTCAAGATTGCAGATAACATGAGATTGTTGAGTCACTAAACTAAGTTTTATTGGGATTATGCGAGCTCTGTGTCTGAGAAAAATAAAACAACGAATCGAGAAGGAGAATTTGTGGAATATTCACCAAGTGCCAGAGCGATTTTCTTAATTGTTTTATTGTTCGATTTCTCACATTTTTTATTTTTTTTAGGTTTTCTTTTATGAGTTTTGACTTTTGGTTTGGTGTGCAGATTTAAAATGGTCAAGAAAGGTAAATACAGATGCAGATCCAAAGTTCTTGACAACATTTAGCATCAGAAAGGCTCTCATCATCATTACCATAAGAAGATTGGCATCCCGAAATTGCAAAAAATCGCCAGACAACGTCGTGTAATAGCTGCAATTCTTATTTTAAAACCAAGTTCGTTGCTATGGATTGGATTGCCAATAAGAAACAGGTTGGGAGTTTGCACAAGTTTTATTTTGTGTATGCCATATCAAACTCGATCTTCAGGATCCCGAGGTTGAAGGAGAGAAACTGTTCCTTCTTATCATCTGTATAAAGTGGGTGTTCAAGAGAAACAACAGGGGGCATCTTGAACTGGGGCAGAAGATGGACGCATGATTTCAAAACTCAATGAAACAACATATGGAAGTTTGGCTTTAGCCCTTTGTAAATGGTGTTTTCAGTCATGTTTTTGTTAATCCTGGTATATTAATAGATCTAGTAGCTTTAGACTCAACAATCTATGATGTTTCGGGATACTCCAGTTATAAATATCGTGTACAATTCATTGCTCTAGATATTAATATTGTGATTATCTCTTCAATATGAATGACAAGATTTCTCTTCGATTTTTAGTTGAAAAGTGAAATGAAAATGTGTTACATTCAGATTTATCTTAATGTAATCACGGTGCGATCATAAAATCACATTATCTATTCGTATTACTCATTCTGTTATTATATTTCAGTTACTGGTACAGTTTATGAATTTATTCAGAACATTTGTATTATAAGCCTATTGCAGATTTCTCTCGTAGGCGTGGTAGTTGGATGCTTTCTTTTCACACAGAATCCTAGATACGTTTTGCAAACTAACACTAGGTTAACTCTTTTATATTTTCTAACTTTTGTAAATTATGCATCAGTGAAACCAGAATGTATTTGATCAACTTTTGACTATCTGTATATTGGTGTTTCATGGTTTATTTAATTTATCGTTTATTAGATTTATATAGTAAAACAAAACCGAAAAAAAACATTTGAATGCACTTTCTTTATCTGTCTTTCAAAAGCAAACTGTTTTCACATTGATATTGCAAGTTGCAATTTGTAAACAGTGTACATAAGTGAGATTTGTATCTACATCTATAATAGTCATATTAGAATATTGTATATATATAATTTAGTATTTAGTATTTAGTTAGTTATTTTTTTTCTTTCGTTTGTTTTCTTTTAGGATTTTAGATTGGCTAATGGATCCATTAAACCCGTCAGAACGAGTTATACCAAATGGCTTGGGTTACTTAGACAACCCCGGACTAGACTCGTTTTTCCAATTGGCGGACGGTCATTTTGACCCGTCAATAAGGTTGTAGAAAAGAACATCAGAGTTGAGTATGTGGGAACAAAAGAACAAGTGGCAGACATCTTTACAAAACCACTTCCACGGGATGCCTTTGAGTATCTTCACCAGAGACTCAGATTGATTTCTACTCCAAAATGAATGCTTTTGAATGCTTATCTTATATGTGTTATATGTACACGAGGACACACCATAAAGAGGACAATTCAATTAGGGGGAGAAGCCCCAGATGGAAAGATGCCTTTGGCATTGATGATAAAGGGGGAGAGATTTATCAAATGCAGAGGACAGAGGCATGATTCCAGGGGGAGCAATGGTCACAGAGATGTAGAGGAGATAGGCATGGTTCCAGGGGGAGCATGAATGATATGACTTCAGTATTGCATGGAATTATTTTAGTATTTCATCAGAGTGTTGCCATCAATGCCAAAGGGGGAGATTTTTTAGTAAGGTTGGTTGTCATTGATGTCAACCCTTGAAGAAAGTCTGGTAGCGAATTCTGGTAGCACAAAGATTTGGGTAATGGACCCAAGTTTGTTTCATGTATAATGGCATGAGTTTTAATATATCTTAAGGTAATACTATTCTATATGGATAGTACATGTCATGTCATTTCTCGTGGTATGTGGAACATCACATAAATCCTCACGGTTTGGGAGTTATGGCCTTACGAAGTTGGAGGACGCTCATATGTTGGCTTGAAGGCCCAAAAGGTCAAAGAAGTCAAAGAGCTTGCAAATAAGAAATTATTATTTAAATGATAAATTAAAGTGACAAAGTCAAGAAGGATTATTTAAATAATAAAGTGAAGTGACAAAAGAAAAGAAGATTATTTAAATGATAAAGTGAGGTGACAAAGTCAAGGAGGAATATTTAAATGATAAAGTAAGGGAGAACTTTCTAATTATGGAAAGTGGTTAATCCTAAAAATGAGAAAAATTGGTTAAGTGACTTATAAGTGGGTTAAGTGACCTAGAAATGGGTTAAGTGACCTAGAAGATGAATAGTATAAATAAGACGCAAGACTCTCTAATTTTACATCACACTTGAGCATACTGAATATATATAGATGAATGACGTAACCAAAGGATATCTAAGCCGAATTTCAGAGGGAAGGTGAAGAAAAGAAGGGCGAAATTCAAGGGAGGATAAATTATTTTGATGATGCTTTCTAAGGTATGTTATTTACATGTCATCTCACCATTTTCGCAATAACATTTTTTATAGAATGATTCATACTGTGAAATTGATATTCCATTGAGGAAACATATCCAAGTATTTGTGGTAAAAAATTCAGCTTCTGGGTCATTTTATTTTTGCAGTTAAACTTCGTGGAAAATAGAGTTTGTGGCTAGTCTTGAAACTAGTCTAAAACATGTGGTTCATGTAAAAATGTCATAACTTCTTCATAACAGATGTAAATTCAGTAATACCAAATTTTTTGGTTAGAGTATAGTGTTTAGTACATTTTGTAATAGTTTCAAATCGATTCAACAAATATTCCGCGTGGGGAACGCTCTACAAGGTCGCTCTCTAGAATAAGCCAAAATTCAACAAGGTATGCCATTTTTTCTATAACTCCTTTTATGAGAGGTTTCAAGTAGTGACACCTGGAGGAATTGCATAAAAAACATTAAGACACATTGTTTATCATTTTCATATCTTTATTCATTACAGGTACATAGTTATGATTATTTCAAGTTAGGGTTGTTGACTAATCCAAAACTAGTCATGTGAGATTAAAGAAACGTTTGATGAAAATCCTAGTCCCTTGTTGTTAAAGTTAAGGAAGGTTTGCAGGTATGTGATCATATAAACTAGGTCTATTACAGAGTTATAAATCATATTTGGATGATGATATTGATGAGGGATTTTGGTTGAGGTACATGTTGGGTAGATGGTTGAGACAAGTAGTTGATGAGTTGGCACATACATGAGGTGTATAGTTGATGATGTTGGTACATATTGATGAGTCATAGTTGATGAGTAGTTGACACATGATTGGTACATACTTTGTACATGGTTGGATGCACTTTTCTATGGTACAGGTTGATTGCAGGTTGTTTGGTACAGGTTGGTGCATGGTTGATGCACTTGTTTATGGTACAAGTTGATTACAGGTTGAGGTACAGGTTGATGCATTGTTGATGCATGGTTCAGGTTTATTGGTATAGGTTTATAGTGGTATATCTCCCAGTAATAGTGTGACAGTGGTTCCATCATTCTACTTCTACTTCAGAGTGGTTGGACAGGGAAAGGACATGTGGTTGTAGCCAGAGAACATAGGGGGTTGTAGCCTCCTTCTGGTTGTAGCCAGAGAATAGGAGAGTTGGAGATTCCTTTAGGTTGTAGCCTTAGAAACGAGGGGGTTGGAGCCTCCTTCCAGTTGCAGCTGGAAAACAAAGGAAGTTGGTGCGTCCAATGAATGTAATTCTTCAAGACATATAAGAAAAAGAACTCTCTAGTTTTATCTCACTTTGGGCTTCCACGTAAAACACTAGTGTACTGTGTATGTGTATGATTGTTCATTTGTTCATTGCTTATTTACTCTGCAGTTATTGGATGATAATGCTACATTGATATAACACTTGGATTATATGGTTAAAAATGATTAAATTGCTCTATTACTGATTCACCCCCCCCTCTCAGTAATCCAACACACTTAACAATATGATGTTTCCTTACAGGCACAGGTCACTAGGATATTCTCCAATTATCATGCACTCTATGGCGAGCACATGTCCCCAAGTAGGAGCCATATGTTATCCTCATTTTGTGTATAACTAAGTATATTATGTCTCGAGGCCCTCAGGTTTCATATATGGAGTGATGAGAGACTACATAACTAGCGGTACCCTTTTTCATAGTTGAAAACTCCTCTCACCTCCACAAATGATCACATATTTCTAGATGGCATCCACCACATCAGATGGTTTCTAGAAAGAAGTGGACCTTTCTCCATGAGGTACAAGTGAATATTATGGTGAGCATCATTTTAATATTTAAGCCAATTGAGTATGTTGTATCTTAGATTTCATGATATATGCTTCGACATTATTCCCTTTTCCCTGCTTCACCTTGGTGGTTGACATTGTTCTCTAGTAAGTGGTCTTCCTTGGGAATGGGTTTTCTACTAGGAAATCTTGTAAAGAACCATCGTACCATTCCCTACCATACTTACCAATTTCTATCATTTCCCCCCTCCATTTACTTATCTCTTGGGATTTTAGGGTATATTGACCCAAGAAGGGTTGTCCCTCATTCTATGGGAAGAAGGGGATGAAAGCCTAGAATGATTGATGTTAGGTAAAAGATAAAATCCTTTTATAAACCTTCTAGATGCTTCACCCAGGGATCACCCAAGAAAGAAGTGAAAAACTTATCTTTGAGCAAAGGGGACCCACAATATAATAAAGAATTCTTAAAAGGTTAGCTAAAGGATAGGAGGTCTCATCATGAGTCGACCTATCACATCCATAAATTTCTAGTGGTATGACATTTCCATCATCTGGTCACCAAACCAGGGTAATGTCTCTCAGTTGCATGGATGAGAGAAAGGGGATCTCATCACAAGCCAACCTTCTCATTTCCACTATCCGATGTTTGTGGGTGACATTTCCATTATTTGGTCACCTTGCCAGGGTAGTGACCTTCAAGCTTTCCTTAAAAACATGAAAGAATAAAATAATGGAAAATAATGGGCTTGGAAAAAGTGCATTGCGGATGAAGGTACCACACACCCTCTACAAAGGCACCGATGAATGAGACATTACGACCCCTTGTATGTCATGATCCCTATTCCCATTGAGTATTGACCCCAACCACTTCATCCACTTTACATGGCTTAGAGAGGGATCTCTTGTAAACTCTACTTGACCTAGGGAAAGATCTATCGAATAGGACACCTTGTCAACCCTCACATATTCAAGCTTGACAAGTCGCATAGTGTCTTTGAGTAATTAATTTTTGATATAGTGATATTTGATTCACATGCTTAGGTGTATCATTTATTGATTGGATTCACTTATCATGATGTTATGACTTGAGATCCTTGGAGGGTGTGCTCATTTGTCTTTACAGGACCTAGTTGGTGGACAATTTTTGGAGAATAAGCCTAGCTTGGGCTTCCATGGGGATACAAGCCTATAGGTTGGATGCCAAGGGACCACATGAAAGATGAGAAAGATCAAAATTGAAATGCCTTGAAGATGACTTAGACGACATAGCCTAGCCCCCACATGCCAAACATTTTACCTAGGAGAGGAAAAATGTCACTCCTAGAGGCATGGCATTACCTAGGGGGGTTAGGGCTTGGTGGTGAGGTGACATACATTGGAACTTGGTCTTTTTTAAGGGAATTGAGCCTTCATCATGAAGGAAGTTTTTGGATTATTGACATGTGGATTTGGGAAGCCTCTGTACTCCTCTCCATCACCAACGACCTCCTCCAAATGCCAAAACTTCCCCTAAAGAGGTGACGTCCTACTAAAATTAGGTTTTATTTGTGAAAAAGTGAAACTTTAAATGATTTTTTTAATATTACTTTGTTAAAGGGGGAAATATTAGGGTTGTTTACCCCTAGTCTTGTGGTTTACCCCTTGGTTTATGGACAAGTCACCTTGGTGACATTTTGTATAAATAAGAGATCATAAGATCTCATTTGGACATAACTCTCCCTCTTGTGAGAAGTATTGATCTAAAATTTTTGCCACATTTGGAAAATATGTCTCTCTCTTGGTTGTTGTTTATGTTTATCTCTTGATGTTATGGTTGATGGAAGTGATGCGCTAGCCTTGGAAGGCTTATCTCTTGCTATTGTGGTGGATTATCTTGCATTTTTCCTTGAATTGGCATGGTATTTACATTCATGCTATCATTTGTTTCAAGTCAAGGTTATTGTGCTAGGATATAAGTGGGAAATATAAGGGCATACATCCCCACCATAGTCTTCATCATTTTATGCTTCATGTTATTGGTTAAACAAGGGTTTGCTAAGAGAAGTATAAGGGCATACACCCTCTTAACTTAAACCCTATCTAGAAAAACTTTTGTTGGGGAGTAAGAGGGTTTACATCTTCAAGGAGGTAGATTATCTAGATATTTCTTTGCATGACCCCATTAACCCAATTATTAAGAGAACTAGTCATTTATTGCATTGAAGAAATAAAATATTGCATTGGGAAAAGTGATTTTTGGTCATTTTTACTTCTTGCAAAGTGGATTGTATTTCTTGTGCCTTCGGCACCTCACAGCCACTAGGGAATCCCCATCAAGGGGATAATTTTTTCTTCTTCTATAAAATTATATCTTCAGTCATTAGGGCTACATAAACCCTAACTCATTTGCTTGAATAACTCTCTTATCAACCATTGGATTTTGCTCAAAGTTTGCACACTTATTCTTCTTGGTCTAGCACACTTTTTGACAACGTTTTATGGGTTTTTAGTTGATGATTTTCTTTCTTTAATACATTGAATTTTACAACCATAAGGATGATATAATTTTCTGCAAAAAAGTGTTTACAACAACCTTATCTTTTTACGATAGAATATTGGTTTTTCATCTTGAGTTTAGCTAGTCGTTAACTAGTCTTTCTCTTGTATCTTCTACTTGATCTCTTGAATTTATTGAGAAGCTTATGGTACCATATTATTGTTGATATATATTGTTATATATTTCTGTAAATTAGGGACAACATTCTTAACTTTCTTATCCAACTAACACACATCATTGCAAAATGGTTTTTCTTGTGTCTCGAGCAGGTATCTTACCATTTACAAGTTACTCAACATACTTGGCAACCCTTGGACCTTACCAAGACTTCATTCCACACATTTCACTACACTTAGACTTGAACTATAGGGGATACATTTTCATATCTATCCATATCCATTGCATTCCCCCTAGGGTCACTGAGGTTGCCTCCCTAGAGTGACCTAGTCACCCTTGAAGTGCGGGACCTACATTGAGGTGATTGATTCGGATTTTATGAGCAGAAAAAAATGAATAAAAATTATTAAAATATGTTTAACACAGAATAACAAAGATACAATAAAACTTGTTTTCTATTCAATAACGAAATAAGCTGAAACTGTAAAATGCAGCGAAAAACAAGCTTGTTGGAATGGTGTCGGCTTATCTCTGAGAAGAGATGTGACGACTGCGCTCATTCACAAGAATATGATTACAATGAGGCTTTGAAGGCCTTTTTACAATAAACAGGAATATAAAAAACTCTAGACATCCAAAAACCTAACCCTAGGAGACGAAGCGCCAAATTCATGTGGGCCTCGTTTGGGTAAGTCAGTCCATCCACTTCCTGCGGTCGTAACTTTTGCATATGATTTTCGTTTTAGGCACACGATAGCTCGTCGGAAAGGTATCGTCGAGGAGATTAATTTTGGGGGCACAATTATACCTTTGGCTATTATTGAGAAGCTAAATCCCAACAAACCTTTATTTAGGCCCTCAAAATGGCCCCAGAAGTTAAAACTGCTAAAAATAGTAAATTGTCAAAATTGCCAGAAAACTGTTTTGAGCGAGTTGGAAAAGGTGGGTGGCCATAGATATCCACCTAGATCAATCATCCATCCTTAGGAATCAATGATATCCATTTCATTGAGTTCCCCCATCAGATGAGGAAATTTATGATGAATTTGGCCCCGGGTGAGCCACTTTCCTTGGTGTAGGAGCTGCCCTACTTTGACGACTCGATAAAGATGGATCATTTGTTGTCGAGTGCCCTTGATATTTGTGTCCAAAATATGATCATTGGATTCTTGTTTCATGTAGTGAGGGTTGATCTCTGTTGGTTTCAACTGCTCTGATATCTCTGAGGTGTCTAATAATGGTGGGAAATACGGCCAAAGGAGAGCCACATTGAAGACTGGGTGCAGGCCAAGGAAAGGGGGAATGTTGAGCTCAAAATCATTATCACCCATAGACTTGGTTATGGTGTACGGCCCATAAATGAGTGGGAGCATCTTACGATGGGGCCCTGTAAGGCGTTCTTTCTGCAAGTGCAACCAAACTTTGTCTCCCACCTAAAAATTATGAGGCACCCGATGTTGATCATGGCGCTGCTTATACTTGGCATTATACTTCTTTATAATATCCTGAAACTATTGGTGGATGTGATGGATCCTCTCAATGAACCGAGTGGCTTTTTCAACTTCTTGTGGAATAGGGGACGAGTTGGCCGAGGTGGTCACCAGGGGTAGTGCAACATCCATGAGGCCCAATGGCTGGAATCCCAACCCCTCCTGAAAGGGATTGTGGCCATTTGAGCTATGCAGGGCTCGATTATAGATATACTAGACATAGGGAAGAATCTCATCCCATGTGTAGGATATGTATGATCATTCGATTGACGACTTCAGTTTGGCCATCTGTCTGGGGGTGGAAGGGAGTGGATTTGGTGAGCTTGGTATCCAGCAATGACCAGAGGCTCGACTAGAATGTACTGAGGAAAAGACTGTCACGGTCTGAGATAATGGTTTGTGGGATCCCAATAATTTACCCATACTCTTTCAAAGAAGATCTTGGAAGTGGCTTCTGTTGTGATGTTCTTCTTGCAGGCAGCTAGAATCGCCATCTTGGAAAAGCGATCAACAACCACAAAAACGTAGTCTTTTCCCCTCTTGGTGGAGGGGAGGCCTGAAATGTATTCCATTGAGATGGATTCCTACAGCCTGTGAGGAGTAAGAAGAGGGGTGTATAGGCCCTATTTCTTAGTGGTCAGTTTGGCAATAGCACAGTCGGTGCAGAACCTGATAAACTTGCCAACATCATGTCAAAGTTTTGGTCAGTAGAAATATTTCTACAATACTGCCACTATCTTTTCGATGCTAAAGTGTCCTTCCACCCAACAGTATTGATCTTCCAAAATCATCTTCTCGCACTCGCTTGATGGAACAAAAATATGGCCCAGATGACACAACAACACATCTTGAATATGGAAATTAGCGACCACTTAATTCATGCCCAACATTTGGTAGGTGGTGGAGAAGTCAAGGTCTGTCTCATAGAGGTGGGTCCATTCGGAGGTATCATGGCCGCAAGAGTCTAGCACCGTGGTGAGTTCCATGACTGGGGATCGACTGAGGAAATCAACAACTCAGTTAGTACTTCCTATTTTATACTTGATGTTGAGGTGGAACTGTTGTAAGTATGTGGACCACTTCTGATGACGGTCATTCTGCAATTTTCCTTGGGTCTGGATGAACTGTAATGGCTTGTGATCAGTGTGGATGACTATCTCCTTCCTAAGAATGTTATGTCTCCAATGGCGACAGGCTTGCTCAATGGAGTACATTTATTTGTCGTAAGTAGGGTACTTACAAACAACATCTGACAGTGTCTTACTATGATATGCCACGAGGCAACTGTGTTGAGTTAGAACGATGCCCACATCATAGTTTGAAGCATCTCTCTCTATCTCAAAGGGATGTTGCAGGTTTGGTAATGAAAGTACTAGGGATGAGCATAAACAATTCTTCAATTCATGGAAGGCTTGTTTTGGGGACAGAACTCACATAAATTTTTCGTTCCTTCCACCCCTAGTTACTTGCCTGAGGACCCATGCGATATGAGAGAATCCCAACATGAACCTGCGATAGAAATTGGCGAGGCCCAAGAAGCTCTGAATTTTAGTGAGTGTGTTTGGGGCTGGCCAGTCACGGATGACCTGGATCTTGGCTAGATCCACATGCACACCATGACGATCAACGATGTAGCCTAAGTAATGGACCTTGTCCATGCTGAAGGAACATTTTTTCAAATTTGCATATAGCTTGTGTTGTCGTAGGGTGTGCAGAACCTGCTGAATATGCTGCAAGTGTACCACCCAAGTCTTGTTGTAGATGAGGATATCATCTAGATACACAAATACAAAATTATTGGTGAAAGGTCATAGGATATCATCCATCATCCTCATAAAAGTTGTTGGAGAATTTGTCAAACCAAAGGGCATGAATAGCCATTCAAAAAGACCTTATTTTGACTTGAAGCCAGTCTTACATACATCTGTCTATTCTATTGGGACCCGGTGGTATCCAGTCTTCAGATCAATCTTACTAAAGTATTTGGCCCCCATGAGATGATTAAGGAGGTCGCCGATTCGAGGAATCGGGTATCGGTTTCAGACTATGATTTTATTTAGGGCCCGATAATCAATGTAGAGTCTCCATGTCCCATCTTTATTCTTCACCAACATGATTGGGCTCCCATAAGGTGATGCGATGGGACGTATGTGACTCTTGTGGAGCAGTTCTTGGATCTGCCTCTTGATCTCCTCGTTTTCTAATAGAGAGCGGCAGTAGGCTAGCCCATTGGGTAGCGGTGCGCCTGGGGTCATATCAATGGGATGCTTGACCTGGAAGTGCAGAGGTACCTCGGTAGGAGAGGATAATATATCTGAGTATTCTTCCACAACCTTATCCACTTTCTTCAGTTTGTGTGGAGAGATTGGTCGCGAAAGCCCTAGATGTGGCTGCGATCTTTCGCTCACTCTAAGAATGAATCATGAAGAAGAAAAATTTCTCGATCTGAGAGATGACCTTCCTGCATTGCTTGGTATAGATTAAACATAGTTACCAACTTAATGAGAACTGTGACCTCAAAATGAGAACTCTAGCCCCCAAAACCCATATTTTTGCATAAAAAACATCAAAATCAACCTCCAAATAAAAAATTAGTGCTACCGGTAGCACCATTTTTTTAAACGGGGTCAAAATTACAACATTTTTCAAACATGTCCTTTAAAACTCAGACAGTAGCTCAAAAAAATCTTCAAATCGACACCTAAAAAAAAGATACAAATTTTTTTATTTTTTTTCAAAAAGTTAAATTTATAGATATTTTGAAATTGTATTTTGAGCAGTCGGTACCATTAAAACCAAAACCTCAAAATCAACCGTCAAATTGAAATGCACTGCTACCAATAACACCCATTTTCAATTTGGGGTATTAAAATGACATTTTTTTTTAAAGTGGTAATCGAAATCATTGTTACTGGAAAAAAATCATTAAATCAACCCTTAAATGCTTACTTTTAAAATCTTAGTGTTATCACTGAAATTTCGTCCGCACAGGGCGACAAGAACTCCGCAACATCAGCACATAAAAACAGTCATTCATGGCACAAGGATTAACTCCACAGCACAACAAAAGGGCCAAAAACTATACAAAATTGGCTAAAAAATTAAAAAGCGCAGCATACCCACTAAAAATGAGCGCGCGTGCACAATACCTTCGTATATTGGGCGCATATGCGCGGTTGTGGGGTGCCAAACCCGCGCGCCTGCCAAACGACGCATTTATGAAGCTGGTCGGCCTCCCAACCACTAATGGATCGGCTCCCAAGTCGATTTGACATCAAATCCGAGCTCAATCTGCG
>ML779257.1:497674-521360 GCA_009831015.1 Picea engelmannii
TTAGTTTTAATTTATTGAAAAAAAAACAATTATATTCTTTTGCTAAATGTTTAAAAATAGTTTTATTTAACTACAATGATTTTCTATCTATTAAAGTAAATGTAAAAAATGTGTTAAAAATTATATTTTCCACTATATTTAAAAAAATATGGAACCATAAATTAATTAAGGAGAGGAAAAATCATATTTTCAAAAATGTAAATGGTAAAAAATATTTTAAGACTGAAAGAAGCATGGAAAAATGACTAAACACACTCTTGATAAAAAAATAATGAAAAAACAAGCATTTAAAAAAAAAAGTGGAAACATTATGTATCTAAAAATTTAAAATATCAAAAAACCACCTAAAACTGGAACCATTTTTAAAAACAGGGTAAAAAACTTGACCCCTCAAAAAACGAGAACTCTGTAGAGTTCTAGTTAAGTTGGTAACTATGTTATCAATGAAATAACACTAGGAGGGACTGCCTCAGGTATCCTAAACAATTTTCTGTTCAAAGTAATAATAACACTACGAGGACTCGACTCATATACAACATGATGTTTCCATAAATAAGGTTGGCCCAAAAGAACATTACAAACTTTGAGAGGAGAAACATCACACGATACCTCATCTTTAAAGGGCTTGATGTCATACGACAATCGACACTTTTGGCTGATGTGGAGACTGCTTCCTTGGTGGAGCCATCTAATGGTGTAGGGTTGTGGGTGCAGCATTGTTGGCAGGGTGAGCCACTTGACGACCTCTGCTAAGATGAGGTTCTTTTGGCTACCGCTATCAACGATGAAGTGCAACGTGTTAATATTATGGTAGCTTCGATAGGTATGAACCTCTATTGTGACCTATGATGAGATTAGAATATTCCGGAAAGAAGCAAAGAAGTAAAAGAAACCCTAGATGAGATGTCAGTTGCAGAAATATAATTAATATGAATTAATTAGTACCCAAAATGAGAAGTCAGCCCCAGTAATTCTGCCAGAACCACTATAAATATAGGGCACTGGTTCTCATTATTCACATTCTCAGAATTGCAGAGAGTCAATTGTACACACTGCAGTTGGCAGTTTTGTGCGCAAGTTTCTGGGGAAGGTGTTGCGCTAGTTTTCTGGGTGGGACTATCTGATCATCTTTGGTTTCTATTATTTCTTGGGGCATTAGCCTTGCTTGGCTATTGATTGCTACCAGTATTCTTCTCTATCAAGGTCAAGGTGTTCGGAGGGTGGATTCGTCCTATGGTTGGGTGACAAGGGTATTGTCAATGGTAAAATGAGCACAATCCTTCATATTCTAGCAAGTTATGGGCCCACACCTCCTTCATTCATCCTAAATGATGGAAGGAAGCATAGCTGCTAGGATATTGAGATCACTGAGGAACTGTCGCTAAGGTTACTAGCAGGAGTAGCCTCAAGACACTGCCGCTAGGGTTACTAGCAGAAGCAATTACAAAAAAATTAATCTCAGATCCGACACCTTATGATGGATAATCTCACTCAAGAAGAAGATATTCAGATGCGCCCTAACTCAGTGCACCTCTTGGCTCTCTCAGAAGACAGAAACGATGAAGTTGAAGTTTTGGATCAAGGCATGACCAGTTACTAGTCAACTTAAGACATGAGTGAAATGATCAACACTTACTGAAATGATTACTCAACACTTACTGAAATGATTGAAGATGACATGTGGATAATCGATAGTGGAGCTTCTAGGAACATGACAGGAGATCAAGCCAGACTCTCAAATCTAAATGAGAAGAAGACCTCGTACAAGGTAGATCTTGGAGACAAAACCACTTACCCCGTGGAAGGATTTAGACAAGCCTCCATCAAAATGAAAACAGGTAACTATGTTCACTTAAGCAATGTTTTATATGTACCTGGTTTAGAAAATAATATTGTATCGATATCATGCCTAGAAGACAAAGGAAACAAAATAGCCTTTGTGGATGGAAAGGTGTTATCTTGGCATAAAGACTCCAACATAGAGAATGCTATGGTTATTGGAAGTCGTGAAGGAAATCTGTATAGACTACTAGAACATAATGAAGAAGCTCTCGTACATGACGAAGTCAACTCTAATGAGATTTGGCATAGAAGCTACACTCACATCAACTATCAAGCATTACCTTTTCTTAGAAAGATGGTTGAAAGAATACTAGAATTGAAATCTACACATGAAGGAATCTGCAATGGATGTGCCCTTGGGAAGAATATTAAGAAACCATTCCCAAGAAGCAACAACAGATCTAAGGAGATTCTAGATCTGATACACTCAGATGTTTGCGGTCCAATTCCAGTAAAATCTCTAGGAGGATCTTCTTACTATGTATTCATCTAGATGACTATTCAAGAAAGACTTGGCTATATCTTCTAAAGACAAAAGACAAAGTATTCAACAAGTTTCAAGAGTTCAAAGAAAAAATAGAAAACCTCACGAATAAGAAGATCAAGACGTTAAGAACCGATAATGGTGGAGAATACACGTCAAATAAATTTGTTGCATTCTACAAATCGGCAGGGATTAGGAGGGAGCTGATTGTTCCTCATAATCCTCAACAAAATGGTGTAGTAGAAAGAAAGAACAAATCCATTGAAGAAACCGTAAAATCCTTACTAAATGATCAAGGTCTATCCATGCTCTCATGGGGAGAAGCAACAATGACATCAGTATATGTGCAGAACAGAAGTCATCATTGTATATTGAAGGACATGACATTAGAAGAATCTTTCTTAGGTAAGAAACCTAATGTGGAAAATCTAAGAATATTTGGATGTCGTGTTTACTCTCACATTCCCAGGGAAGAGGAATAAACTAGAACCTTCAGGAAAGAAAGGGATATTTGTGGGATATAGTGATTCATCCAAAGTTTATAGAATATATATTATAGAACAACACAAGATCGAAGTCAACAAAGATGTAACATTCAATGAGAAGATGGCCTTCAAGAAATCCATAGAAGAAAATATAGAAGAAGAAGAGATTGAAGAACTTAATGAAGAAAGAACATAAAACATAAATGACGAAAATGAACTACCTGATCATCCTATGGAGCCATGTGAAAACATTGATTCAGATATCGTACCTAAGACCAAGAAAAGACCATCTTGGCTTGAAGCTACCTTACAAGATGCATAAAGACTCAAGGTTCCAGAAGGAACATTCAGAAAGAGTAAAAGACCTAAAAGATTCTCAAGTTATGCAACATACATGATGAAGCTTCTAGATGAAGAACCTACCACATTTGAAGAAGCAGTTCAAAAAGGACAATGGAAAGAAGCTATGACGGAAGAGCATCAATCCATTATGAAAAATGAGGTATGAGAAATTGTACCTAGAACTAAAGAAAAATCGGTAACTTAAAAATGGGTATACAATATCAAACACGCAACAGATGGAAGGGTGGATAAATACAAGGCAAGATTCGTAGCTAGAGGGTTCTCCCAGAAGGAGGGAGAAGATTATGATGAAACGTTTGCCCCGGTGGCTAGATATACTTCCATCAGAGCTATCATATCTCTTGCCACTTCCATGGGATGGAACTTACATCAGATGGATGTAAAGACAACTTTCCTCAATGGAGCTATTGAAGAAGAAGTATATATTGAATAACCTCAAGGGTTTGAGGTACATTCCAGAGACACACAGGTTTGTAAATTGAAGAAAACTCTATATGGACTCAAGTAAGCTTCAAGGGCTTGGTATGCTAGAATGAAAAACTATCTAACGAGACTTGGTTTCTCCAAGAGTCATGCAGATCTAAACCTTTATTACAAAGTCGTGGACAATGCACCTGTGATTCTACTATTATATGTTGACGATCTATTCATAATAGGTGAAGAGTCTCTCATTATCCAGTGCAAGAAGGAATTAGCTTCTGAATTTGATATGAAATATCTAGGTCTCATGCATTACTACTTGGGACTAGAAGTATGGCAGAAATGTGGTGAAGTATTCCTTGGACAAGGAAAGTACGCAATAAAGATCCTTTAGAAATTTGGAATGATGGATTGTAAGTCCATGGACACTCCTATGAATGCGGATATAAGAAAAGTAAAAGTTCCAGATTCTGATCCAGTAGATCAATCTCTATATCGACAACTAATTGGGTCATTGATGTATTTGGTAAATACTTGACCATACATTTGCTTTGTCGTGAATACACTAAGTCAGTTCCAGGTGGAACCAAGACATGAGCATTGGATAGCTGCAAAGTGTTGGCATGTTTTATAAGAAGCTTATGCTTGTCATTGATGGAAAGTACAACAACGATGATGGCTTGAGTACAGGAAGAATGTAACAGATGGGCACTAGAAGTATTTTGGGAAGATGTTGCAGAGCAAGCTCGATAAGATCAGAAGAGATAGTGCAAAGGATGGTTGGCATGCTTTACAGGTAGTATTTGCTTGTCACTAATGGCAAGATCAGAGTATGCAGCAAAGACAAAACAAGGACAAAGTAAGCTCAGGAGGAATTAGCGCAGAGTTGAACGCAGTGCCTAAGCTCGGGAGGAGAAGCGTCAATAATCGTTGGATCCCATGTAAATTCTTGAAAGAAGGAGGACCGTCAGATCAAATTGTAGACAAGAAGAACACAAAGAAGAGGAGGACAGATCTCAGGCATCAGATCTGAGCATAAGTTCCGACCATCATTGGATCAGGAAGAACCTGCACATTCTTTAAAGTGCAAGATCGAAGCGGTGGTCCAACTCCATTTCGGAGTTTTGGCTATCGGGATTTCAGAAATCGGGAGATGGAGATGTCAAGAACTCCTACAACATGAGTCCCAAAATCGTGAAATGTGAAATCCTGAAACAAACATGTCAACAAACCACATCAGCTAAGAACACGTGGCACAACCAGGCAATGAAAAGTGTCAAGATGATTCAACATTTCAGGCACGTGTAAGTCACGAATCAGAGTGACACATGGAAGTTATTCGACACGTGTGACGTCAACAGGTTTAAATCACTTCGGGGTTTAGTGAATCGCGACTTGGAGAGTCAAGAAACAATACCACAGGAATTGCGAGATGCGAATTCACGATGAGATCTGGACCATCAATACACCAATACACCAAGATTCTGGATCATTGATCTAAGCTCCATCTCGGAGTCTCGCCTATTGCGACTTGGAGTGATAAGAACCTCCATCTAAGGAATTTCAAGATGCAAATTCACAATGAGATCTAGACTGTCAATACACCAAGATTCTGGACCGTTGATCTAAGCTCCATCTCGGAGTCTCGCCTATCACAACTTGGAGTGACGAGAACCTCCATCTAATGAATTGTGAGATGCAAATTCACGATGAGATTTGGACCGTCAATACACCAAGATTCTGGACCGTTGATCTAAGCTCCATCTCAGAGTCTCACCTATTGCGACTTGGAGTGACGAGAACATCCATCTAAGGAACAACAAGATGCGAATTCACGATGAGATCTAGACCGACAATTCATCGAGATCATGGACCGTCGATCAGAGTTGATGAAGGTCATAAGTTCACGAAAATACCGAAAAGGTGAAATGGATGTAACCTGTGGTCACATCGGTGGAAGATGGGGGAAGGAGCTAGCGCAGACAAGCTCTTTTTCGGAGTTTCGAGGATCGCAACTGGGAGCATCGAGACACTTGGTCACACGAATGCCGAATTGCTAAATGCCGAAATGCCGAAATGAATGCAAGATCACATGAAGTCAATCCAACGGTGCATGGGATTTTGGGCAAGATCGGAGGGCTAATGTTTCTCCTCACAGTCTAACTGCTGGAAACCATTGATGGTCTTTGACAAAGGATTCGAAGAGACCTCTGTGTGATTGCCAGGGGATCTGAAGGGTTTCCAAGCTTCTTCTAGTGAATGAAGACGATTCTTAGAGGGATTGACAAGTGGATGAGCGTTGAAGTTTGTAATTGAAGAAGAAAGTATAATCTCGACTATGCCAGAGAAGACGAAGAGTCTCGACTGCCAGAGAGGCTGAAGAATCTCAACATGACATCCAGTGATGCTGAACGCATGGGAAAACTGCCAGAGAAGCTGAGAAATCGTAATGATGATCAGATAGAGAACTCACTGTGAAGAGATGCAGAAGTATTGCACATATTGCATGCACAAGGTGCAAAGAAGCTATTGAGAACACGACACAGAGAAGTGAAAAGGTTGTTGTTGCTGAGGTGAAGTAATACATGTGTGAGGAAGTAAAGAGGTGGTGCAGCAGCCGAAATGTATAGGAAACAAAAGGTTCATTGAATAGGAATGGCACACAGAGCACAAAAGGTAGAAGAAAAAAATGGGCAGCGGATGCATGCTAGAAGACAGTGAGGAAGACTGAGTAGAAAAATCTTGTAGAACAATGATGAGACTGGTAAGCTGTTATTGAACACTATATCACTATAATTGGTTTAAGTATTTCATATTCATATTTCAGGGTGGTTGGGAGGTGCTAGAGAGGACTGGTGTCCTTAGAGGTTCAAGTGGGTGCTTGAACATAGGGAGTTGTAGCTTCCTTCTAGTTGGTGCTAGAGAAACCAGGGAGTTGGTGCTTCCTTCTAATTGGTGCTAGAGAAACTAGAGAGTTGGTGCTCTGAGCAAGTTGCAACTTGCAAAACAGAGGTTGTAGCCTCACATTGAGTTGGTGCTCAATTATAGATGATGTACAGAACTTAAAAGACTGCCTATCATTTCAAAGAAGAAGAGGTTTTCTCTCTTTATGGGTTTCCTCGTGAAAAATCTGTCTCTCTGTATATCTTATGTGTGATTGATGCTCATTATTTTATTGTCCATATGCTGTATAATGTTGATGATCACTTGAAGAAAGATTAAGAATGTATTAATAGACTTAAAATTGTTTAAGCACAATAACAATTGATTCACCCGCCCTCTCAGTTGTCTTAGTAATTTCAACACAAAGCATGTATTAAGATATATTCATGGAACAATAAACTATGGTTTGAGATATACCACATCCAACAATATACAACTTCATGGATTCACAGACTCGGATTGGGCAGGAAGTGCAGAAGACATAAAGAGCACTTCAGGTATGTGTTTCATCTTGGGCTCTGCTATGATATCTTGGGGCAGCATGAAACATAAATCTTTCGCACTCAACACAACAGAAGCAAAGTATATTGCATCATGTGAAGCATGCACTGAAGCAATATGGTTAAGGAAGTTAATCTCCGACTTATTTGATCAGATTCCATAATCAACCATAATACATTGTGATAATCAGAGTTGTATAAGATTATCAGAACATCCCGTGTTTCATGAAAGGTCGAAACACATTGAGATCAAAAAATACTTTATTCGAGATAAAGTCCAGGAAGGAGAGGTAAAGCTTGAGTATATCCCCACTGATGAGCAGAGATTAGACATTCTAACAAAACCTCTATCCATAATAAATTTTGAATATTTCTGAGAGAAGATGGGGATCGTGGAAATAAATCCTTTAGCTGAAAGGGAAGACTCTCCAGGTTAGGAGGGAGCACTTAAAAATATTATTGAAACATTTATCTTATGGATTGAAAAATAGTCCAAATTGGACAGATTATTTCATGTTCGGAAAGTGGATTGAGATTTCTGATGAAAAACGATTTCCCATTGTGGTTAACATGGGAAATGGTCCAAATTGTTGATGTATCATAGACAACAACTTCCCATTGTGGTTAACATGGGAAGTGGTCTAGGGTAGTCTCTCTTCTTGAGGGTTACTTGAGAAGACTGGCGTGCCTCGCCAGACAGTGATTTCCTCTTGTGGTTAACAGAGGAATTGGTCTGGATAGTCATTCCTTAGGGTTTATACATTCTCTCCAGGGTGCACTTTGATTAGTGTAGGAGGAATGGCCCAAGGAGGGGAATGGTCCAGGCTCAAAAGTCAGGGACATGCATTCCTTAGGGTTTATACATTCTCTCCAAGGTGCACTTTGATTAGTGTAGGAAGAATGGCCCAGGGTGGGGAATGGTCCAGGTTTAGAAGACAGGACAATTATTCTTCCTTTTTTGAGAAGAATAGTCTATATATCTCATTGTTCTACTCTGAGGGCATATATTCTTTCATATCTCACAGATGTGAGTGAAATATTGGCCCAGATGATTCATTCTATTTTAACAATATTTTTCTGTGCAGGTTGGCATCAGATGATTGTTATGGAGACTACCTGTCTCCAGAGAGTAGAGATATACTATTGTGGTGGATTTGTTCCACTGTTTGTGACTATGTGTTACGGTTTGAGTAGTTGCGTACTACCATGGATAAACACAGGTGTGTTCTATCAATTGATATTGTACCAGTTGTCATAGGAGATTATCCAGTTGGATAATAATGATGGTGCTCATGATACTACCAGTTGAATGGTTTGTTTGTGCTCAAGACCATACCTCCCTAGCTAGGAGGGATTGTTAATATTATGGTAGCTTCAGGAGGTATGAACCTCTATTATGACCTATGACGAGATTAGAATATTCTGGAAGGAAGCAAAGAAGTAAAAGAAACCCTAGACGAGATGTCGGTTGCAGAAATATAATTAATATGAATTAATTAGTACCCAGAAGGAGAAGTCGGCCCCAGTAGGTCTTCCAGAACCACTATAAATACAGGGC
Organism: Picea engelmannii; assembly: GCA_009831015.1. Lineage (NCBI taxonomy): Eukaryota > Viridiplantae > Streptophyta > Pinopsida > Pinales > Pinaceae > Picea > Picea engelmannii. Next base: position 506,270 of record ML779257.1, read on the forward strand.
ACCAGTTCTCATTATTCACATTCTCATAATTGCAGAGAACCAGTTGTGCGCACTGTAGTTGGCAGTTTTGTGTGCAAGTTTCTGGGGAAGGTGTTGTGCCAGTTTTCTGGGTGGGACTATCTGCTCAGCTTTGGTTTCTATTCTTGCTTGGTGCATTAGCCTTGCTTGGCTATTGATTACTACCAATATTCTTCTCTGTCAAGGTCAAGTTGCTCAGATGGTGGCTTTGGCCTATGGTTGGGTGACAAGGGTATTGTCAATGGTAAAACGAGCATAATCCTTCATATTCTAATACAGTGGGGTAACTTTTACCCACATTTATGAATGAAAGAGACACTCACCTTCTTCTGGCTCGTCTGGTTCACGAGGCTATAGCTTGGTGGTAGCAATGGTGGCAATGGGTTCTGCATCAATGATCTATCTTCCCCTTTCTAGTTCGAACTCAGAGTCAGAACCCACATCTGATTCAGAGGCTTTCACTTCAGACACCAACGACAGCTTTGAGAGGCAGTCAACAGTTTTATGCCAAGGGCTCTTATGGAGGTCACACCACTTCTCGATATCTTTCTTTGTATTTCTGGTGTCCTTTTTTACTTTCATCTTGGACTGATTTTCCTGATATTTTCCCTCTTTGCTTTGTCCTTTGTTCTATGGGGTGGGGCTGCCCCTTTCTAGCTTTTGCTGTGAGGGGCAGCCAGGCCCAAAATGCTGCGTCTTTTGTTTTAGCTTTTGATCAATTTTGATGGCATATCAGTAGGCCACACCCAAGGATGAGATGTCCAGAAATTTCATTTCGGTCTGGCTGTATCTATGCAGAGCACCATGATACTTGAGCACCATATGTCGCTCTAAATCTTTGATACCCATCTTGGTGCGCAATGTATGGAAGATATTTGTGAACTCTGGCATTGCTTGGTCTCTTTCTTTCCGTAGTGTGGTCCATTTGGTATACAAGTCGTCATTACTTCCGACATGGTAGTATTGTTCCTTAATAGCATCCCTGAAGGATTCCTAGGTGGTCGCGACTGTAAATAATGAGAGTTCATCTATTTCCTTTTAATAACAGAAAGTTTCCCACCAATCTTTAACATGGGGAATGACTTTAAGGAGTGAAAAATAAATGTTTTCTCTATTCAAAGAGTTATGGACAAAAAAATACCCTTCTAGTAGATTCAACCATGTGTCTACAACATCTTCATCTATCTGACCTTCAAATATAGGAATATCAAAGTTGATTTGTACCTTGAAGGGGGCGATGCCTCCATTCAAGGAAGATGCATCACATGTTGGTAGCTGCCGAAGGATTTGCGCGAAACTATCCATCATCTGGTTCCTCTGTTGCGTGAGGGATTCCTCAAGCAACATTTTGAAAGGATCTCATGTCCCTTCATATTTCTTTTCTCCTGCCATGAGAGGTCACTTGGGCATGCGAGAGATTTTTTCCTTAAGAGAAACAAACTAGAGACCCAATTCTTTGTACCCTGGCCTCGTTGGGGATATGCATTAAGATGACAAGGAGAAGACCGCTTTGATACCACTGATCCATATTTTATGAGAATAATGAAATGAATACATATTATTAAAATATGCTTAACACAGAATAACATAGATGCAGTAAAACTGGTTTTCTATTCAATAACGAAATAAGCTGAAACTGTAAAATGCAACGGAAAACAAGCTTGCTAGAATGGTGGTGGCTTATCTCTGAGAAGAGATGTGACGACTACGCTCATTCGCAAGAAGAAAATTACAATGAGGCTTTGAAGGCCTTTTTACAATAAACAAGAATGTCAAAAATTGTTGACATCCAAAAACCTAACCCTAGGAGATGAAGCACCAAAAGTCATGTAGGCCCCGTTTGGGTAAGTCAGTACATCCACTTCCCGGGGTCGTAACGTTTGCATACAATCTTCATTTTAGGTGCACGATAGCCCGTTGGAAAGGTATCGTCAAGGAGATTCATTTTGGGGGCTCAATAATTTTTTCTACTATCATTGAGAAGCTAGATCCCGAAAAACCTTCATTTATGCCCTCAAAATGGCCTCGAAAGTTAAAACTGCTAAAAATAGTAAATTGACAAAATTGCCAAAAAAATGTTTTGAGTGAGTTGGAAAAGGTGGGTGGCCACTGATATCCACCTGGATCAGTGACATTGGGTGTAGGATTCCCAAGTTATAGCAATTTCTTTTGTGGTTGGGTCGAACTTTGCTCAACCTACAACTTGCAATATAACATGAAGACATGCACATTCTTAAGAACAAGCACACACTCTTAAGAACATGTGTACGTCCTTACCAAGGGACTGACTTATTTTCTTTTTTGTCACTTAATTTCTTTGCTAAAAATTATTCTATAAAATTAACTAAAAAAACCAATTATATATCAATATCTATGCAACATGCTTCTTATTATCAAACATATACTTGAAATGAAACCTTGATTATTCCTTATAACCTTGAATCCATCTCAAAGGTACAAACATAGTCTTATAAATTGTAAATCAATATTAATCTCTTTAAATGGACTTAGATCATCATTTCATGTCATGATAGATTTTTTTGTCAATTTTTCTTTTTTTTAATTATGTTTTACAGGTTATAACTTCTGTCTATATAATTAAAAATATTATTTAAATTCATAATTTATACTTGGTTTTATAAAATTTAAGTTTTATAAAAATAAAGAAATTAATAATACTATGATTAAGATATTTCATTTATGACAAAAAAAAGATATTTTTTAATTATATATATATATATATATATATGATAATCTTGAAAAGCTTCTGTTAATACTTCTACTCAACCTTTTTAATAGATGCAAGCTAGCACCAACCTCACTATTTCTCCAGACTCCGATGCCAATTTGCTCTTCAAGGTTGCTTGCTTGTGTTATCATTATGTGAAAAGATAGTCTGTGGGCTCAATTATCGTAATAACGAACCATTGATTACCAATATGGCCAACAAATAAGCCTTCGCCCTGCATATCTCTTCTGGTTTAAGAAAATAAGGCCAAGGTCGTGCCCGACATTGTAGAGAAGCAAGAGGAGGCCGCAACTTTGGCCTTGATTAAAATCTCCCCGGACTTGGGCGAGGCATGTAGATGTCTTGCGCACTGAGAGCCTTTCCGCGTTCCCTGAGCAGGGCTGCTCGCATTCTGGAAGGGTTGTTCCCCAGGAGGCACCCACTCGCAGCTCTCAACAGGAGTCGACCTCATGATGTAGAGCATAAACGACCCAACTTCCAGCCGATAAAACTCCTTCTTCTTAAAGCTGGAAAAAAGCGTGAAAGAACAGCCATGACAAAAAGCAATTAATAATGGTTAACCAGCACAACAATGAATGATTCTTTCACCATGGCTTGAGAGCATGTGCAAAATACTTTTTAATTTAAACGGAAATGACCTCTCTACGACCTGCTTATAACCCTGAAAAAAAGGGTGAGCAATATACAACTGCTAAGCATCATTCAATGCGAGCGGGTGGTATATACATAATTCGATCACATTAATATATATAGCTGCTAAGCATCATTCAATGCTAGCAAGTGGTATATACATAATTTGATCACATTAATATATACAGCAATAATGATTCAGACTTGGGATAGCTAGCATTGAGAGGGGAGAAAATATTGGAAATTCTACTCAATTAATTAGTAGTGATTTTTTAACGGATTATTGAGTGGTGAGTTTAATCTATATCTGATTTTTTTTTTTCCTTTTCCTGTAGGTTGTAGCTATCTTGGCATCATTGCATGCATACTACTTAGTTTTTGGTCCATTGTTTGTGTACAATGATTGGATCTATGTTGAATTGAGACATAGAAAGAAGTTGGAACCTCTTATTTGGTGATTTTCAAAATTGAAACTGTGTGCAAGCTGTTTTATCAAGGTAATTTGTTAAGTTTTTGTGTTTATGTTTTTAATGGTGTTGTATTCATGTAAAACAATTTGATGATGTTATGTTAAATGCAATTTCATAATAATTTTATGTTGTGTACATGATGCCTTTGTATTTATAAACAAGAGCTGCATAACAGCTTAGTCCCTACCAAACAATGAACTAAGTTGCCATGCTAGACATGTCAAGTTATTCATGATCTTTGTTAAATTGTCATGCTAGACACATTATTTTATATATTATTATAATGCCCGAGGCATGGAGGTAGTATATAACAATGAGTTAGCATTGACTTTCATATTAGTTTTATGTTGACTTAAAAAATTAAATTATTTTTCAATCTAACAAAATTGATATTTTTATGACCTCTCATTGGTCAATAAATTGATAGTGTTATTGCAACCTTCACTTTATTGGAGGTTTGAAATTAATTTTGACATGACTATATATGACTGTCACTTTCTTATAAGGTACAACTATATTGATAAAATAATTTTATAATAAATAAGACTCTTTTTTTATTTTTCCAAATGTGTAGTTATGAAACCATTTTTAAATCTTTTGGTAAGTTACCATTGACCTATGAAATAAGATCTTTTTTTTTAAATTATTTTCTTATTTTTCCAAATGTGTAGTTATGAAACCATTTTTAATTATTTTGGTAAGTTACTACTGAACTATGAAATAAGACTCTTTTTTTATTTTATTTTCTTATTTTTCCAAATGTGTAGTTATGAAACCATTTTTAATTTTTTTGGTAAGTTACCATTGACCTATGAAATAAGACTCTTTTTTTTATTTTCTTTTCTTATTTTTCCAAATGTGTAGTTATGAAACCATTTTTAATTCTTTTGGTAAGTTAATTGATAACTACGGGGTTAGAAACCGAATGGATCTGGTGGTATGCTTCCTATCCATTTTTTTGGCAGAAGTGATTTGACATACAGTTAAACTTGTCAGGACAATTTCTACTGACGCAAAACCTCCACTATACACTAAAAAATGCTATTAAAAAAACCAGCTACTTATGGAGACATGATAGAAAGGCTGGACTCTAAAATAAATTTAGTTTTTTTTGAAATGACATATTTTAATTATAGAAACGGGCTAAAGCACTCACACACTCTCTCAGAGGAATGAAAAACCTCAAAAACAAAGGAAACTCGGTAAGTTTACATAGATTTGAGTAAAATTTCTTTTATTATCTTGGAAAGCAGTATATCTCGCAGCCTGTTACACTTATTTTATTCATGATCTATAATATGTTTTAAAAGCAATTATTTTATTTTCCTGACAACAAGTAGATATCCTTCCAAAATTTCATTGTGTAATGGGTTTTAAGAGAAACCATTACTTTTCTGACAAGTGGTGCATATCCTTCAAACTAACAGGAGGTGGGGATAGGAGAGCGCTAACTAAGAAGCTGGCAAATATAGTTATCTGGCAAATATGAAATGCAGGCTCGTACAACCTCGGATAAACACCATTTAAACTATTTAGCTTTTGGGTAAATTAGATCCTCTTTTGGGTAAATTAGATCCTGGAAAAAATGGAACTCACCATCAATTTGAGTGCCCCATAGTAGGCTTCTACATCATACAAGACTGCATTAATGGCATTTTTCAGGGATAATATCCTTCCAAAATAAACAATTGCAGCCAGCTGCTTATACTGCCTCCGAAGTTAACAAGAAATACAGTTTGTTGCAAAGTTAACAATGTTTATACTGCCTCCGAATTTAACGAGAAATACAGTTTGTTGCAAAGTTAATAAGAAATACACTTTGTTGCCATGACAAAATTCATTGGATTTACCAATGAATCGTTTAAAAAAATGTTTTATTTTATAGATTAAGAAATAATATTTTTGATTTCTTAAGTTAAACATTAGGTTTATTGCAAATTTAATTTCCCGAACAACTAGAAGGCGGTAATAAAACTTTTAACTTAATATATTTGATTTACCAATGAACCCTTAAAAAAATGCTTTATTTTATATATTAAAAAATAATATTTTTGATTTGTTACTTTTACCATTAGTTTATTGCAAATTTAATTTCCTGAACAACTAGAAGGCGGTAATAAAGCTTTGCAGTTACAGACCAATGAGTAGTTTGAAAATGTTTTATTTTATATATTAAAAAGTAATATTTTTTATTTCTTAGGTTGAACATTAGGTTTATTGCAAATTTAATTTCTCTAAAAACTCAAAGGCTGTAATAACGCTTTGAACTTACAGACCAATGAACAATTTAAAAAATGTTTAATTTTATATATTAAAAAATAATATTTTTGATTTCAACATTAAGTTTATTGCAAAAATTTTAAAGTGAAAACAAATTAATGCACCGGTCAACTCTGAACGAACGCTATATACTGAGCGGAGGAGTATAATAACCTTGCATTTAATTGCCCTATTCTACTTCGCCTTTTCTAATTCAGAGCCACCAAAGTTTCTCGAAGAAGAGGAGCTTCGTGGAGGGAGGAAGATGGCAGAGGTGGAAGAGGAGTACTCAGGCCCAACAGGGTTATATGAATTGCCTGAGGATATGAGATAAGAGATATTGGCGTTGCTGCCACTTGAATGTCTCTGTAGATCTCGCAGCGTTTGCAAGGACTGGAATGCCCTCCTCTCATCCACTAAATTCAGAACTAGTAGATGGACTGAGGCGCCTCCAAATTTCAGCCATGGTTGTTTCTGTGCAAATTTAGCTTACAACGTCATCTACCATAATTCCAAATACGGCGGATCTCCTAATTATTTGGTCTTTTTAGCCATTTAAAAATGGTGAAAAGACGAGTGAGTATATCAGTTTTCAATAATTTCGCATTAAATAACTGCAATCACCTCTTGCATTAAATAACTGCCGAAAGGTTTAATTTGTTGACCAATGATTATATATAAAAATAATTTTAAAATTTTAAAATAAAGTTAAACTTTGTAAAATATCACAAATTTTTAATTTTTGGTCAACTACAGTAAACGTACAAACTGTACAAATTGATTGCTGTAGTTTTTTTGGTAAAATAATAATAAAAAATTATCAAATAAAATTAAACATTATAAAATATCACAAATTTTTAATATGCAGTCGACTTACAAACTGATTGCTATAGTCTTCTTGACAAAGAGTAATAAAATGAAAAAAACAAATATGACACATAGTATTTAAATGACACAAAAATAAAAATAAAATGCTAGGGAAACTATTTTAAGAAGAATTTCATCATAAAAAAATTTCTAGATGGGTAGAAGTGCTCATTAAATTTATACAGTCTTTTTTAACTGTTCTAGGAAATGGTTTTTTTCGACATAAATCTGCATCAACTATTTTTTATTATTTAAAATCAATTTCTGAATACATAAATAAATTCAGCATGCTCAAAAAATCTTAAAATATTAAAATTTTACAAAATAATCACTGAAATTTAAAAATCTAACAATTTTTCACTTAAATTTCTGACAAAAATCTCCAAAACAATATTATGGAAAAATAATCAATTCATTAAAAAATAAAAATAAACAAAAAACCTGGGCATGCAGCCATTCCCTGGAAAATTTTGCTATAGTTGTCAGTCATGCACGCGGCTTTCTTTTTCTCTACTTGACCCCCGGAAATCGTGGCTAGACTTATGGAATGCCGATGACAAGCTGTTCAATATGGAAAAAGCCACGTCGCGTTTCTTATTTCTTTTTTTTTTGTTGTTGTTTTATTAAATTGAAAAAAAATAAAAACAAAAATAGGTGTTTGGGTTGGTAAGTTTTTTTTAAATAGTATACATATATGTATGGAAACAATATCGAAATGCTATTTTAATTTAGTTTATAAACTATATATTTTAATTTAGTTTATAAATCAATAATATTTTATGTATCATATCATTACATAGTATGTGACATATGTGTATTTATATTTATGTATATATAGTATATAATTTGAGTGGGTTTAATGGTTAAGAACATGTCTTTCCTTTTAAGAGGTTACAAATTTAAATTTAGAGAGGGGTAGGATATGTATATCTTTGTAGACTTTACTAATAGGGTATGTATATCTTCCTAGACTTTACTAGTCAAATCACTAGATGGAGAGAGTCTCTTGTCCCACAAATAAGGTCTCATACATCAATTTGATGTCTAACTTGATGGTGACCTTAAAAATAGATTATTATTATTATTATATAGTATTAAACAAATAATATTTCTTATTTAAAAAAAATAAAATATTATTTTAATTTATTTAAAATTGTATTTCTAAAAAAAAATATTAAAATAAATATTTAAAAAAAAAACACCATAATTTTAATGATTTAAAAGGTTAAAAAAATTAATAGATATATAACATAAAATAAATATTTAAAAAAAAAAACCATAATTTTAATGATTTAAAAGGTTAAAAAAATTAATAAATATATAACATATACACATTTATAATATTTATAAGTACATATCGTATTTATTTATAAGTGGAAGTTGTAAGATTATGTTGATTGTATAGTGTTAATGTATGTAATGTAATATTAATATGGGTTTATGATTGATGGGTAAATACTATATTTAAAAAAACATATGTATGAGTTATTTATTTAATAAAAATTTAATGGTAGCATTTATATATAATTTATGAAAACAAGTAATGTGTATTTGTCCGAAGCGGTAGTATTTATATGTTGTTTAAATATATGGTGATGAGGCTGAAAGGAAATTAAGCATAAATATGATGGTTGTGACACATGTATGTCCATCTAAAAAAACCAATTATTTGACGTCTAGTAGAAAAATCAACCCTAGAATATCATGGCTATGTTCAAAAGCTTTGATTTCTATCTCGATGTGATATAGTGGTAGATAGGTGAAAGTTCTTACGTGAAATTTGATAATGAACGTGGCATTACTTTGATACTTGTGCTTATGTGGTTTGATGATTATAACAACGTTGCTTTATCTTGATTTGATGGTATTAGTGATCTTCATTGATCGATGAGGTTAATGTTGATATTGATAATGTTATTGTTAATAATTGATGGTCGTGATGATATTAGTAGCTAAATGAGTATGCTTCACAACTAGGGATAGTATTAGATGATTCACCATTTTACTTGATAATGAGGGTATTTATTAGTGAAGAATCAATGGAATCTTGTCCAATATGTGAGCTAGTTAACATATATGTTATATGTAACTAGTTGACTTATAATATTTGATAAAATTCATGATTATAATGTTAGGATAATTAAATAATGGTAAACTAATGATGTTATTGGTATTGAGGATGTATATATTTTTTATTAATAAAGCTTGGATTTATTGGTACGATGATAAGAAAAGTCTCTAATGCTCTATGATTCAATTAATGAGTTTAAAGTAATAATAGTGATCAAGTCCTTGGATTAACGATAGGGTACTCAAAGATAACAATAGGAATGCGAGTGTGAGGTTTTGAATTTAAATTAACTTGATATTGACGATATAGATAAGGTGATTATTGAGCTTACGATATTGATTGAGATGACCCAGATAACAAAAATGATATGGAGGAACTAAGAGATGTGAATAATTCAATATGATTATGATTAATGATGATGTTTATTTGTGTCAAAATCATAATTCTATATGATGATAACCATGGATTATGCTCGATCGTGATTGTCAATCCAATGACATTATGACTCATTACCATTTATTGAAAAATCCTGATCTTAATGACTAGATGACACGAAAATATCAATAAGCCTAATGAATGACATTTGATCAACCAATAGCATCATCAATCTGCAACTTGAAATGTTTGATGTATGAGTAGACTGATGATAATTCGATGGAATTAATTATGCTAACAATGAATTGTATTGATCAAATTGATAGCAAGGTGTGGATATCATTAATATTAACTTGATGATATTGATTGCAACAATGATTTATTGATGACCCTAATGATGTTAATAGACAAATATATATGCTTCTTGTATCTAGTATCATTGATACTCTTGATGGTGTTGCTTGATTGATGAATTCACTTGATAATGATGAGGTTCATGAATGGTGATTTAATGATTTAATGCAAATGATTTGACATTGTATTTGGTAATATTTATGATTTTGATGCTATTTGATGACTTGATCGCATGAAAAAAATGGTTTTTGGGGATATTGGTGCGACATTTCAAATCGTTGATCCTCTGATATTAGTGATGCTAAAAAATTATGGGGATAACTAAAAGATAACATGTGATTGTAGATGCTTGGATCATGATGGAAGGATCAAGTGCAATGAAAATAAGCCATACCTTATTTGTCATTTATTTGGGAAATATTGGCATCCTTTCCTGACTCTCAAGACTTGGAATCACGTCAAAGTATGAGTAGCCTCTCTACCATGCTAGGAACAAGCCTTAGTAATTTTGTAATTGATACAAATTATTAACAAAAATGATAATTATGATGAGATTCCATTTATGATAAAGTGATGATATCGTGATTTGATGTTATTAATAATTATTTGTAAAATCGGTATTGGGGATCTGGATAACACTAATGACTTGATGATGTGGATGATACTAGAGTGAATGATGGTAAGGTCAATATTTGGGTGACAATGCTCGATTAATGACGTTGATTTCATATAATGAAGTAACCAAAGAATATGAGGTGTGATTTGAAAATCATAGATAAAGGAGTTTTCATACTTAGTTTCGTAATATATTGAATTGGGATTTGAGGCCATAGCCTTGTTATGAAGGGGAGAATTGTAACTCCCCAAAGGGAATGTACTTTTTGTGTAATATTTTAGTTGTCTATGATTGTAAATGTCTTGTGGATCGTGGATGATTGTCTCTATAAGAATTATTGCTAATCCAATGGTTATGAGTATGATCCCTCATGAATAATGGTTGAGTTTTCCTTGGTGGTTAGTTGTTGACAAATTATATCTGGAAATTAGGTGATGTGCTCCATTTCAATATTTATTAATAAGATTTGTATCAATACACACTAGTTACTCTTTAGCTAGAATTTGAGTTTTTTTTATATGGTGAATTCGACTCCTCTTCTGAGATGATCCCTTGTTGGATATTTACTTTCCATAGGAAATATGTGTGATTTGATCAATGATGGATTTATGATAAGTAATGCTGATTTGATATGATGCTTATATAATGAAGGTGTTATAATATGTGTTCGATGACTTTCCTTTGTCATGTTTCATATTATGGTTTATGATATATGCACATGTTGGATGCCACATTATGATGTATTCCTGTAGTAGATACCTTTCCTTTGACATGTTTCATGATATATGGTACATGATGAATGCCTTCAATGTATGAAAGTATTGGACACATTGCCTTTGATATGATTCATGATATATGATACATGATGAGTGTCTTGATGTATGACATTATTGGATACCTTTCCTTTTATGTGGTTCATGATATGCACATGATGGATGCTTTTATGTATGACAATTTTGGATAGTTTGATGTATGAAAGTATTGGATACCTTGCCTTTGATATGGTTCATGATGTATATGCACATGATTGATACCATGTTGGATGACTTGATATGATGTGTACCTGTATTGGATACATTTTCCATTTGATGTGCTTAATAACATAATTTATAATTCATGCTTGATAAATAAGATAATTGATGCAATGGATTACTATGATCATGTTGTATGTTTACATTGGTATCTTTGATGGACTAACTTGTTGCACTTGAGATTGTGGACAATGGGGAAATACACTCAAGTGAAGGGTTCTTTTATTAGTGAGGATGAACAAATCATCCTAGTTAACTTGGGTAAAATAGTAGGAGGCGAAGGAGTTGTAATTCACTTTTACCCTATTCTAGATTGGTGCATGGATTTCCAAAGGTCATAACTTTTGACTTAGTTATTCATTTGGGATGAAATTTTACAGGGAGTTTCATCTTGAAGATTTCACTACCGCATCAATATGATTCTTTAAATCATACATCATTTTGACACTTTTTTGGGGCCAAATTCCTTCATATAAGGCCTCAAATTGGGGTTTTAGTGTTTTTTTCGGGATTTTTTAAATTGGTAATTATCAGTTGTCTCTTAGTTTATACACCTAATCAGAAAAGCGAGTTGAAAAATAGTGTCTCTCTAGTTAGCTCATAGTTATTGGTAAGTTTTAGAGTCATGTGAGAATTTTCTAAAATTAGTTTTCGAAAATCTCAGATAGTAGTTATAAGGGGTTGAAATTCCATTATAATAGTCACGATGGAGAAGGAATAAAAGAGAGTTATTTTACATTCTCATGTGTTTTCATGGTTTTTATATCTTGTGAATGAATATAAGTTTATTGGCTACATTGTCTAGTATCAGAGTAGGAATATGGATAGGAGAGGAAGAGGAAGAGCAGTGTATCTTTCTCAGATGCATAGAGATATGCAAAACCTCCAAAGGCAAGTAGAAGATATTACAAATGTGTTGGCTAGTCGGAGAATAATACAAAGAGAAGTATTTGATAAGGAGATAGATCGAGGAGATGCATATCAACATACAAAAAATGAAGAAGAAAAATTAGACCACGTGACTTTTGAAGAGAGGATTCTTAGGGCTCTAGAAGGGAGAAATGATGGGATCAAAATGGAAATTTCAGAATATCGAGTCTTAAAACATAGGAGTTAATAGATTGGTTGAACTCCATGGAATTTTTTTTTTGAATGGAAGGTGATGACAGAGGAAAAGAAGGTGAAATTTGCATGCAAAAATTTGAAGGGTCACACCATGATTTAATGGGATCATGTGCAAAGATACAGAGAAAAAAAAATGAAAAGAAAAAATTAATATCTAGAGCAAGATAGTAAAAAAATTGCAAGAAATATTTTTTCCTCTCGACTATGCCCAATCCCTTTTTCATAGATTTTACAACTTGAAGCAAAACCTATCCACCATGGAGGAACTCATAAACGATTTTTATCAGTTGTCCATTCATGTGGATCACTAGGAAACTAATGAGAAAATAGTTGCAAGGTATGTGAATTGTTTAAAGTTTTATATTCAAGATGAATTGAACATGCATAAGGTTTGTAACGTGGAAGAGGCATACCAATTATCCTCAAAGGATGAGGAAAAACAAAATCGACAACTTTGTCAAAGGAATAGAGGAGCAAGGAGGGGTACATCATCTACCTCACTGGGTGGTTTTACCTATGGAAAAGGCGAATAATTTCAAGGATTTAAGAAAGAAGAAGATACTCGACAAGGTAACCTGAATCAACCATGCATAAGAGGATTTCATAGGGGTAGAGGTTATAGTGGTGACAAAGGAGGACCTTATGTGTGTTTCATATGTGGTGTAGAGGGTCATAGAGCATTTCAAATGCCCAAATTATAGCATACAAGAGCCAAAGCTAGGACAACATCCTAGTTTAAACTTGGTCCAAGATGAGAATGAAGAATAAGGAGCTGAATCTGAAGTCCCACCCGATATGGAGGAGAATCTCTTGATACATAGGTCAAAGGTGATTCCCGAAAAAGAGAAAAGGCAGAGTAGTGGCAATGAAGATTGTTGGGTTCAAAAAAATATTTTTCGAACCAGATGCACTTCCAGGGGAAAGGTATGCCAAATTATTGTTGATAGTGGTAGTGTAACATACCCACTACAAGAATAATAAAAAAATTTGTTCTACCTCAAGGGACCGAATCCCCGAAGTCCTACGGGGGTCTAGTGCATGCTAGTTCTCTCCTAGTCATCTCCCTATGATCATGGATTAGGACCACAAACCAAACAAACCAGGCACCTTTTCGTGTTTTCGTGACCCAGCGATACCATGGGGTCCAATATTGAAGGTAGGGTGGCGAGAGGTCTTCAGAATGAAATCCTGACTATAGATATGGGCACACAGATTTTGGCTGTCCAGATCTACCCGCCGCTTAACGACAAAGCACTAGCTCCCTTTCTTTATTCCTTAGTTCGATAGGACCACATACGTGCCTAAATGCAAGCGCCTCTTACAACTCGCGACCTCGCGGGTCGTGAGTCGAAGACCCTCGAATTTCCTTCTCAAATCGCCAATACCCGAGATCACGAAAATGGGTATAGCTCCCTTCTGTCATCGTCCTCTGCGCGTGACCGCTGGCTAGGCTAAACTTTAGCTCCTCTTCGCTACTCGCCGCTTCATGAATTCAACAGTTGAACTCTCGTACCTCCCTTATGCGATCCTCCGAGACTTGAAAGTCAACGAAGGTTGACCTTCCCTTCGCACTGCTCGAAACTCGCCCCTTCGCGAGTTGTAGTGCCTAGTCTTGGCACCTTCCCTTCACGAACCCTCGAGAAGCGATATTCAATCCTTCCTCTCGTGTTCTTGCTACTCGCGACTTCGTAAGTCCAAGGGTTGAGCTCTCGTGCCCTTCTCCCGCGAATCCCCGAGACACGATAAGTCAACGGAGCCTTGACTCCCTTCTCTAGGCGATACGTGTCCACCCGTCAATCATGCAGGCCCTACCTTGAGGTTTTCCAGGTGTTCTCTCGTGCTCGGCCCTCGGAACCTCGCTACTCGCAACTGGGAGCACCCAACCTTTGGGCTCTTACTTTGCAAGCCTCCAAGTTCACGAGATCTCTTGGATCTCCCGAAACGCGTCCTCAACTATGGACGGCTCAGATCCTCTCGTGGCATTGCCACTCGCAACTTGGAGCACCCAACCTTTGGACTCTTACCTTGCGAGCCTCTGAGTTCACGAGATCTCTTGGATCTCCCGACATGCATCCTCAACTATGGACGGCTCAGATCCTCTCGTGGCATCGCCACTAGCAACTTGGATCATTCAACTTTCGGACTCCTACCCCGCGAACCTCCGAGCTCACGAGATCTCTGTATCTCTGCCACCTGTCCTCCTCGGATGGACAACTCTGATCCTCTCGTAGCCTCGTCACTTTGTGTCCTCGCGCCTCACGACTTTTAACACCAATTACTTGGGTGTTCACACTGCGAACTCCCGAGTTTGCGAGATCTCTCGATCTCTGCCACCTATCCTCCCCGAATGGATGGCTATGATCCTCTCGTGGCTTCGCCACTCGCGACTTGGAGTGTCCAACTTTTGGACTTCTACCCCACGAACCTCCGAGCTCACGAGATCCCTAGATCTCTGCCACCTGTCCTCCTCGGATGGAGGACTCTGATCCTCTCATAGCCTCGCCGCTTGCGACTTGGAGCGTCCAA
>ML779257.1:525334-556248 GCA_009831015.1 Picea engelmannii
TAGATTAATATGTCATCAATGAAAACTAGTACAAATTTATCTAAAAATTTACTGAGTACATTGTTCATTAAGCACATGAAAGTGGCAGGGGCATTGGTTAACCCGAATGGCACTACCACAAACTCATAGTGACCATACCATGTTCAGAAAGCAGTTTTATGGATGTCTTCACCCTTAATTCGGACTTGATGGTATCCTGACCTCAAGTCAATCTTTGAGAAAACAGACACACCTCCCAACTGATCGAATAGATCATCGATCATGGGCAAGGGGTATTTGTTCTTTATAGTTAATTTATTAAGTTGTCGGTAATATATGCACAATCTAAGGGTGCCATCCTTCTTTTTCACAAACAGGACTGGTTCTCCCCAGGGGGACACGCTGGGTCGAATATAACCCTTATCAATCATTTCTTTCAATTGCAATTTGAGTTCAACTAACTCAGGCATGCTCATCCAGTAGGATGTTCTAGACATCGGCACTGCTCCTGGTGCAAGTTCTATTGAGAATTCAATGTCTCTTCTCGGAGGTAGACCCGGTATTTCCTCTGGAAACACATCTCGGTATTCTCTCAGGATAGGGTGATCTTCAGGGCTTGGAGCTGCACCTTCGATTATTTTCATTACCTGTATTGCATATAGGGGACATCCCTTTCGACAATACTTCCTCATTTGTAATGCTGATATTTGTCTCACTGAGACCGGTTTTCGGATCCCTTGAAGGGTTATCCTTTTTCCTCCTTTTCTCACACATTCTATGGTTTTATTGTAACAGTCCAATTTGGCTTTGTGAGCGGCTAGCCAGTCCATACCAATCAACATATCATATGATCCCAGGGGTAGTACGTTAAGGGTTGCTTGGGTGGGAAATTCACCCAACATTACTTGGCAGGCTGGTATGAGCTCTACCACCTTTCTTTTGGTACCAGTGGCTAACTGTACCAACCGTGGCTTAGTTTGCTTCTGTGGTTGTAGTTTACACTTATCAACAGTTTTAGGGGCTATATAACTCAAATTTGAACCAGGGTCAATCAAAACAAATACTAGATGGTTGAAGATCATACCTTCTACTTCCACCACTGAAGCTTGGTGGTCAGCTTGGTTATTATCCAAGGCTGCATAGATCTATGGCACACTCCTTGCCACATCATTGACTGTGGTAGCTTCCTGCATGTTATAAATTTTCCGATTGTTCTGTTGTCGGAGTGGACTGTCTCTCCGGAGATGATCTCCTCTGCAATCCCAGCATTCCAAAGGTTTTCTCTTTGGGTTATCAGTCTTTACTGGTATAGGTCCAGAATTTTTATTTCCGTCCGTCGAGGGAAAGTTCTGCTGGAGTACACTCCGGGTTGGAAAGTTCATTCTGTGGTTCTTCTTGTAGTTTTTAAATCCTGAGGATTTTCTCCCCTTTTTCTGGAATCTCGAACCACTCTTATGTTTCCAGTCTCCACGAGACTCTGCCCGATGTCCATATTGTTCATGACAATACGTTGCTTTTCAAATAGTGTCTTATAAGGTCTTTGGCTCGTCGAATTCGATTAGGTTTCGGCATTCTTTGGGTAGCCCACTGATGAAGCGTTGTGCCTTCGCCTTCTCTACTTTGATGTAGGGTACATATCTCAATAAGTCGAGGAATTTGTTGACATACTCCTCCATAGTAAGTTGTCCCAGTTTGAGTTCATAAAACTCTTTAGCCTTCTCGTCGAAATACCTTTCCGACAAGTACTTATTCCGGAAGTACTTCTCAAACTGTTTCCAAGACAGTTCCTCCTCGCGGACCCCTTTCATATTCTTAAGGTCTTCCCACCAGATGGAAGCCTTTCTGTTCAGATTGAAAGTGGCCACCCGGGCCTTCAAATTCTCTGAAAAGTCATGGACTCTGAAATATTTCTTCAGTTCGAGTAGCCAAGCCTCAACTTCCTCTCCCTTATTTATCTCGCCATCGAAGGAGGGAGGTTTGGCCTTTCTGAATTCTTCAAATTTATGACTCTTGGAGGTATTTTGCTTCTTCTGTTTCTTTTGAGAATAGGAACTGGTCCTACTACTGGAAGAGCCTTCTGAATCACCAGCTTCCTTTTCAGTGGAATCGTCTGGTACTGGTCCTTTACCTCTGGGGTGGACCTTTCTGGATGTGCTTCTCTCAGTGTGGCCACTGATACGACCACGATTCTGCATCTCAGGTTCATGCTGCATTTGTCGTTGTAGGTCGGATAAGCTCTGTAGTAGAACTACATTAATTTCGGTTTTCTTTTCTTATTCTTTCATCATCCTTTCATTATCGGCCTTGCATCTTTGCAATTCGACCATGAGACTCCTCACAGTCTCAGCTAGGCCTGGAGGTGTTCCTATTTCTCTTCTTTCGTCAGACTCTTCATCTCTGTTGTGGGAGCCTTCTCCCACCTCTTGGTGAGTCAGCATTCTCTGCGTTTGTGGATTCCCGCGGTTGATCGTCCGCTTGAGTGAAAAGAAAAATATTGACTATTAGTCAAGAGTTAAATTCATTTTTTTATAAATGGCGCATAAATTCATAACTCTTTCACATGCACACAAAGTCGTTTTTTTTTTTTTTTTCCAGGTTCTTAGTCCTGGGTAAGATAGTTAAGTCAGCGGTTACTCCTCATAGGAGTGTTTCGAACGAGGTTTATGTGCGACTTGTGGATGACCCCAATCAGGCCGAGTGTTGTAACCATGCTCTGATACCACTTTGTAACATACCCACTACAAGAATAATAAAAAATTTCGTTCTAACTCAAGGGACCGAATCCCCGAAGTCCTATGGGGGTCTAGTGCATGCTAGTTCTCCCCTATTCACCTCCCTATGATCATGGATTATGACCACAGACCAAACAAACCAGGCGCCTTTTCATGTTTTCACGACCCAACGATACCATGGGGTCCAATATTGAAGGTAGGGTGGCGAGAGGTCTTCAGAATGAAATCCTGACCGTAGATCTGGGCGCGCAGATTTTGGCTGTCCAGATCTACCCGCCACTTAACGACAAAGCACTAGCTCCCTTTCTTTAGTCCTTAGTTCGATAGGACCACATACGCGCCTAAATCCAAGCGCCTCTTACAACTCGCGACCTCGCGGGTCGTGAGTCGAAGACCCTCGAATTTCCTTCTCAAATCGCTGATACCCGAGATCACAAAAATGGGTATAGCTCCCTTCTGTCAGCGTCCTCTGCGCGTGACCGCCGGCTAGGATAAACTTTAGCTCCTCTTC
This sequence comes from Picea engelmannii, assembly GCA_009831015.1. Taxonomy (NCBI): domain Eukaryota; kingdom Viridiplantae; phylum Streptophyta; class Pinopsida; order Pinales; family Pinaceae; genus Picea; species Picea engelmannii. The sequence continues at coordinate 528,557 of ML779257.1, forward strand.
GCTACTCGCCGCTTCGTGAATTCAACGGTTGAACTCTCGTACCTCCCTTATGCGATCCTCCGAGACTTGAAAGTCAGCGAAGGTTGACCTTCCCTTCGCGTTGCTCGCAACTCGCCCCTTCGCAAGTTGTAGCGCCCAGTCTTGGCACCTTCCCTTCACGAACCCTCGAGAAGCGATATTCAATCCTTCCTCTCATGTTCTCGCTACTCGCGACTTCGTAAGTCCAAGGGTTGAGCTCTCGTGCCCTTCTCCTGCGAATCCCCGAGACACAATAAGTCAATAGAGCCTTGACTCCCTTCTCTAGGCGATATGTGTCCACCCGTCAATCATGCGGGCCCTACCTTGAGGTTTGCCAGGTGTTCTCTCATGCTCGGCCCTCGGCACATCGCTACTCGCAACTGGGAGCACCCAACCTTTGGGCTCTTACCTTGCGATCCTCCGAGTTCACGAGATCTCTTGGATCTTCCGACACGCGTCCTCAACTATGGACGACTCATATCCTCTCGTGGCCTCGCCACTCACAACTTGGAGCACCGAACCTTTGGGCTCTTACCTTGCGAGCCTCCGAGTTCACGAGATCTCTTGGATATCCTGACACGCGTCCTCAACTATGGATGACTCAGATCCTCTCATGGCCTCGCCACTCACAACTTGGAGCATCCAACTTTCGAACTCCTACCCCGTGAACCTCCGAGCTCACAAGATCTTTGGATCTCTGCCACTTGTCCTCCTTGGATGGATGGCTCTGATCCTCTCGTAGCCTCGTCGCTTCGTGTCCTCGCGCCTCGCGACTTTTAACACCAATTACTTGGGCGTTCACCTTGCGAACTCCCGAGTTCGCGAGATCTCTCGATCTCTACCACCTATCCTTGTCGAATGGACGGCTCTGATCCTCTTGTGGCTTCGCCACTCGCGACTTGGAGCATCCAAATTTTGGACTTCTACCCCGCGAACCTCCAAGCCCACGAGATCCCTGGATCTCTGCCACCTATTGTCCTCAGATGGACGACTCTGACCCTCTCATAGCCTCGCCGCTCGTGACTTGGAGCATCCAACTTTTGGACTTCTACCCTGCAAACCTCCGAGCTCATAATATCCCTAGATCTCTGCCACCTGTCCTCCTCGGATGGACGGCTCTGATCCTCTCGTGGCTTCGCCACTCGCGACTTGGAGCGTCCAAATTTTGGACTTCTACCCCGCAAACCTCCGAGCTCACGAGATCCCTGGATCTCTGCCACCTGTCCTCCTCGGATGGACGGCTCTGATCCTCTCGTAGCCTTGCCGCTCGCGACTTGGAGTGTCCAACTTTTGGACTTCTACCCCGCGAACCTCCGAGCTCATGAGATCCCTGGATCTATGCCACCTGTCCTCCTCGGATGGACGACTCTGATCCTCTCGTAGCCTCGCCGCTCGCGACTTGGAGTGTCCAAATTTTGGACGTCTACCCCGCGAACCTCCGAGCTCACGAGATCCCTGGATCTCTACCACCTGTCCTCCTCAGATGAACGACTTTGATCCTCTCGTAGCCTCGCCGCTTGAGACTTGGAGCGTCCAACTTTTGGACATCTACCCCACGAACCTCCAAGCTCACGAGATCCCTGGATCTCTGCCACCTGTCCTCCTCGAATGGATGACTTTGATCCTCTCGTAGCCTCACCACTCGTGACTTGGAGCATCCAACTTTTGGACGTCTACCTCGTGAACCTCCGAGCTCACGAGATCCCTGGATCTCTGCCACCTGTCCTCCTCGGATGGACGACTCTGATCCTCTCGTAGCCTCGCCACTCGCGACTTGGAGTGTCCAACTTTTGGACGTCTACCCTGCGAACCTCTGAGGTAGTGAGATCCCTATTCACGAGGGCTTAACCCTCGTTTATCTCCCTATAGATCTAATGACTGTCGGGTGTCCTGGCTAAGATCTAACGGTTCAGATCGATCCCGATGCCGCGCCCTTTCCCACTGCTCTTTGGACGTGGACAAACCAACGGTCTATATGTTCTCATGGATTCTGGGGTTCTACGATTCAGATTTCCTCGCTATTCACGAAGATAGACGAAAAAGGGTTAAGGAAATTTATGCCCTCATTCATTCCTTCGATCTAATGGTCGTGAATGACCGCAGATTCCCCGACGGGATCTCATCCATTGATCAATACTTATCCTTACACTACTACTTCAGGATTTCAAGAGAGTCATTCCTCTTCGCACAGGGTTGTTAAGACTTTCACATTCACGCCCTTTTTCCAGGTTCTTGGTAAACCTTTTCTAAGGAGGGATTCTCCGTGAATAGGTCTATTTCGGGGCATTCCTGGATACAGATAAGGGAAAACAAATTCCCGAGAACGGACTGGATACATGACTTAGTTCAACCTGGGCATGATTAGATTCATTTTCATTGACGTAATTCGTGCATGGCTTCCTCTATTACAAGCATCTGTCCATTAATTATTATCAAAACATTCACATACATTCTTACACTAAAATCGTTCACAATCTCACAGTGCTGTGAGTATGTATATATATATATATGTATATATATATATATATATATATATATATCAGTGTATGAATTTCAAGATGCAATACATAAATACTTATCAGGACTAACACCAGAAGTGGGTGCAACTACTGAGAGGGGTGCTCGTTTCCACCCAACCGTAGGCTCAACGACTCCCAATGGATTTACCACTAGCCACCCCCGAGTTGAGACCACGATGCTCCGAGACTACGTCTCTCTGTCTGCCAGTGACCAGGAGCGAAGGTTGTAATCCTTCCTCTCTGCTATCACTCACTCTGCATAATCCAGAGTTCCCCTCACGTCTGTCCCCTCAATTGCTTCTGCCATACACCTTATCCTCTCGCGAGGCTGCGTGTGGCGCAATTACCCTCGCGCCGATCAGGCCTGACGGCTCTACGGATGGGTGGTTCACCATCCCATCCCTCATCAAGCCATCTGCCTACCAGCCTGTGAGGCATTGAATTTCAGGGCCAGCGAGCCGCTTTTGGTTCTCCAGGCTAGTGGAGTCGAAATACGGTATTTAATTCTCGGTGGAAGTCAACGCCACCTTTTTAGGTGCCTTCCACCGCCATCATGATCTCTTTTCTGCACATCCCCTCATCAGCAATCCTGCAATAAATTCAGAATGTTATACACATTCATGGACCTCTCCCTCAAGGTCCATTTACATCACATATTCACATTTATGAGTTTGCCTTAGTTCTTGGCCAGTCTAGTTATATTTACAAGTTTGGGGAAACAGGGTGTTATAGGTAGTTGTGAGAATATGGTTTCCAAAGAGATGGTAGATAACTTGAAATTACGCTGTGAAACACATCCCCATTCTTACCGAATATCATGGTCCAAAAAAGGGAATGAAGTCACCATTAATAAAAGATGTTTGATCAAATTTTCCATTGGTAAGACTTACAAATATGAAGCATGGTGTGATGTCATTCTGATGGATGGATGTCATATGTTATTGGGGAGGCCTTGGAAATATGACATAAAATTCATGCATGATGGAGAAAATAATACCTACACCTTTTGGAAGGATGGATCAAAAGTCATCTTATTTCCCCTTAAAGATGAAGGAAAAGATGAGAATATGTTGTCGAAAAGAGAGCTTGTTAAGGAAATGAAGGAAACATGATTATGTTATGCATTAATAGTGTAAAAAGGAGTCGGGGAAGACATACCAATCCCTACTAAAGTAGCCAAGATACTAGAAGAATATGTTGATCTTATCCCTAATGAACTGCCTAATGGTCTTCCACCAAAGAGGGATATTCAAATTCACATTGATCCAATCCCAAGATCATCTTTACCTAATCAGGAATCCTATAGGATGAGTCCTACACAACATGCAGAGCTCAACCGACAAGTGAAAAAAATTATAAAGAAAGGTTTGGTAAGAGAAAGAATGAGTCCCTATGCTATACCGACATTGTTGAATCCAAAAAATAATACGTGGAGGATGTGCACATATAGTAGAGAAATCAATAAAATTACAATAAAATATTAGTTTCATATATCGTGATTGGATGACATGATAGATGTTCTAGTCAGAGATAAATATTTTAGTAAAATTGATTTACAAATTTGATACCACTAGATCTAAATTTGTGAAGGGGGTTAATGGAAAACTACCTTCAAGACTAGGGATGGACTATATGAATGGATGGTGATGTTATTCAGCCTGTCCAATGCACCTAGTACTTTCTTGTGGTTGATGAATACTGTTCTTTGAACTTATATTGGTAAGTTTATTGTCGTTTATTTTGATGAAATCCTAATTTTCAGTAACAACAAAGAACATCACTTGCATCATTTAAACTCTATATTAGATGCATTGAGAAAATACTAGCTTTATGAAAACCTAAATATATGTAGTTTCATGTATGAAAGTATGGTATTTTTGGGTTTCTTCATCTCAATAGAAGGAGTCAGGATGGATTCCAAGAAGGTTGGAGCAATTTTGGAGTGGCCTAGTCCTAGGATCATAACATAGGTAAGAATTTTTCATGGGTCGACGACCTTCTACCGAAAATTTATTTAAAATTTTAGCAGTATTGTAGCACCCATAACATATCTCACCAAAGGAAAGACATTCATGTGGACCAATGAAGCTAAGGAAAGTTTTAAGTTTATAAAAAAGAAGGTCATTGAGGAACCTATAATGGCCTTACCAGATTTTGATAAAGTGTTTGAGGTAGACTATGATGCTTCACATGTAGTAAATGGAGTTGTACTTAGCCAAGAAGGTGGGACAATTGCATTTTTTAGTGAAAAGTTGAATGAGGTAAGAAAAAACTACTCCACATATGATGTGTGATTTTATGCAATTGTGCAAGAATTGCAACATTGGGGACATTATTTAGTGTCCAAGGAGATTTTGTTATTTACCAATCACATTGCATTAAAATATGTATTTACAACCAAAAGAAATTGAACAATAGACATGAAAAATGGGTCTTTTTCTTACAAGGCTACACCTTTGTTCTAAATCACAAATCAGGATGACAAAATCAACTTGCAAATGCCTTGAGTCAACACACTATGGAGAAAATTGGGTTTGCTGCATTGAAGGATCTCTATGTGTCTGATGATGATTTTTGGGCAATTGTGGAACAGTTGGAGAATCCAATAGCTGGGGACATGGATCTTACTCAGGGTGAATAATTTATGCAAGATGGTTACCTCTTCAAAGGAAAACAAATATGCATTCCAATTGGTTCTATGAGAGAAAATGTTATTAGAGAACTTCATATTAGTGGTTTGGAAGGACATTTTGGAAAAGATAAGACACTATCCTTAATCGAAGATAAGTATTACTGGACAAAGATGAAAAAGGATACAACCAGGTATGTGGCACAGTGTAGGATTTTTTAAATGTCTAAAGGACACTCACAAAACACAAGGTTTATGCCATTACCAGTGCCTACAGGACCATGCATAGATATAAGCATGAATTTTGTGTTGGGGCTCCCAAACACACAATGAGGTAATGACTCTATTTTTGTGTTTTTTCATAGGTTCTCTAAAACGGATAATTTCATTGCTTGCAAGAAAACTAGTGATCCATAGAGGGTGGCATAGTTGTTTTTTTTCAAAAATTATTAGATTGCATGGGGTTCCAAAACATATTACCTCTCATAGAGATACTTGGTTCTTGGGTCATTTTTAGAGGACTTTATGGAAGAAAATGTTAGATTTTCCTTATTTACAGAGCATTAGAGTTATTAGTGTTATTTTAATTCATTACCATTAACACACACACACACATCATGTACTGAGAAGTATCAACATAAACAAGAGAAAAAAATAACACAATAGATTTATCCTAGGAAGATCCCAAATGAGGGAAAAACACAACAACCTTTCTTAGATAGATTATGTTCACAAAGAAAGTCCAAAAAGATAAACCCTAGCTCAAAGGATAGCTCAACCAGAAATACCACCACAGTTGCAACATCAACACAATGCCAATATAGCGCACCACTACCAAGAGTAGTGCACAAGATAGAGATACCAAAAAGACTGAACAAGAAGAAACTCTGTTATTGTAGCAACTACGTCACCTTCTCCAAAATTGTGCCTTACTTCTATGTAGCTGAGAGAGTGTGAGTGAGTGAACAAATGAGCCAAGACACCTCCTATTTATAGTCTTCCTGGCCACTTAACTAGGCCGACTTCTCCTCTAGAAAGGTGCCACTTCAATATTCTTTATTCTTTTGGGCCGAATTCTCTTTTGGGGTATTTTCACATTTTTCCAATGCATCTCTTTCTTCCAGAATATTTTCCGCATCTAAGAAAGGTCATCTAGGAGGTAAATTTCCTCTCGCAGCTACCAAACATCAACACTCTCTCTTATATAGGGATGTATCTTTCACTATGTATTTATCTAGTAGTCTACTGACTACTTTGCAATCAACTAGTAACACATAGCTACTGCAATGCCATTGATAGATCGAATCATTTGTCATAGTCTTTGCAATCAAGTAGCACACAACTACTCCCAATGTGAACTAGTAGTCTCCATGAAAATCAACTAGTAAAAAACAACTATTATAATACCATCCCGTAGAGCAGTACTGTGTCGATCCATAGTAGTACATAAATACTATCTAGTGGTACACAACCACTCCAAGTAACACACAACTACTATCCATAAACATACTACCTCTCTTCTGCAATCAACTGATAGCTACACAAGATATCGCCATGCAATATCACAATCTCTATGATTATGAAACAATCAACTAGTAGCACAAAGCTATTATCATGCCATCAACCATAATGATAGTCTGCGACCTCCATGACTATGTAGAAATCAACTAGTAATGCACAAATACTACAATTCCATCATCCATAGTCATCCTTATGAGTATGAAACAATAATCTAGTAGCACACAACTACTACAATTCCATCAATGATAGTCATACACATGATTATGCAACAATTATCTAGTATCACACAACTACTACAATGCCATCATCCATAATCATAGTTGATGTCTCTATAACTATGCAGCAATCAACTAGTAGCACACAACTACTGCAATGCCATTAACCATAGTTATAGTCTCATCTAGTAGCATGAAGTTGGTCCTATAGTCCTCATGACTATGCGTGTGATTCTTATTCTCTCATTAGGTCCTACACAACATTACCCCCTCAGTCGCATGACTGATCTAGGGAACCCTTGGATAGAAGGGTTACCTGACATGAGAAGAAACAACACACCTCCCTCTCAACAAGGGTGGACATTATGCATCACGCGAAGATTTTCTATGGAACACCTCGAGTCCTTTTCACTCCTATTCAAATAAACATGACTAATAGGAGAAATACTATTCCTGGGACATTCACCACTAACCAAGTCAACATGGATAATCGTGTGAGTGAATGTATCATTCTCCCTTGGTCAAATTAGCATGACCAATCTGGGATAATTTCTTTCCAATGCTACTCATTTTTCCATCACCTTGGACAAAATCTTAGTGAGAATGTTCACAATCTTCTCATCTATGGATGTGTACTAGATATTCATTTCTCCCTTCTGCATCATGTCTCATATGAGGTCCCACAAGAAAATTTCAAATAAACACTGCTTCACAGCTTACAATACTGGATTCTATATACTTTTCCTCTGTTGTACTGAGTGCCACTGACATCTGCTTCCTATTCAACCATGAGATCAAATTGATCCCAAAATGAAGAAACATCCAAAAGTACTCTTCGGATCCACTGCACTCCCTTCCTAGTCAGAGTCTGTATATCCCTGCAACTTCACATCTCCATCTAAGGCATATCTCAATCCTTATCCAATTGTATCACGTAGGTATCTCAACATATGTTTTTCTTTCAACCAATGTACATGTCTAGGTTCAACCATGTGCCGACTCAAGGCATTCACTACGAGACATATGTCCAACTTGGTGTTAACCAGGTACATCAAGGATCCAATTCGTTGTTTGCACATTGTGGGATCCACCAAATATGAAGATGAATCACTTGGTAGCTTCAAAATTATCGTCATGGGTGTGGCCATGGACTTGTAGTCCATCATCTCGAATCTCTGCAGGATCTCAACAATATATTTTCCTTGGCTAAATAAAATCTCATCTAATCTCTACCACGCTTCCAATCCTAAGAAGTAATGCATTAGACATGGATCCTTCATCTTGAAATTTGAAGCGAGCTCCCTCTTGCACCCAACTATGAGCTTCTCATCTCCTATCAGAAATAGGTCATCCACATATAGGATCAATGGGAAACCATCCCCAAGCTCATCAAATAATTGTTTGATCTAACATATCATGTCTTGGGTGCATGTTTAGGCTCGTACAAATATTTCTTCAATCTACATACATGAGACTCCTTCTCATGTATTTTGTGGTTTCTCTATATATGCTTCTTCTGGATACTAGAGTAAGTGTCTTTTCATAATCTTCTCCCTCTTGCTGGGAGAATCCTTAGGCCACAAATCACGATTTGTACATCTCTATGCTTCCATCTGAAACATGCTTGATCTTGTAGATCAACTTGGAATTCATCACTAACTTCCCTTTTGGTCTTAGAACCAAGGAAAGAATACATATCCTATTCCTTCAGACTGGATTCCTCCTCTATCACTAAAACAAGGGAATCCTCCCAAGAGGTCTCATATCTCCTCAAAGCCTCTAAATCTTCGATCTAGCTTCCTATCTGTTAATCTTGGAAGACATATCTCTCTCCCATATGAATCTGAGGAGGAATAATTTGTGAGTGAATGTCTCTAAGCAACTGACGCTCTCTAATATCAGGCTCACTCTGAATATGCATGCTCCTTTTGAATTTGGTACTTGGTGGGGCCACCTGCCTCACCATTGGTGGATCCATCTTCTCCTCCTCATGATATGGTTCATCAATGCCATATATTTTTTCACCCTGTAAAGTATCACAGGACCATGTTGGTCTCTTCCTGGTTACTGTAATGATTCTGGGTAGGCGCTTCTGGATTTACTAACTATTCCTGGTGCAACGAAGAGTGATCAACTGAATTGATCTCCATATGAGATACTTTGTATCTGCAAAGGTACTCTTCTTTCTAGAATGTTCTAACTTCATCCCCCTTCCTTCATTAATAGGATGTGCACAACTCTTATGTTTGGATAGTATGCTCCATGTCTTAGATAGAGAACATCTAAATGGTTTCCTCTTTCAATCGTCATTATATATCCCTCTCAGAGCTATTACCTATGACATGTATGGAATAAGAGAAACAACAAGGGAAAACAATAGACAAGAATAACATTCTTATAATAATAAAACAAGAACGAGAACAATCGTCACAATAGCTCCTTCTCAGAGCTATCACCTGTGACTTGCCTGGAGAAAGAGTCAAAACAAAATAAAATAATAGGAATACAACTTTTCTACACTCTTCGAGTGTTGTGACCAATCATTCTTCCATGGTAACCTTCTCGGAACAAGAAACAAAAGACAACAACATCTCCTAGAAGATATCAATTTCATCTTGCAAACAAGTGCATCATGAATATTGAACAATGAGCATTTACTGATGTGCAAATCATACCAATAATATTCAAGCATTACTAAACATTTGATAACAATAGCAATAATATTACTCTAAAGATTGTTATTCTAATTACAACACTTACTTAAGCTGTAGCAATATAAAAATATCAAACCTGATATGCAAACCTGAAATATTGTTGATGTTGACCTATTTGAGTTGCTCTCTATTGTAGGATACATTGTCATTGTTTCCTCCAACTCTTGGGCTTCCTATGATTGTGTTAGGTCTAATATCCTTAATAGATTCTATCAATATCCTCTTGGCCTTGCCCTTATTTGTAACATCCTCGGTCATCAACCCCTCTGTTGGGAAACACTACTACGCAGAATAACACTTATATAGTATGCATTTAAATGAAGTTAAATAACTTAACACATAGTAAACATATAATTACTGCTAACATATAGAATTAATGGAATTAACAATAAATATCATTGCAACGGAATAAATGATAATATTGCAAGAATCACAGACATGCATTTTAATTGAAAATAAACACATAAGGATATTTATCTTTGAAACGGTAGTAACTCCACCAACTACGTTCAGACCTTCCATGAGCCTCCCAGCCTTAAACCTTTCTTCTCATCATGCTCAACAATGGGTCACTCCTGAGCTAGGACTAAGCTCCACCCAAGGCAAGGGAATCCTAGGCTAGGCTGAGGTTATAGGAAAACTGCACAGAGCAACCAAAATGATTCTCTCCAGGAGCCTTCTTACACCCACTACTCATAGACTCGCATTCCCCACATGCATGTTCCACCTGGGAGTATACACCTTCTCAAGAAAAGTCCATCGGTGCTTCACCTCCCTCTTTGGGTCTCGACAACAGTCCAGATCAAGAATACTCAGAGATCCGTAGCCGGTGCTAGACTCTCTCTAGGAGAAAAACACTTCCCAACAGACTCTCTCTCACCTGGAGAGAGTTTCTCACATGCCTGACAACCTACTCTTCTACCACGGGCCTGACAACCCAGTTCTTCAACAAACTTCAGCTCAATTCCTAGAAAGTGAGGATAACAACAACAACAACTAGTCAATTCCACTGAGGAAACACAGAAAGCAACATCCCAAGGACAGTTCAGGTACGGAATCGACTCTGCAAGAGAGGATAGGCTCGCTCATAGGACACACAAGTGACAAGGAATCCACGCAGAGGTTGAACTTAGACTCAACGGTTCAGACAAAGGGTGTATCGGCTTCTCAATAAAACATCACAAGCTTTGGGTTTCATAGCTGCGTGAGTCATACAGAGATCAGACGGAATTCACAGTTTCAGACAGTCGACGATAGAATGGAGAACCAACCCCCAACTCAGTTGACGCTTCATCTTTTAACCGCATGTGCCCAGGTCTACACTTGTCTTCCTAGAGATGCATGAGTTCCCTTTTTCACACATTGGAGTTGCATGTGTTGCCTCTCCGAAGACTTAGGATAAAAACATGTTTGTCCCACATGTTTGGAATAATAATAAATTATTATTCCCAAGAACTTAAGCCCCTAATATTAGCCCCTCTTTCCAACCTTTCAGCCTCCTCTTCCCTTACCTTCCCTATGGAATCTTAGTCCCCCATCACTCTTTCTTCATGGTCGATCTTCACACAAAGATGTTTAATCTTTATTAATGCTCTGCATATTACATATACAAAAACAAGGTCCTTGCCTTTAACACTTAGGCTCTCTAGCCTAATAAACACATAAGCCTACCAACTTATCAATACTCGGCTTGCTAGAATACAAAACATGATTTACAATTCATAAACATGATTACAACAGGGCTCCTCCTTGGGGATATTACAATCCCCTCCCCTTATTTTTGCACTGTCCTCAGTGCAAATTTCATACAACATTAGCAAGATTTTTAAAATATTGAAAAAGATGTGGATATTCTGCCCGCATAGCATCCTCATGCTACCATGTTGTGTCCTCAGGACCATACCAGGTCCACTAGAACTTTACAAGCCCTATGACTCGATTTCAGAGCTGTTTTCTTTTTCGGTCCAATATGCGCACAAGATGCACTTGCAGGACACCTTCTTGCTCCACCTGAATCAAATTCTAACCAATTACATGATTAGCATCATGTATATATCTCTAAGAAATGAAACATGAAACATATTATGTACAGTCATGGATGTAGGTAATGCATGCATACATGCAACTGGCTCAATCCTTTCTAGGATTTCAAATGGCCCACAAAATCTGGCTGCCAACTTGGCATAGTTTCCCATCTTCAGGGAAATTCTATTGGCTTTTACTTTTAGGAAAACATGGTCACCCACTTTAAACTCTCCGTGGGTTTTGTTTTTATCAACATAATTTTTCTGCCTGTCTTGGGCAACCTTTAAATTCTACTTAATTTTTAGCATATGTTCTTCCATTTCCTTGAGCAACTCTGGCCCAACTACTGCCATATCAGCTGGGTTATCCCAAATTACTAGAGTATTTCACTTTCTACCATCAAGTGTTTCAAATGAGCTCATTTTCAACGATGATTGATACCCATTGTTGTAGGTGAATTATACCAAATGTAGGTAGTCTTCCCATTTCGATGGTTTTTCCATCACATACATTCTCAGTATGTATTCTATTACTCGATTCACCCTCTCTGTCTACCCATCAGACTCAGGATGATAGGTTGTTTGAATAACCCTTTCCAGAAATTTGAGATAAATTTCGAGTCTCTGTCAGACACAATTGTCTTGGGAATTCCATGCAATCGTGCCACTTCCTTCATAAAAATGTTGGCAACATCCGCTACCTTGTGAGTAGTCTTTAATGGAATGAAATGGGAAGATTTCATAAGCTTGTCCACCACCACCATGATTGAGTCACACTGCTTTCCTATTTTGGGCAATACCATGATGAAATCCATTGTCACTACCTTCCACTTCCACTCAGGAATGGGTAAAGGTTGCAACAATCCTACTGGGTGCCTATGTTCAACTTTAACCTTCTAGCACTCCATACATTTGGCAATGTATTCTGCAATCTCTTTCTTCATACCTGGACAAAAGTAATGGCTCTTGACTGCTACCGCAATTTTATGATATCCAGGGTGCCCAACACAAGTCACATTATGCATTTCATGCAAAATCATAAGTTTCAAGTCATGGACATCAGGTACATAAATTATGTTCTTATACATAAGTGTTTCGTCAATTTCCAATTTATAATTCTCCACTTTTTGTGGCATCTTACCTTATTATAGCTTTGCTACTAAATCCCTGTACTTCAAATCTGCATTTGCAGCTTCCATAATTCTGCCTTTAATATTAGTTCGGTACATGCTAATGGTTGTAGCATGTAATTCATGCACTCTCCTATTGAGTGCATCAACCACTTTGTTTTCCTTTAATTTGATATGCTTGATATCAAAGTCGTACTCACAAAGAAAGGCCAACCACCTACTCTGCCTAACATTCAAGGTTGGATAATCAAACAAATACTTTAGACCGTTATGGTCTATCCTCAGTTCAAACCTCCTTCCCATGAGGTAATGCCTCCATTTTTTTAGAGTGTGTAATATTGTTGCCAACTCCAAATCATGAGTGGCATAGTTCCTTTCATGCTCTTTCAACTTTCTGGATTCATAACAAATTACGAATCCATTCTATTTGAGGACTCCTCCCAGGTCCTTCTTTGCATGCTCTGTGCACACCACAAAGTCTTCATTCGGATCTGCAATCCTCAGAATTGAAGCACTGGTTAACAGTTGCTTCAATCGCTGAAATCTTTTCTCACAATATTTTGTCCACTGAAACTTCTTCTCCTTCCTTTGCAAGGAACTGATAGGGTGAGCTATCCTCGAAAAACCTGTGATAAACCTTATGTAATAACTAGGTAGACCCATAAAGGATCTGACTTCCATCACGTTCTTTGGCACTGACCATTCTCTGATGGCTTCAATCTTCTCAAGATCTATAACTATCCCATCCTTCGAAATAATATGCCCCAAGTGATGGATTTGTTTTTGATAAAACAAGAATTTTCTCAACTTGGCTTACAGTTGGTGCACTTTTATCACTTGCAGCGTCATCCTCAGATGTTTTTCATGCTCTTCCTTTAACTTAGAATACACCAGAATGTCATCCAAGAAGACTATGACAAACTTGTCTAGATAGTTCTTGAATACACCATTCATTAGGCACATAAAGATAGCGGGTGCATTCAACAACCCAAATGGCACCATTATGAACTCGTAATGACCATACCTTGTTCTAAAGGCGGTCTTGCTGATGTATTCATCCTTTATCCTTACTTGGTGGTATCTCGACCTTATATCTATCTTCAAAAATATCTTCACATCCTTCAACTGATCGAAGAGGTTATCAATCCTCGACAGATGATGTTTTTTATTTACAATTACTTTGTTCAATTGTCTGAAATCGATGCACAATCTCAACGTCATGTCCTTCTTCTTCACAAATAGGACCGGGGCACTATAAGGTGACACACTTGGGAGTATGTACCCCTTCTTCATAATCTCTTCAAGCTACAATTGCAGTTCTTTCATCTCTGGCGTGCTCATTCTGTACGGAGCTTTCGACACTGGAGCTACTCCAGGCATCAAGTTTTTAGAGAAGCCAATATCTCTTTTGGGGGGTAGTTCAGGTACCTCCTAAAATACATCTTCAAACTCCTTTAGTACCGCATGATATTAAATCTTTGACACCTTATCCTTAGGTGTTTCCTCCACATGCATTGGAAATAATTGACAACCTTTCCTGTAGCACTTCTTCAACTGAATTACTAAGATTTCTCTGATAGAAACAACTCTAGGAATTCCTTGGAATGTTTTACGATTTCCTTCCTCATCCAGGCAAGTGAATGCCTTGTTACGACAGTTCAAGATGGCATGGTGCTGGTCCAACCAGTCCATCCCAATTAGACAATCATAAGAACCTAAAGGAAAAACATTCAATTCAGCCTTTGTGCTCAGTCCATTCATTTCCACAGGACAGGACTTAACCAACTCAGTGAATTTTGTCTTGGTTCATGTAGCCAACTGCACTAACCAAGACTTTTCATGTTTTCTTCTCGACAATTGAAAACTTTCCACCACTATATGATCTATATAACTATGGCTAGCCCTTGAATCAATTAAAATAGTAAATGTTTAGTTGTTAATCATACCTTCCACTTCAATAATGTGCGACTGAAATTCAACTTGCTTGTTGTCCAAGGCTACATATATCCTTGGCATTCTACTGCCCATGTCCTCCACTATTTTCGCTTGCTGAACACTATGGAAAACTCTCACTTTGCCATTTTTGTGGTAACAAACTCTGTACTTGTATCTCCCCTGACAACCCCAACACTGAATGGGCATCTGCCTTGGCTTTTGTTCCCCTACATCATCCATTCTCGACTCTCTAAATGATGGATTTCCTTGAGGACTATTTCTGAGAAAGGGAGGTTTGTTTCCCTTCTACCTCTGCTCTTTATTAAACTTCTTCTAGTCATCCCAAGCCTTCCGAAAAGTAGGATTTCCTCTTTGCTACTCATATAATCATTTCAATCTTCTTATAGTTTCTTCCATAGTCTTAGGATCATTATACTGAATCTTGTCACCAATGGAAGGTGGCAATGCACTTAGATACCTCTGAATCTTGACAGTCTCATATTTGATGAATGAGACATACTTTAGAAATTACAAAAACCTTCATTCATATTCATCAATGGTCATGCTACCTAGCTTGAGTTCAAAGAACTCTTTCATCTTTCTGTCATAATATCTTTTAGTCAAGTATTTATTCTCAAAATAAATCTTGAATTCTCTCCAAGTGATATCCTTCTCTCTAATGTGTTGTACCTGCACAAGTTGATCCCACAACATGGATGTCTTTCCCTTAAGTTGATACATTGCAATTCTTCCTTTTGCATGAGAGGAATAATTCTATAGTTGGAAATATTTCCTCATGCCAAGCAACCATGTTTCAACATCTTCCTCCTTCTTATCTTCTCCATCAAACGTAGGAGGCTTAATCTTGTTCATTTCTCCCTTCATCTTATCCACTCCAGATCTCTCGTGCTTTCTGATAAGAGATGGGCTTGAACTAATATGTGCCCTCCTCTTGGAGTGACCTTGGAAGTGATGATGGTGTGTACCAAAACTCCTTGATCTTCCTCCCTCAGAAGCCTGGTGACTCCTTGTTTTGCTCGAGTCTCTCTACTTGTCCAACTTCTTTTCTATTCTCTCCAGACTCTTCATCAACTTTAAGTTGAATTATCGCTGCTCGTCCTTATCTTTCATAAGATTCTTGCTATCTTCTCGGTGAGTTTGGGCATATTTCTTCAATCTTTCAATTATTTTCATCATATTCCATTCCTTATCTATCTCTTCTCCATGTCCATTGGAGTTTGATCCTTCAACTCCCAAATGGACATCCATTCCTTTTACTTCATTCTTTGAACTGGAAACATTCTGTGCTTCCTCCATTCCTACACTCTGTGTCAATTCGATGTGGTCCTGACACTCATTGAACTCTGCAAACACAACGTGCAATCAAGCAGAATTTGTCAGGACAACATTCCTTTAAATAAAATCCCACATAATTCATAAACTGAATCTGTTTTAAGAAATGTTCAGATTTCATGAATTTTACGAGCTCTGCTCGAATCTATAACAATCCTTCGGGAACTATCCCCTTATCTCTTAGTCTCCAAACCACACGATCGTGGGTCATGACCACTTGCCTAGATCATTAAGCATGTACTCAAGCCTTTGACCTTCAATTTTGAAAGATTTCCAAGCATAACGCAACAGTCACTTGGGGTTCCGAGTTACCGAACTCATGCACTAGGATGGATCAACGGTCCACATCTACCCAGCATCCAACAACTGGCATTCACGATGAAACCTTAGGCGTCTAAGTTCCAAGAATTCGAGACTTCGAAAGATTTCACATCTGCACACCCCGAACCATTAATCTCCGAACACTCCCACGTCACCTTAGGTGACTTTATTACATCACATCACTTAACGTTTTCCCAATTGCGGGGGAATGCAATGATGGTTTGGAGAAACCATCCTTTTGTCCTGCAATTCCCCTGAAGCTGACACGTAACCCCTTAGTGAAACCACGGTTTGGATTGCGGGACCGCCTTGTAGAATTATCTTCCGTGCAACTTGGGTCCCCGCAATGTCTCCTGGCCATTGATCTTGATGTATTGTGATCAAAGACACTATGGGTCCTCCAACCTTTAACTATGTTATAACATAACTTCGGGCCCCACTAACCCTGCTCATATAGGATGCCACATGGAGGAATACTAGTGACATCATCCGTCCCCACCACGTCTACTCTTTTGCTTCGGAACTTCAAACTTTGGAAGTTTGTGCAACAACACATTCCACTTCTCCCAACAACCGAACTCCTGAAATTACAATCTTCTCTTCTTCTTGATCCAACGGTCAAGCTCTTTTCTCCAGATCTATGGTGTAGATCTCCCTTGGGACTTCGGGGTTTCAGGTTTTAGGCATTTATTCCTCTGTGTGCCTTGCTTCTCCTTATTTTCGAACTCCGAAGGGCTGCCAGGATAACCCTCATGTACCTTCCCCAGATCTGACGATCGTACTAAATTTTTCTTCCATCCGAATAGATCCTATAGCTCCAACATCCCAAGTGTTGAGCGCTCTCTCTATGATCAAATACCACACCAACAACGGTTTTATTCTACCGCTACTCCTCTTGAGCTTCATAACACGACCAAGTAACCCCTTGGCACTCAAAAACATTCTGAGGTCTGAAATTAATTCTCCATACACAATTTCCTCTCGAAACTTTGGGTCCAAAGACCACTTATCCAACCCATCCAAGCTCAATGTGGAAACTATGGATTTGATACCATATTATAATGTCCCCGACCATCAACCCCACTACCGGGAAACACTACTATGGGAAATAACACTTATATAGTATGAATTTAAATGAAGTTAAATGACTTAACACGGAGTAAACATATAATTACTGCTAACATACATAATTAATGGAATTAACAATAGATATCCTTGCAACGGAATACATGATAATATTGCAAGCATCATAAACATGCATTTTAATTGAAAATAAACACATAATGATACTTATCTTTGAAATGATAGTAACTCCACCAAATACATGCAGACCTTCCACGAACCTCCCAACCTTAGACCTCACTGCTCATCACACTCAGCAGTGGGTCACCCCTGAGTTGGGACTAAGCTCCACCCAAGGCAAGAGAATCCTAGACTAGGCTGAGGTTACAGGAAAATTGCACAGAGCAACTAGAAGGATTCTCTTTAGGAGCCTTCTTACACCAACTACTCATAGACTCTCATTCCCCATATGCTTGTTCCACCCAGGAGTATACACCTTCACAAGAATAGTCCATCGGTGCTTCACCTCCCTCTCTGGATCTTAACAACAGGCCAGATCAGGAATTCTTAGAGCTCTATAGCTGGTGATGGACTCTCTCTGGGAGAAAACCACTTCCCAACAGACTCTCTCACCTGGAGAGATTTTCTCACATGTCTGACAACCTGCCTCTTCTACCATGGGCCTGAAAACCCAGTTATTCAACCAACTTCAGCCCAATTCTTGCAAAGTGAGGATAACAACAACAACAACTGGTCAATTCCACTCATAAAACATAGAAGGAAGCATCCCAAGGAAAGTCTAGGTACGAAATTGACTCTACAAGAGCAAATAGGCTGGGATCAAATGACACACAGGTGACATGGCTCAATCCATATATTTTCCACTGGTTTTCAGGATGTGTGACAAGGAATCCACACAGAGCTTGAACAAAGACTCAATGTTTCAGACATAGGGTGTATCGACTTCTCAAGAAAACATCATAGGCTTCGGGTTTCAGAGCTCGGTGAGGCATACAAAGATCAGACAGAATTCATAGTTTCAAATAGCTGACGGAAGAATGGAGGACCAACCCCCAACTCAGCTGACGCTTCATCTTTTAACCGCATGTGACTAGGTTGACAATTGTCTTCCTGGAGTTGCACGCATTCCCTTTTGCACACGTTGGAGCTACATGCATTACCTCTCCTAGGACTTAGGATAAAAACATGTTTGTCCCACATATTTGGAATAATAATAAATTATTACTCTCAAGGACTTAAGCCCCTAAGCTTAGCCACTCTTTCCAACCTTTCAACCCCCTCTTCCCTTACCCACATTGTGGAAGCTTAGTCCCCCATCACTCTTTCTTTGTGGTCGGTCTGCACGCAACAATGTTTAATCTTTATTAATGTTCTGCATGTTACATATACAAAAATAGGCTCCTGGCCTTTAACACTTAGGATATTTGGCCTAATAAACAAATAATCCTACCATATTATCAATACTCGGCTCACCAACCTACAAAACATGATTTACAATTCATAAACATGATTACAACATGGCTCATCCTTGGGGATATTACATTATTCTTCCTGAAAATTGCTTTGGCATCTTCTTCTTCTAGTTCTGGAAGTATCTTCTTGTCATGATCCAATAGCTCATTCTCTTCTAGAATGCTTCTAGGATCTAAATTTATCTGCTCCATCCTATATATCCTCAACTCTCATACCGGTTGACATTTTAGTTGGTAGAAACCCTAGCACGAAAAAACCTCTATTTTTCAAACTTCACCAAACTGCACGTTGAGGGCTTCAAGGGGTGCGCTAGGTTAAGGTGCACTTCTCTATGGAGGAATTATCCCCAATGTACTTTGGATAGTGCTCAACGAGCTTGAAAAATTATTGCAACTGCAAGGTGCTGCTGTAGCAATCTTCCTTCAAGTGGTCAAACTATTTTCAAGGTAACCAACTTTGAAACCATGTTATGTTTTCCTTATTTACAAAGCATTAGAGTTACTAGTGTTCTTTTACTTCATTACCATTAACACACACACACACACTCTCTCTCACACACGCACACACACACACACACACACACACACACACACATATATATATCATGTACTGAGCAGTAGCAGCATAAACAAGAGACAAAAAGAACACAAGATATTTATCCTGGAAAAATCACAAATGGGGGAAAAACCCAACAACATTTCTTAGATACATTTCATTCAGAAATAAATTCCAAACAAATAAAACCCAGATCAAAGGCTAGCTCAACCATAAATACCACCACAACTGCAACAACAACACAATGCCAATATAGCGAACCACTACCAAGAGTAGCGCACAAGCGAGAGATACCAAAAAGACTGAATAAGAAGAAACTTTGTTACTGCAACAATTGCATCACCTTATCCAAACTTGCGCCTTACTTCTATGTAGTTGAGAGAGTGTGAGTGAGTTAAAAAATGAGCCAAGGCCCCTCCTATTTATAGTATTCTTAACCACATGATTAGGTCAACTTCTTCTTTGGAAAGGTGGAAGTTAAATATTCTTTATTTTTCTGGGCCGACTTCTCTTCTGGGGTATTTTCACATTTTTCCAATGGATCTCTTGCTTCCAGAATATTCTCCGCATCTAAGAAAGGTCATCTAGGAGGGAAATTTCCTCTCACAACTACCAAACATCAACATAAAATGGGGACTAAATTACATTTTAGCAGTTCCTATCACCCCCAAATAGACGAGAAAACTAAGGTAGTAATTGGAGTTTGGGAAACCTGTTACGGAGAATTGTTGGAGAGAATCCCAAGCAATGGCATTTGGATTTACCTCAAGAAGAATTTTCCTACAATAGTTCAATGAAGAGATCTATAGATAAATCTCCATTTCAAGTTGATTACGGTAGAAATCATGTGGGTGTCCTAGATTTGGTTTAGCTACCACTTAGGGATAGGATCAATGATGATGGGGAAGCATTTGCATAACACATTCAACAGTTGCAGCAATAAGTGAGACAAAATCTGAAGGACAATAATGAATAGAACAAGATTATAAAATATGTTCATCGACGATATATAGTATTCAATGAAGGTGATTTGGTAATGGTTTATTTACGGAAAGAGCGGTTTCCTAGAGGAATCTACCACAAATTGAAGTATAAGAAAATTTGTCCTTGCAAGATTCTCAAGAAAATTAACGACAATGATTATAAGGTCAATTTACCAACTGATCTCGATATTTCCCCTGTATTTAACATTTCTAATTTATATATCTTCCATGGGGATGATATGGGTGATGACAGTAAGGCGGAGGTGGATTGGCAACACGTCATTCCGAGCAAGAAAAAAGAAAATATTGCACATATTTTAGATAATAAGACCCTTCATACTCAGCAAGGCCAATACAACCGATATTTGGTCCAGTGGAAAGGTATAACACCAACAAAGAGTACATGGATTATAGAGGGGGACTTGCTGAACCTAGATCCTATTAAGTGGAAACAATTTGAAGACAACAAATTGCAGGAGCTTTGTTCTTTTCAACCATAGGAGAATAATGTAGGGATTTTTGAGGGTCATAAGTTTTGACTCGGTCATTTGTTTGGGTTGAAATTTTATAGGGAGTTGTGTTTCGAAGAGTTCACTACAGTGCCAATTTGATATTTTAGATCCGACATCATTTCTATACTTTTCTGGGGCCATATTCCTTCATATAAGGCCTCAAATTGGAGTTTTAGTGTTTTTGTTTCATGATTTTTTAAATTAGTATTGATCAACTATCTCTTAATTTATATACCTAATTAGAAAAGCAAGTTGACGAATAATGTCTCTCTATTTATCTCTTAGTTATTGGTCAATTTTAGAGTCATGCGAGAATTTTCTAAAATTAGTTTTTATCAAAAATCTCAAATAGTAGTTATAAGGGGTTGAACTTCCATTGTAATAGTCATGGTGGAGAAGGAATAAAAGTGAGTTATTTTCCATTCTCATGTGTTTGCATGGTTTTTAGATCTTGTGAATAAATCCAATTTTATTAGCTACATCATAGACACTTGTAAATTCACTCTCAAGCTCAAATTCTCCCTTGAATGAGTAAGGGGAAGGCCAAGAGACAATATTGAGAAGATGTTACATTGAAATGAATTATAAAAGAGGTGGCGTGCCCATTTTTGGGGTTGGATATCTCATATGGAAATTCTCTGTGGAGTTAAGCATGATTGATGCACTTTTGTATGAAGATGATGGGTTGGGTAGAAGTGTGTCTATGCCAACCAAGTATGTGCGGATTAAGTGGCTAGGAATATGCATGTAACATGAAGAGGTACTAAAGCTTACTATCCATAGCTCCTTGTACCTTTTATTTGAGCCCAAATTGTAAGATACCACTATTATGGGATTGCAGTTACCAAATGAAAGTGGTAGTAAGATCCTTGCAAAGAAGGACACCACCGTCGTGTGATTTCACTCACTCGTTGAAGGTGGTAGTAAAATATTTGCTTGAATGAGTCACCACTATTGTGTGGTTGCGATCAACAACTGAAGGTGTCGGTAAGACCCCTACACACCATAATATTGAAAGTCTAGGAGCCTCTCTACCACACCTATATTGAACTATGGTAACCCTGAATTAATTGTTCTCGATAATCTTTGGGTTGGATTCACTAGAGTTGTTGTGAACTGTGATTTCCATTACCTCAGGGGGAAACACTTGTGAAGGTGGTTGCATTGGTTGGGCAGAAAATCGACCCTTGGTGCAATTTCCCCCCTCTTTATTGAACATTAGTTCCTCTTTATTGAACATTGGTTTGTGGATCCCTTGAAGACTAGTTCATGAGATCCATAGGGTCTTCACTTAGTGAACCCACGACACAACGCCTTCGTTCATGGAATATTAATGAATACCCCTAATTTCACTAGATATTGATAAATACCTCCAAAAATCCTTTTGTTGAACCCCCCTCCGAATACATCTTTCCAATAAAAGAAACCCCTATTTATACTAGATATCTCTTTTTATAACCCCCAATACCTATAAAACCCTTAACACCCACATCCCCCAATACATACAATATGTTGACTTTATTTTTCACAATTAAAATACCTCATTTATGAATGAATGTGGTAAGATATTGGTGAAGAAGGTCAAGCCCTAGTGATGAGATATTTCTCTATTATGCTTTTATGAGATTTGTTGAAGCTAGGTTTGTGGAATCTTTATATATTATGCTTCATGAGAGTTGGAATGCAAGTGGCTCAACCTTAAATTCCTGCAAACAATAGAGATATCTTGAATTTGAGTATCTAATTATACATTGTTCCACTAATTCTTTGAATATTTCATTGTACCATTGAATAATTGCATATACTTTAATGATTTTAGATCTTACTTACATAATATATATATATATATATATATATAATAATAATAATATATTTTTAAGATCACAACCAAAACAGAATATATAAAAATTATTAAATAACATCTTAATAAACCCGTTTCATTATTAAACCCTAGTACGTTTTGATTTAGGTTTACGGCCTGTCTTTAGAAATCTGAGCATTATCCCATTCACAACACACGAAGGCCTACTTCGAGGCCTACGGGGAGAGGATTTTTGTAATAAGTAACGAATATTGTGCTCATCCTCGATTAATGCAAGGCACCTCCGGTGAATATCTTCGTGTTATTTTACACGACGAGCAAGCATTATGACTTAAAATTATATAAAAAAAATGACCAGCCCAATATCACTTAACAATTATTTCAAAGAGTGTCCAGCCAAATATGACTTAGCAGTTATCTCAAGAGTGTCCAGCCATATACTAAAATTATTATAGGTTATAGTTTAATCCAATTTATCTTAATTCAATGTGATCGTGATTTATATATATTTTTACAACAATGTATGCATATGATCAAGCGAGCGTCATATCTACAAGTTTTATGTTATTTAAAAAGTTATGTGAAGATTACGAAAAATGATGTAAAGATTAAAAGTACTAAAGTTATGTAAGGATTAAGAAAAATAATGTAAGAGTCAAAGATATGTAAAGAATAAGAAAAGTAATTTAAGAATTAAAAACATGAGAAATAAACTTCAACAATAAAGATTAAGAAAAATATTGTAAAAATTAAAGTTATGTAAGGATTTAGAAAAATAATGTAAGGATTAAGAAAAATAATCTAAAAATTAAAGTTATATAAAGATTAAGAAAAATAATGTAAGAATTAAAAACACTAGAAATAAATTCCAACAACCACATAGACTTGGGTCTCCCACTTATGTTATTTAAAAAGTTATATGAAGATTAAGAAAAATGATGTGTAGATTAAAAACTTATGGAAGGATTAAGAAAAATAATGTAAGAATTAAAAATACTAGAAATAAATTTCAAGAACCACATAGAATTGGGTCTTAAAGGTTATCAAAAATTGAGATGAAAACATATTTATATTAAAGTGAGTTTTAAATTACAAAAAATTACTTTTTTTTAATTTCATTAAATGAGTCAATTACAAGAAGTTTGTGTTAATCATTCTGTTTTAAATAATTGTTTTATGTAAGGAAAAAGCTTAATATAGTTGTATCATTAGTGGATAGTAATATGTTTTCTCTATTATTAGTCCTACCCTTACCCCATATATATGATAGTGGGGGATAATAGAGAAAACATATATGTTTTTTCTATTATCTCATCACCTTCATATATATGAGGGTGAGGGTGGGGGAAATAGAGAAAATATATTATATGAGGGTGAGGGTGGGGGAAATAATAGAGAAAACATAAACATCCATAGAATCACCATTCATCTTTAATCCAAGACCAAATATTTTCTCCCCGGATGGGGTGACATGCAACACACAAGTGCCATGTTGCACTAGAACTGGCCAAGCCATAAATAAGGATGGTTGAATCCCATCCCCTCGTAATTAAGTATGGGAGCCAGCCAAAATCCATGGGACTTCTCCCTTGCTTGAACAACCCGACGACAAATAAATTCAATGCTAAGGAGGCGATAATGGAAGCCGTCCCATCGCACCTCCCGGTTATCATCCAGCTACGCATTAGATATCTCCATTTCACATTCAGTCTGCACCAGGGTTGCAGTCTTGAGCTTGGGTGTGACCATTTCAACACCTCCTGCAACCTCGCCATTAACATCATCCTCTCCATGCCATGGGAGAGAGGAAAGTCGCGTCGAGACCTTGTCTGGTACAACCTAGTTACGAGACATAAGCGGAAGCAACGACTAGAGAGGGAACTCTCAATTGCCCACACTCAAATAGCTTATAGGGAAGACAAGGAAGGGATGGCCTGGTCACCTCCAACGATGTTTGTGGAGAAGGTCATCTTGGAGGAACCCATACAACTCCCTCCAGAGTCTATGATCTTCACCGTGCCATAGAATTGGCAGCCTCCAACCAGCTTCCCTGAGGAAGAAACTCAGTGAATTACAACAACTCACCACAGTATTGACACCATGGATTCAAGAATGGAGGAATTCCATATATATTACGTTGAGGAGGATCTCCCGGAGGAGTGCCTCCATATGGCCTCTCAGGATGGCACACTCTCAAGGGCCTATGCTCCTTTCAAAGACACAAAGCAAGAAGATGACCTCGGGAAGAAGGTAGGAGCACAGGGATGGAGCGCGAGAGCGGACCACCAGGACAGAGCAGAGAAGGGAACGCAGGCGGCAACAAGCGAGGCAGTGGAGGGTGGCATGTCGAAGGAGGGTGGTGAGGTCCTTGCACCACCTCCTATCACAATAGCACTGGATCAATGGTGTGTCCCTCTGCCCTTCTTCCACCCAAAACAATTAGACTTGGTGTTTGACCCGAGAAGCCAAATGGCAGACCAGGTCTATCGTGGCACACTCATGAGCCAACGCATAGACATGCTATACAAGGATTTCTCTAGCGCACCAACAAAGGAATTATGTTCGACGTGTGCGAGACCCTATGCTCTACCAGCTCGGAATGGACTGCACAATGAAGACCTCGACAATGAAGACCCCAAAAGGTAATACCTTGGCTAGGATTGCCTTCTGGTTATGGTTAGATGTTCAGGTTCTTCTTAGGGGTTCAGTCAGCTCAAACTCTTTACTGTTTAGTTTAATTTTGATTTCATCTTTCATGGATAATGCATAGACTATAGGTCGCCACTTGTCCTAGTTTCCTCCGGGCAGGGCAGAGCCTCTTTTGGACATGGTTATCCAAGGCTGCCAATTGTTCTGGTTTCAACTAATTTGGTGGAAGAATTGGCAGCCTAAAAACATATGTTTCTTTTTGTAGATGATATAATATAACAGGCTCCGCCCTCTTTTTACTTAAAAAAAAAAAAACCAAATATTTTCTAAATAAAAACACTTATTGAGGTAATAACATTTAAAGGATAATCAAATTAAAATTTTTCCAATTTCAATATAATAATAAATTTAAAACATTTAAAAGTTAAAAAAACATAAATCATTCTAAAATTGAAAGTTGGGACTATTTATGAGACCTAGAACTAAGGTGCATAACATGTACTATGGCTCATAATAATCATAAAAAAACATTAATCAAAATTAAAAGAATTCTCTTAGCTATATAAAATTAGTTTATATTACTCACACATTAATAAATTCAAATCTAAAATCCCTATTTATAAGAGATTTGTATGGGGTGTTTCTAGGTGGAGTATTTTATTATAGGAATCTAAGTTTAAAAAGCTGAAGACAAAAAATTCTTTCTTATATTGACCGCATCCCTATGCGCGTGGAACTTTTTCTCCTTATTCTCTCATTTCCTCCTGGAATTTCAACCCATCGTCGTCGTCAATGCTTTGGTGGAATTCCATAAGTAAAATCTCTGTATATATAGATAACATGTGGACACCATTTGTATGAAGTCGTCGTTGTCAATGCTTTAGATGCACTTTCCATAACTGCAATCTCTATATATACAGAACATGTGGAGGCAATTTGCATAAGCTCTTCGTGGAAATAGATCAGATGGCTGTACTGGAAGAGACGTACAACGTTGGGGCAGTACAGGGAGAGTTAACAGTCATTCCAGGCTTCAGATTCTATCCAACAGAAGAGGAACTAGTGGGCGGGCTTCTATCTGAGGAAACGAATCCAAGGCGGCCACCAACTGAACTTCGATATAATTATACCAACCTTGGACTTGTATCGATATGACCCCTGGGAGTTGCCAGGTACTTATCTCTCTGGTTCTTACATGGTATGAATTTGAGAAGGATTTTTCAGAGAATTATATACGTATTCGTGTTATTGCAGGTTTGGCTAACGATGTTGGGGAGAGACAATGGTTCTTCTTCGTTCCAAGAGAGAGTAAGAAATGCGCTAGGCCTACCAGATTCACGGTGTCAGGTTACTGGATGGCCATGGGTTCAGACAGAGCAATTCGCAACTAGTTGCTTCAGAGCATCGGTATGGAGAAAACTCTTGTGTTTTATAAAGGAAAAGCCCCGCTTGGGCAAAGGACGGACTGGATCATGAACGAGTATAGGATGCCAGATCTGAGATCGTCTCCACCCAAGGTGATCTATTGCATTTTTAATTATATGTTATTTAGTATATACACGGTCAGAATATATACAAAATTCTCAGCCACCCAAGTTACAAAGATAATGAAAGAATGCAAGTTGACATGTGCAGAAGAAGGTGGATATGGTGGTATGCCGTATATACAGAAAGACGACATCTCAGAAATCGATGGAAAGACGAACAAAGCATGATCACGCTGAGAAAGGAAAACTGGTTGTTTCAGCTGGTGATGAATATGAAGAGAAGTGTCGTTCAGTCAACTTTAATGGCAGCACATTCCAGTCAATTCCAATGACAGAGGCCAAAGTTCCTTCATTATCATTATATTATGACTAGCACAGCCACAAATTCGTGACTGGTAAACGCGGAAAGGACGGCTTGCAACCACAAATTCGTGGTAGGTAAACGTCTAAAGGACGGCTTGCAAAACTTGAACTGTCGGGAAAGAGAAACAGCCCAGTCGGAAGGAGTTGGCTGGAAGGAGGTAGTGTGTCCAGAACATGGCTGGTGAAGGCCAAAGGTTTAGGTTGGCCTAGAAAATGAAACCCTAATCACTCATACATGACAATCAACTAGCCACCATAGTAAATTTTAAATATGATTAAGTAAAAGTAAAAAAATAAACATGTAATCTGATGTCTTTAGAGGAAGTTAGTGGTTGAAATCACAACCATTGATTTATTAGGACTACTAAGAATATTCCATCAATATT
>ML779258.1:69785-83844 GCA_009831015.1 Picea engelmannii
TAACATGACCTAACAATGTACACATCAAAATCAACATATAAATTAATTAAGTACATCAACATGATCAACAAGAAAAATGCACATCCAATGAACAATGTTATAACATACACATCTATCAAGAACATTTAACAAACATATAGAACGCAACCTAACAATATACACATCAACATCAACATATAAATTAAGTACATTAACATGAACAAAAAAAATGCACCTTATATATCATAAACAAGTCAAATAACTGCTATAACATATCTAGTCGAGCCGATGTGATAATCATATCTACAATAGTAGTGGAGACATGATATGTAGTATAAGATGATGGATAGTCAGGAGGATTTGGAAGTTCACACTGTGGAGGAATAGGTGTTTCCTTCTCATCTATGTGAGGTGACGGAGGAGGAGTAAGACATGGAGAAGGATCATGACCACTGTCATGAGTCAATGGGGTACTGGATGAACATGTATTGGAGGAAGAGTGTGTATCATTGACAACCCTCCTCGCTGCTAATATCCAGATAGCTTCAATGATATGATGCATAATAGGGATCATATCATGCAATATATCCCTATAAATATCCAATAGCATAGGATCTACCCTAATGTCTTGCATTGACATAGGGAACACTCCCACCTCAATCAAAAGTGCACAGAGTCGGTCACCCAACTCCAACCTGAATCTAGTGCATATCGAGTATCTACACCCGAGGACCCTGACCCAACGTGGCCTCAGGCATCTCCTCATCCACATATGATGGGGGAGGATGAATGTCCCCAATGAATGTGCCAATATCTACAAAAATAATAGTACACAACACTAACTAGACAATTTCATTAAACAGTTTAATAAAACAAGTTAAAGAACCTGCTACAATTAATTTTTTTCTAATTAAGTAAGACAATAAAATGAAACTAGATTAATTTAAACAGAACACTAATATTATATCTAGCATCTGGTGGCTCATCGGGTGTCAAGAGGAGATTCGAAAATCCTCACCAATACAACCCTGTGTAAGGACACAACACCATCATGAACATGTGATTAGCCTCAGTGGCTAGTACCCCCTGTGTGTCACTGGAAATCCTGGTCGGAAACTCCAATTGACCCCTCTTGGGAATCATCTCACCCCACATCTACATCCACACCTAAGTCATCAGATTAGAAGGTTGACGAACAAATGTAGGCCTCATCTTCAAAAGCATCTCAAAAAATAAACAAAACAACTATGAAGCAAAAGGGAAGTTCTCCCTCCCACGTATCATAGCAAGACATCTATCTAGAAATATACAAAATTGTTGAAAAAAATGGAATCCCATCAAATAAATCGTGGCCTCTGTAGCAAATAATCAACATAATACAAAATAGCGCAACTAATGTGCTTCCCATCACTGGTAAAGCGTATAATTGTCGTCGCTAATAATGAGAGGAACCTAACTTTATCTTTATCGAAAGAAGTGATTTGTAGCTATCCACCAGACATGTGAAAATCAACTCGAGAAAGTGCATCTACCACAATATATCTCTAAGAGTACATGAGATGAATCTCTGTTGCAACACCGACTGAGACATCAGGGAATGGGGAAACTCCTCCCCTCTCCTAGATATCCTAGTGATAAAGTATATATCCTCCTCAATGGGATAGTAACATTAATCAAGACCGGCATGAAAATCCTATTGATCGAAATCCCATCGATGGATCAACTACACCAAGAACCTGGAGTGCCCCTTCAAGGATGTAGCCTCCTCATAGTACTTAAGTAGGTCTACACTCCTCAAGAGGACTTGGGTCACTACATTAATAGGGTGAGGCTACAAGTACCTCTCCCTCTCCCTCACCTCCCAATCGTGTACAACGTTGTATCGGTCAAGCCTCTACTCTTTCTCTTGTTGTTTCTCTCTTTACTTACCTCTCTGCATGATTAACATATAAAATACATCATCCTAATACATCAAATATAAAAAAAATAGTAAATGAGATTTTTTTTTTATAAATACACAAAATAACTTTCTTCAAAAAATAAGTAATTTTCATAATCGATGTGCCCAAAAAATAGTCAAGCACATTAGTATGAATATATCCAAATAAAGTTATGGCTATGTAGTGTTATCCCCACTCCAAGATGTTGAACTACTTTCATGGGTTTTAGGACTTATATATTGCTATAGAAAGTTTGTAAAGATAGTATAAAAACTGATGCTCCCATAACTTCACACCTCAAAATGAATTTGTTTGTATGGAGAAAGGTAGCTAAGAAAGCCTTCTCGGATTTAAAGGATTTTGTGTGCATGAATTCAGTACTATTAGTGTTATATTTTACTAATACTTTTATCCTATAAAGTGATGCATCGAGAAGAGATCTTGGAGAATTTTTTATGTCATAAGGATTTCCCTTAGCATTCACTAGTAAGCAATTGTGTGATTGCAATTTGGATAAATCCACATATGAGAAAGAAATGATTTTCATCATTCATGTAATGGAGTCATGGTGCCCATATATCATAGGAAGGCATTTCTAGATCAAAACCAACCATGTCAATCTGAAGTATTTTCTAGAACAAAGGTTAACATCACTAGAGTAACATAAGCATGTCACTAAGTTATTGGGGTATGATTATGAGATTATAAATAATATCGGTAAATAAAATGTGTGGTTGATTATTTATCCAGGTAATTTGAGGAGGATGGATCCTTCTTTGCGTCATATTTACCCATTCTAGGTTGACATAAGGAATCCTGTAACACCCTGTTTTCCCCAGTATGTAAAAATAACTATACTGGCCAAATATTGTGGAAAACTTAGAAATGTGAATGTGTGATGTGAATGGACCTTGTGAAAAAGGTCGATGAATGTGAATGATATTATAATATATATATTGCAGGAATGATGAGAGGGGGGATGTGCTGAAAACAAGACCACGATGGCTGAAGAAACGCAGTGGAAGGCACCTGGAATGGTGGCGTTAACTTCCACCGAGACCAATACCGTATTTGGACTTCACTGACCCGGAGAACCAAGAGCGGCTCGATGGCCCTGAACTAAATGACTCGCCAGGTTGGTAGGTAAAGGGATCCTCATGAGTAATGAGGGATGGGGGTGAACCACCCATCCATAGAGTCCTCAGATATGACCACCGTGAGGAAGATCCTGCCACATGCAACCTCGCCAAAAGGAGAAAAGACAGGAAGAGTGTGGGATCAAGGGGAGATGCGAGGGAAAGAAGATAACTCTGGAAAAATACAGAGTGAGTGATAGCAGAGAAGAAGGAGAGTAACCTTCATTCTCAGTCACTGGTAAACATAGACGCAGTCTTGCAACATCGTGGTCTCAGCTCAGGGGTGGCTAGTGGTAAATCCGTTGGGATTCGTTGACCCTACGGTTGGGTGGAAATGAGCACCCCTCCCAGCAGTTGAAATCACATATGGTGTTATTTATGATAAGTGTTTTACATCTTTCATATTGAAACTTATATGTTGACATGCATGCTCATAGTCTGTGTAGTTTATGAATGGTTTGAGTATAAGACTGTTTTTGTAGTGTTTTGATCAGAAATGGTGATTGCATGCTTTTATTGGAAGGACCATGTATGGCTTATGTTTATAGATAGATTTGTATATATATATATATATGCATATTGAATTAATTCAGACTTCAAGTCTATTCTTGGGAAATCTATACCCTTATCTGTCTCAGGTAATACCCTGGATAGATCTCCCCATAGAGATACCCTTTTTGGAAAGCTCACCAAGAACTTAGAAAAGGATTGAAGGCGCAAGTCTTAGAAATCCTGTACGAGGAATAATGGGCCTCTCAAAACCTGAAATAGTAGCATAGGGATAAGTATCGATTTACAGATGAGATCCTGTCGGAATATCTATGGTCATTCATTACCGTTAGATTGGAGGAGGAAACGATGGTGTTAAATGCTTTAAACCCTTTTTCTTTCTCTTCGTGAGTAGCGAAGAAATCAGGACCGTCGATCCCCAAGGTCCATGGGAGTATCTGGACCGTCAGTTTTTCCACGTCCAGGGAGAAGTGGGAGAGTGCACAGTGTGGGACAGATCTGAACAATCATATATTAGTTAGAAGACCTGACAACCGTTGGATCTGTCAAGAGATGCATGAGGGTTAAGCCCCTGTGAACAAAGGCGAAAGTCCCAAAAGAGGAGTTGGTATCGGGATTCTGAAAGTCTTGATGACGAGAGGTCACGAAGATTTACAATGAAATTCCCGAAATAGATCTGAGCCATCCATCCATGGAGGACACGTGGCAGAGATCGAGAGTCCATCGGTATTTCGGATACCGGGGATTCGAATTGAAAGAGGATTTGTGTCACTAGGGGTCGCAAGTCACAAAATCGTGAAATGACGAGGACCGTCCATCTATAGAGTACACATGGTTGCTGGTAAGTGCTTTGACGTTTCGAAACCCGAGAAACCAAAAGGGCAAGAACCCTTGTCTTCGCGAGTCGCGAAATCTTGATCACCGAAACCCCAAAATGGCATGAGGTGTGAATGAGGTTAAGGAAAGTCATGATTTGATCGTGACCGTTGATCATCCCTAAAAGATCATGACCGTTGATATTGGCTGAAGGTTGTTTCCATCCATCGGAGGGACACGTGGCTGTCGGTCGACGTTTCGGCATCCGGGAAACCAGATGGCCATTAAACCTTGCCCCCGAAAATCGAGAAATCCCGATACGTGCTGTAGTGGAGAGGAGAAGTCCCAAAAGAATCTAGAATATCCATCAGAGGAGACGTGTGGTGAGCTATCAGAGTTTCGAGAAAAGTCCCAAAATCCCGTGGACCGCTGGATTTCCCCCTCCTCTTAAGATTCGTCGATCTCTTACATGAATTTCCATAACGGAATTCGGAGATTTGAATGACAAGGAGTCTTGGAGTCGTTTCATTTCGAACTCCCGAGTACCGAGACCCTAAAAGGATGCATACCGTTGGATCAGGGGAGGCTTACGGCCATCGATCTCCCTTTGGAGGGAAACTTTGGAGACCTTGAAATTTTGGGGGATTTGAATGGGGAAAGGTAGAAGTCATGCATCATAATTCCCTGAATAGTGAAAATTCGATAAGTGATTGGCTGGCATAAGCACATGGAAACGAAACAGGGTCACGTGGACAAGACCCCAAGTGGGAAACTTGCCACTCGCTAGCCCTGTCGGGGTTCAGCGTTTCACTGTTTCGAGCTTCGGGGTTTGAAGAGTCGAAAGACTCGACATTCTAGTAGCACTAAGTCACAAAGTACGAAAAGACATCGTACTGGTTCAGCCCGTAGTCGTGACCCGCGATCACATGGAGGTGGACATATGAGGAACTAGATGACACTAGGCCCTCGTAAGTATCTCAGGGATTTTGATCCTCGAGAAATCGACGAAAAATTTATTATGCCAGAGTGGGTATGTGACAAATTGGTATCAGAGCATGGTTACAACACTTGGCCTGCTTGGGCTCATGCACGAGATGCGCAGAATCTCCATTCGAAACACTCCTAAAAGGAGTAACCCCTTGTCTTAACCTTCCTAATCAAAAGACGAAGTTAAGAATGAAAAAAACCCCTATTGTTTGTGTGTACATGTGATAATATGAATTATGTATTGGTTATAAATAAATATAAATATTGAGTAACAACCAACATTTTTCCCTTTTTCACACAAGCGGAAGATCAACCGCAGGAAATTATCAATGCATAGTATGGTGATTCACCATGATGTGGGAGAGGGCTCCCACAATAGAGACGAAGAGTCCGACGAAAGGAAGGTAGCAGGGACCCCTCCAGGTCTAGCTGAGACTTTGAGGAGCCTCATGGTTGAATTACAAAGCTGTAAGGTCAACAATAAGGATGATGAAAGAACAAGAAAAGCAAACATAAATTAATGCAGTTTTACTACAGACTTTATTTGATCTACAAAGAAAAATGCAGCATGAACCTGAAACTCAGAAACATGGTCATATCAATGGTCACATTGAGAGGATCACCTCAAAAAAGGTCCACCCCAGAGGTAAAGGACAAGCGTCGGATGATTCCTCTGAGAAGGAAGTTGGCATTTCGGAGGGCTCTTCTAGCAACAGAACCGGTTCTTATTCCACAAAGAAACAGAAGAAGCAAAAGTATTCCAAAGGTCGTAAATTCAAAGAATTCAGAAAATCCAAACCACCCTCCTTCGACGATGAAATAAAGAAGGGAGAGGAAACAGAGGCCTGGCTGCTTGGACTAAAGAAGTATTTCAGAGTCCATGACTTTTCAGAAAATATGAAGGCCTGAGTGGCCACCTTCAACTTGAATGGAAAGGCTTCCATTTGGTGGCAATACCTTAAGAATGTGAAAGCGGTTCGCGAAGAGGACCTATCTTGGGAACGGTTTGAGAGGTACTTCCGGAAGAAGTATCTATCGGAAAAATATTTGGATGAAAAGACTAAAGAGTTTTATGAACTCAAATTGGGACAACTCACTATAGAAGAATATGTAACCAAATTCCTCTATTTGTTGAGTTATGTACCCTATATCAAAGTGGAAAAGGCAAAGGTTCAATGCTTCATCAGTGGACTACCTAAGGACTATTGGAACATAATTGAATTTGATGAGGCAAAGACTCTAGAAGGCACTACTCAAAAGGAAACCTATTGTCATGAATAGTTTGGACATCAAGCAAAACCTCGCGAAGGATGGAAACAAAAGAATAGTTACAGATTTCAAAAAAGGGGAATCAAATCCCCAGGATTTAATAACTATAAGAAGAATCCAAGAATAATCTTCCCAACCCGGAGTATGCACGAGCATAATTTTTCCTCCTTGAGTGGAAATAAAACTTCTGGACCCAGATTAGTGAAGGTTGATAACCCAAAAAGAGAACCTTTGAAATGTTAGGGTTGTGGGGAAGAACATCTATTGAGAGACTATCCACACCGACAACAGAATAGTCGGAGGATTTATAACATCCAAGAAGCTACTACCGTCAATGATGTGGCCAAGAGTGAGCCACAAATTTACGCAGCCTTGGATAATAACCAAGCTGACCACCAAGCTTCAGTGGTGGAAATAGAAGGTATGGTTTCCAACCATCTAGTATCTGTTTTGATTGAACCTGGTTCAAATTTGAGTTATATAGCCCCTAAATTTGTTGATAAGTGTAAACTACAGCCACAAAAACATACCAAGCCATGGTTGGTACAGTTAGCCACTGGCACCAGAAGAAGGGTAGCAGAGGTTATACTAGCCTGCCAATTGATGTTGGGTAAATCCCCCACCCAAGAAACCCTTAACATATTACCCCTAGGATCATATGATCTGTTGAATGGTATGGATTGGCTAGCTACCCATAAAGCCAGATTGGACTGTTACCATAAAACCTTAGAATGTGTAAATAAAGAAGGGAAAAAGATAACCCTTCAAGGGATACGAAAACCTGTCTCGGTGAGACAAATATCAGCTCTGCAAATGAGAAATTATTGTCGAAAGGGATGTCCCCTATATGAAATACAGGTGTTGAAAACAATAGAAGGTGACAAACCAAGCCTTGACGATCACCCCATCCTGAGAGAATACAGAGATGTGTTTCTGGAAGAGGTATCGGGTCTACCTCCGAGAAGGGACATAGACTTCTCGATAAAACTTGCACCGGGAGCACTGTCGGTGTCTAGGATACCCTACCAGATGAGCACACCTGAGTTAGTTGAACTCAAATTGCAATTAAAAGAAATGATGGATAAAGGTTATATTCGACCTAGCGTGTCTCCATGGGGAGCACCAGTCCTGTTTGTGAAAAATAAGGATGGTACCCTTAGACTATGTATAGATTATAGACAACTGAATAAGGTAACCATAAAGAAAAAGTACCCTTTGCCCAGGATCAATGACATGTTCGATCAATTGGGGGGTGCGTCTATATTCTCAAAGATCGACTAGAGGTCGGGATACCATCAAGTCYGAATCAAGGGTGAAGATATCCATAAAACTKCCTTCTGGACAAGGTATGGTCACTATGAGTTCRTGGTAGTTCCATTTGGGTTGACCAATGCCCYTGCCACTTTCATGTGCTTGATGAACAATGTACTCAGCAAATCCCTAAGAAAATGTGTTCTTTTTTTATTGACGATATATTAATTTACTCTAAGAACAGAAAAGAGCATGAAGAGMATCTTGGACTTGTGTTGCAAGTGCTAAGAGAACATCAWCTCTATGCCAAATTCAATAAATGTGAATTCTTCCAGAAGMAAATACATTACTTAGGCCATGTTCTCTCCGAAGAAAGAGTAGYGGTAGACCCTGACAAAATCAGGTCTATCATGGAATGGCCTACCCCAAAGGATGTTTCGGACATCAGATCCTTTATGGGATTAGCAGGATATTATAGGAGATTTATAAAAGGATTCTCCAAGATTGGTTGTCCAATCATTACCCTCCAGAAGAAGGGGACAAAAGTCATTTGGACATAGAAATGTGAAGAAATATTTCAAACCCTGAAACATCTACTGACCCATGTACCCGTGCAGAAGATCGTCGATCCAGAAGTTGACTTCCTCGTGTGCACAGATGCCTGTAAGGAAGGGCTCGGAGGAGTCCTTATGCAGGGAGGAAGTGTGATCTTCTATGAATCCCGAAAACTGAACGAGCATGAAGTCAAGTATGTGACCCATGATCTATAGCTGGCTGCCATAGTGCATGCCTTGAAAATGTGGAGGCAATACGTCCTAGGAAGAAAATTCGTACTTATGACAGATCACTGTGGATTGCGATACCTGTTTGATCAACCAAAGCTCAATGCGAGACAAGTTAGGTGGATGACCCTCCTTAGCGAGTTTGATTTTGAAATCAAACATATTAAAGGAAAAGAAAATAGGGTGGCATATGCCCTTAGCAGAAGCATGAAAACAATTCACCTGGCCGCGGTGAGCACCTGTGAGGCGGATGTCAAAGAAAGAATCAGAAAGACACAAGAAACAGATCCCTTCGTCCAGACCGTGACCATGTACCTACAGCAATAACCCACCGGAGAAAAATATGAAGGCTGCCAGATGACCGAAGGAGTTCTGCTCACTTACAGAAGCATATTTTATATTCCAAATTGTGACGACTTGAAGAGGTTCATACTGGATGAACTACATAAAAGACCCTATTCTGGTCATCTAGGATACCAGAAGATGATCACGGCCACTAGGAGACAATTCTATTGGCCTGGAATGAAGAAAGCCATAGCCGAGTACTTTTCCAAATGCATAGAGTGCCAACAGGATAAAGCAGAACATCGACACCCAACAGGATTATTGCAACCTTTACCAATCCCAGAATGGAAATGGGAAACCATCTCCATGGATTTCATCACCGGATTACCAATATCGACCAAACAGAACGATGCCATTATTGTAGCGGTGGATAAATTGAGCAAGTCTGCTCATTTTATCCCTGTCAAGTCCACTTGCAAACAAATCGATATCACCCAGGTATTCATGAAGGATATATTCAGATTGCATGGTATGCCAAAAGAGATCGTGTCTGACAGAGACACGGAATTTACTTCCAACTTTTGGAAGTCACTGATGGCTGGATTAGAAACCAAATTGTTGTTTAGCACCGCCTACCGCCCTCAAACCGATGGAAAAACAGAAAGAGTGAACCAAATACTTAAAGACATGCTAAGAATGCATGTAATGCACCAACCCAAGAAGTGGAAAGACTACCTACCACTAGTAGAATTTGCCTACAACAACGGCTACCAAGCATCCTTAAAGATGAGTCCCTTTGAAGTCCTCTATGGTAGACCGTGCAACACTCCTATCAGTTGGAGTAATCCCATAAACAAGATTTATTTTGGCCCCAACATGTTTAAAGAAATGGAACAACAAGTGACTCAGATAAAACAAAACCTGAAGGTCGCTCAGAACCGACAAAAAAGTTATGCCGACCAAAAGAGAACTCCAAGAGAGTTCAAAACGGGAGACCATGTATATCTTAGAGTTATACCCAAGAAGAGTTCTCTAAAAATGGGAACTTGTGCCAAGTTCTCACCTCGGTATTGTGGACCCTTTGAGGTTCTAGATAGAGTGGGACATGTAGCCTATAGGTTAGCGCTTCCTCCCATAGTCAAAGAACATAATGTTTTCCATGTTTCATTATTGAAGAAATATGTACATGATGCTAACCATATAATTGACTGGTTTGTGATCCAGGTGGAACCGGAGGGAGAATTTCTACCAGAACCTTAGTGCATATTGGATAGAAAGGAAACCCTACTCTAGAACCAAACCATTGCACAGGTCAAGGTGCAGTGGAGACATTTTGGCCCAGATGAGGCTACATGGGAAATGGAGGATGCCATGAAACGAGCATATCCAAATTTTTTTACACCTGTACATGCATTTCAAGTTGATAGATAGAACATCAAGGACGATGTTCCTTTAAAGGGGAGGGAATTGTAACACCCTGTTTCCCCCAATTTGTAAAAATAACTATACTGGCCAAATATTGTGGAAAACTTAGAAATGTGAATGTGTGATGTGAATGGACCTTGTGAAAAATGTCGATGAATGTGAATGATATTATACTATATATATTGCAGGAATTCTGAGAGGGGGGATGTGTTGAAAAAGAGACCACAACGGCTGAAGAAAGGTGGTGGAAGGCACCTGGAATGATGGCGTTAACTTCCACCGAGACCAATACCGTATTTGGACTTCACTGGCCCAGAGAACCAAGAGCGGCTCGCTGGCCCCGAACTAAATGATTCGCCAGGTTGGTAGGTAAAGGGCTCCTCATGAGTAATGAGGGATGGGGGTGAACTGCCCATCCGTAGAGTCCTCAGACCTGACCACTACGAGAAAGATCATGCCACATGCAACCTCGCCGAAAGAAGAAAAGGAAGGAAGAGTGTGGGATCAAGGGGAGATGCGAGGGAAAGAAGAGAACTCTGGAAAAATACAGAGTGCGTGATAGCAGAGAAGAAGGAGAGTAACCTTCATTCTCGGTCACTGGCAAACAGAGATGCAGTCTCCCAGCATCGTGGTCTCAGCTCGGGGGTGGCTAGTGGTAAATCCGTTGGGAGTCGCTTAGCCTACGGTTGGGTGGAAATGAGCACCCCTCCCAGCAGTTGCAATCACATCTGGTGTTATTTCTAATAAGTGTTTTACATCTTTCATATTGAAACTTATATGCTGATATGTATGCTCATAGTCTTTGTAGTTTATGAATGGTTTGAGTATAATATTGTCTGTGTAGTGTTTTGATCAGAAATGGTGGTTGCATGATTTTATTGGAAGGACCATGTATGGCTTATGTTTATAGATAGATTTGTATATATATATATATGCATATTGAATTAATTCAGACTTCAAGTCTATTCTGGGGAAATCTATACCCTTATCCATCTCAGGTAATACCCTGGATAGATCTCCCCATAGAGATACCCTTTTTGGAAATCTCACCAAGAACCTGAAAAGGATTGAAGGCGCAAGTCTTAGAAATCCTGTACGAGGAAGAATGGGCCTCTCAAATCCTGAAATAGCAACATAGGGATAAGTATTGATTTACGGACGAGATCTTGTTGAAATATCTGTGGTCATTCACGACTATTAGATTGGAGGAGGAAACGATGGCGTTAAATGCCTTAAACAATTTTTATTTATCTTCGTGAGTAGCGAAGAAATTGGGACCGTAGATCCCCAAGGTCCATGGGAGTATCTGGACCATCATTTTTTCCACGTCTAGGGAGCAGTGGGAGAGTGCACAGCACAGGACAGATCTGAACCGTCAGATCTTAGTTAGAAGACCCGACAGTCGTTGGATCTGTCAAGAGATGCATGAGGGTTAAGCCCTTGTGAACAGAGGCGAAAGTCTCGAAAGAGGAGTTGGTATCGAGATTTCAAACTTCGGGATTCTGAAAGTCCTAATGACGAGAGGTCGAGAAACTTCATAATGAAAGTCTCGAAATAGATCTGAGTCGTCCATCCGTGGAGGACACATGGCGGAGATCGAGAGTCCATCGGTATTTCAGATACCGGGGATTCGAATTGATAGAGGATCTGTGTCACTAGGGGTCGCAAATCCCAAAATTGTGAAACGATGAGGACCGTCCATCTATAGAGTACACGTGGTTTTTGGTAAGCGCTTCGACGTTTCGGCACACGGGAAACCAAAAGGGCAAGAACCCTTGTCTTCGCGAGTCACGAAATCCCGATCACCTAAACCCCAAAATGGCATGAGTTGTGAATGAGGTTAAGTAAATATGGCATTTGATCATGACCATTGATCATCCCAAAAATATCACGACCGTTGATCTTGGCTGAAGGTTTCCGCCATCCATCGGAGGGACACGTGGCTTCCGATTGACGTTTCAACATCCGGGAAACCAGAAGGCCAGAAAACCTTGCTCCCGCAAATTGCGAAATCCTGATATGCATTGTAGTGGAGAGGAGAAGTCCCGAAAAAATCTGGACTGTCCATCAGAGGAGACGCGTGGTGAGCTGTTAGAGTTTCGGGAAAAATCCTGAAATCCTGTGGACTGCTGGATTTCCGCCCCCTCTTAAGAGTCGCCGATCTCTTACATGAATTTCCATAACGGAATTCAGAGATTTGAATTACAAGGAGTCTTGGATTCGTTTCATTTTGAACTCCCGAGTACCAAGACCCCAAAAGGATGCATACCGTTGGATTAGGGGAGGCTTACGACCGTCGATCCCCCTTCGGAGGGAAACTTTGGAGACCTCAGAATTTTTGGGGATTTGAATGGGGAAAGGTAGAATTCAGCATCGCAATTCCTCGAATCACGAAGAGTCAATAATCGCTTGGCTGGCTTAAGTGCGTGGACACGGAACAAGGTCACGTGGAAAAGACCCCAAGCGGGAAACTTGTCACTCGCTAGCCCTGTCGGGGTTCGACGTTTCACTGTTTCGAGCTTCGGGGTTTTCAGAGTCGAATAACTCGATGTTCTGGTAGCACTGATTTGCGAAGTACGAAAAGATGTCATACTGGTTCCGCCCATAGTCGTGACCCACGATCACATGGAGGTGGACATATGAGGAACTAGCTAATGCTAGGCCCTCGTAAGTATCTCAGGGATTCTGATCCTCGAGAAATCGACGAAAAAATTATTATGCCAGAGTAGGTATGTGACAAATCTCATCAATAATGGTTGGAAAATGAAACTATCGTTCAAGCCATCAAAAGGATTTAGGAATATCCTAACCCTCCTAAATGGTATACATGGAAACAATATACATGTAGCTATAAATGGAACATTTCTCTCGAAAAGAATTCTACCATAAAACAAAGGATCTTAGAGGAATTTCATTCTTCACATACAATGGGTCACTCTAGCTTTCATAAAACGTATGAAATGGATAAGCCCTTGTTCTTTTGGCAAGGAATGAAGATAGACATCCAATATTTTGTAAGCCATGATGCTTTCCAATGAAACAAGGATTATATAGTGAATATTTCAGGGGAAGTATAACCACTATCAATCCCAACATATATATGGATTGACATATCTATGGATTTTATAGTAGGACTCCCAAGATATGGTAACAAATGAGTGATCATGATGGTAGTCGAGCATCTTTTCAAATATGATCATTTTTGTACTTTATCACACCCATTTACCTCCTTCTTAGTTTTCCAAGTCTTCTAGTCCACTCTAAGATTTATCTATTCTTTCATGTGTCTTGTGTGAAGAAGGTTGTGATATTGAATTGTAAAGTGAAAAAAAACTTATTCGAACATGATTAAGAAGGATCTAGTTGGCTCCATTTGAAAGAAGTATTGGATGCCTAAAAGAATCAATTACACCAAAACATGGTTAGATAAGTACTAATATAGTGGAAATATATGCAACCAGAAGATGTTGCATAGGAACCAATATCAATTCTACAATAATTTCCTCACATCCAACCTTAAGGGTGTTGGAAGATTGGTTGTTGTCATTGATGTCAACCCTAGTCATGGGTTTTGGACCACAAGATTAATGAAGGTATTTGGACATTAAGGAAAATGCACATGCAGATACAACACCCATGGATGGATAGTATACATCATGCTATTTCAAGTGGTATGTGG
>ML779258.1:157066-185851 GCA_009831015.1 Picea engelmannii
TTTTAAACATTAAATAATGTGGAATGTGTATAAGTGGGGGCCACTTCGGGGCTTCGAGACTCCAGGGCTCCGGGGGACTTGAGTATAAATAATATGTTGGAGAACCAAAGGAGTTCACCTGGAGAACTCTCTCTCTCCCATTCCAATATTAAATATAATATTGGGGATTTTTATAAACCTAGGCACAATTTTCAAAAGAGGCGTAATAATATATTATAAATGAGTTTACTATGATATTTGTACATGAGAAAGTGTCAATCCTTTCTCCTTTTTAAATTTAGTATTTAGTGCGTAATCACATATAAGTGTGGACCCTTTGGGAGTTCGGGACTTCAGGAGTTCGGGAGTTCGGAGCTTCGAGACTCCGGGATGTTTGGGGGTGATAGAGTGTACAAGAAAAAAGGACCAAAGGATCAAACCTTCCCTTTCCTGTTCCAATGGTTGCATAAATATTTATAAAAACATTAAAGGTAATTAATCATATTATAATCTAATATAGTTAATTATATTTTCATCACTTTATAATATAAGTGGGACCCTCTCCAGAACTCCAGCATTCAAGAGATTTGGGTATATTCATAAAAGCATGATGAAGAATTTTCATCAAAGTCCAAAGACTTAGGTGTAAATTGGTATAAATAATCCTAAGTGCTCCTTTGATATATTTAATTATATTATAATATAATTAAATAAAATTAATAAGAGAACAAAATTGTAATATGATTAGATTATAAGTTTATGTGATGGGGTATTGATATAATAATTAACACCAAATTTACCCCGAAATATGAGATGACCAAGGTGAGATGGATGTAATCCTTGGTTTGACTCGACCAATAATTTATGTCTAGTAAAAACATAATTTACGGGGTAAATACATTTTAATGAAGATTGATTATCCCTAATAGGGATTAAATAAATGATAAAATGATTAATAAAGAGTGGAATTTGATCATGATAATGATTAATTAAATTAATAGGCCTATAAGAGCTAGACAAGCATCAAGCTCTAGGTGGGAGAGTCTTTTCATGCTATGATGATGTGGTGTGTCGGGTGGTAGGGAGTGACGTGGATGCCACATGGTGGTGAGAGACTCTAGTCGATGGAGGGATAAATAATTTTGAAGGACCATAACTTGTGATCCAAAAATATGATCTGGAAAAACTTATTGTTGTTGGAAAACCCCCATTGAATTGAAGGCGAG
The DNA here is from genome assembly GCA_009831015.1 of Picea engelmannii. Taxonomy (NCBI): domain Eukaryota; kingdom Viridiplantae; phylum Streptophyta; class Pinopsida; order Pinales; family Pinaceae; genus Picea; species Picea engelmannii. The sequence continues at coordinate 158,272 of ML779258.1, forward strand.
GTAATCCTAGTTACATGGTTTCGAGATGATTGAGAAAAGTGAAAAATTTATACCCCATCATTTAAAAGGATACTTAGGGGGTTGGGTATGTGATAGAGTGGTATCAAAGCAAGCAATAACACTTGGCCTTCTTGGGCTCATGAACGATTCATATGTTTGTTTATAAGAGAACTTTTAAGGGGTAACACCCTAAATTACCCCATTCATAAGAAGATTATTTAAACCATTACTTAAGAGATGAATGTAAGTTTTTTTTGTTGTTATATGTTTTAAAAAATGAAATATTTGTTGCTAATGCTACCAAATAATGAAGTTGACTTCACCTTACAAATTGCATGTGTTGTTCATAAACTAGTAGATAATTAACTAACATAAAAATTTTAATCATCTCTCAAACAGTCAATGGACGGAAAGGAAAAATACAACATAAAGAATGGTGACACACCACGAGTAGGGGTAAATATCCCACAATAGAGAAGAAGAATCTGATGAGAGGAGGGTGGTGGAAACTCCTCATGATTTGGTTGAAACTGTAATAATCCTCATGGAAGAATTACAGAGTTGCAAGGATGACAATGAAAGGATGATAAAAGAACAAGAAAAACAAACTAAAATTAATGCAGTTCTACTACAAATCCTATCAGATATACAAAGGCAACTGGAACATGGACTAGGAGCCAGTAATGTGAATAGAAACCATACTAAGAAAACCCAAAGTTCACCTGAGATACAAAAKCATAGTCTTAAAAGTAKCCAAACAAGGAGAAGCACCTCAAAGAAGGCCCAACATGGAGCCACGAGATATGTTAATGCCAAGGATTCAACTSAAGAATTCTCTAATGAGGAAACTGACAACTCTAAGRAATTTTCTAGTAGTGAGACTAGTTCACATTCTCAGAGGATAAGGAAGAGGAAGAAGCATTCCAAGAGCCATGACCCTGAAGAGTTYAAGAAATCCAAACCACCCACTTTTGATGCAGAAATTAAAAAGGGGGCTGAAGAAATTTTTTGGCTACTTGGTTTGAATAAGTACTTAAGAGTCCATGACTACTCTAAAAACTTAAAGTCCCTAATAGACATTTTCAACTTSAATGGGAAGGATTCCATTTGCTGGGAAGACCTTAGGAATTTGAAAGGAATCCATGAGAAGGACTTGTCATGGAAACAATTTGAGAAATACTTTAAGAAGAAGTACCTGTCTGAAAAATACTATGATGAGMAGACCAAGGAGTTATATGAATTCAATCTAGGACAACTCATAGTAGATGAACATWTCAACAAATTTCTTGAGTTGATGAGGTATGTGCCATACATAAAGGATGAAAAGGTAAATATGCAATGGCTTATTAGTGTACTGCCTCAGCCCTTTTGGGACATAATTGAGTTTGATGAACCTAAGACTTTAGAAGACACTATTCGAAAGGCAATGTATTTCTATGAGAAATTCAAGAATAAGTTAGAACCTCATAAGGATTGGAAGAATAAAATCAAAATGGGATTCAAGAAGAATATGTTTAAATCCTTAAGATTTAAAAATCACAAGAAACTCTCTAAGATGAGACTTCCTACTAAAAGCGTGTAACAACATAATTTTCCATCTCAGAGTGGTAATAAACCCTTTGGATCATCCCCAAGAAAGATTGCTAATACAAAGACAAAACCCTTGAAATGTTGGGGTTGTGGAGAGGAGAATCTAATGAGGGACTTCCCACATAGGAAACATGACAATAGGAGGTTATACGACATCCAAGAGGCTACCAGAGTCAATGATGTGGCTAGGATCATGCCACAAATTTAGGCATCCATGGATAATAAACAATTCGACCAACAAGCTTCAGTGGTGGATATGGAAGCTATGATTTCCAACCATCTATTTTCCATTTTAATTGACCCTGGTTCTAATATGAGTTATGTTTCCCCTCAAAATATTGAGAAATGTAAATTGTAGAAAGTAAAACATGTTAAATAATGGATGGTAAAACTAGCCACTGGAACAAAAAGAAAAGTGACAGAGGTCATACCGGCATGCCAAATCATTATGAATGGATTGTCCAACCAAGAAACCCTAAACATGCTCCCTTTAGGATCTTATGACCTGCTGATTGGAATGGACTGGTTGGCTGCCCATAAATCTAACTTGGACTATTGTAATAAAAGTTTGGAGTGTGAATATGAGGAATCAAGAAAAAGAAACCTACAAGGAATTCAAAATCATGTCTCAGTGAAACAAATATCAATCCTTGAAGTGAAGAAGTATTGCAGAAGAGGATGTCCTTTGTATGCAATACAAGTGTTGAACTCTATTGAGTACAATAAACCAATCCTAGAGGACCATCCTATATTAAGAGAGTATAAAGATGTGTTTCCACAAGAGATATCAGGTCTACCTCCAAGAAGAGATATTGATTTTTAAATAGAACTTGTACCCTGAGTGGTGCCAATGTCTGGAGCACCCTATAGAATGAGTACACCAGAGCTAGTTGAGCTCAAACTACAACTAAAGGAGATGTTGAAAAAAAGTTGCATTCGGCCTAGTGTGTCTCCTTAGGGAGCACTAACTTTGTTTTTGAATAAGAAGGATGGATCACTCAGGTTGCGTATAGACTATAGACAACTCAACAAGATGACCATTAAAAATAAGTATCCCTTGCCAAGAATTGATGACTTGTTTTAATAATTAAGGGGCGCTACAATTTTCTCCAATATTGAATTGAGTTTTGGGTATCATCAAGTCCGAATCAAGGATGAAGACATCCAAAAAATGACCTTTAGAACAAGGTATGGGCACTATGAATTTTTGGTGGTGCCATTTGGGCTTACTAATGCACCAACCACCTTTATGTGCTTAGTGAATAATGCACTCAACAAGTTTATGGACAGATTTGTGTTGGTTTTCATTGATTATATCCTAATATATTCTAAGAGTAGGGAAGAATATGATGAACATCTCAAGTTATTTCTTCAAGTGCTAAGAGAGCATAGGATTTATGCTAAGTTTAGTAAGTATGACTTTTTTTGAAAACAATTCCATTACTTAGGCCATGCCATCAGTGAGGAAGGAGTGGCAGTCGATCCTCACAAGATCAAATCCATTATGGATTGGCCTACACCAAAATATGTATATGAGATCAGATCCTTTATGGGCCTAGCAGGATAATATAGAAGGTTCATAAAGCGATTCTCCAAGATTGGTTGTCCAATCACCTCCCTTCAGAAAAAGGGAGTTAGATTCATTTGGACAACAGAGTGTGAAGATATTTTTTAGAAACTAAAACACGTTTTAACCAATGCACCTGTGTTGAAGATTGCAGACTCAAACAAGGATTTCCTTGTGCGTACAGATGCTTGCAAGGAAGGACTTGGATGAGTCCTTATGTAGGAAGGACATGTGATTTTATATGAATCTATAAAATAGAATGAGCACGAAATCAATTATGTGAGACATGATTTAGAATTAGTTTCCATAGTACATGCTTTAAAAATTTGGAGGCATTACCTCTTAGGAAGAATATTTGTACTTATGACAGACCATAATGGACTGAGATATTTTTTCAACCAACTCAAAATCAATGCTAGACAAGCTAGGTGGATGGATCTCCTTAGTGAGTTTTATTTTTAAATAAAACATATTAATGGAAACAAAAATAGGCTGGTCGATGACCTTAGTAGAAGTATGAAAGTTATTCACTTGACAGTTGTAAGTACCTATGAAATAGACATCAAGGAAAGAGTAAAACATGCACAAGAAACATATGCATTTTTCAAGGCTGTGAAATCATACCTAGAGCAAGAGCCCATGGGGATGAAGTACGGGGGATATAAATTATTGAATGAAGGAATTATAACTTACAAAGGTAGATTGTATATTCCAAATTTTGATGACTTGAAGAGGTTCATAATGGATGACCTACACAAAATACCATATACTAGTCATAATGGTTATCAGAAAGTGATCACAATCACTAAGAAACTGATTTATTGTCCCAGATTGAAAAAGGACATAGCTGATTACTTAGATAAATGTATAGAATGTCAACAGGTTAATGCATAACAATGTCAACATGGTTGTTTCAATCCCTACCAATTCTAGAATGGAAATGGGAAACAATATCCATGGATTTCATCACAGGGTTTCCTAAATCAACCAAGCAAAAGGATGCCATTATGGTAGTTGTGGAAAAATTGAGCAAGGCTGCTCACTTTATCCTTGTAAAATAAAATTGTAAGGAAATAGATATTGCCAATGTTTTCATGAAATAAATATTTAGACTGCATGGCATGATTAAGAAAATCATATCATACAGAGATACAAAATTTACTTCAAATTTTTGGAAATCTTTGTTTGTTGGTTTTGAAACTAAATTGCTATTTAGTACAACTTATCCCCCTCAAACTGATGGGAATATATAGAGAGTAAACTAAGTGTTAGAGAACATGTTAAGGATGCATGTGATGCATTATCCCAAGAAGTGGGAAGACCACCTACCACTAGTAGAATTTTCTTATAACAATGACTATCAATAGTCATTGAAGATGAGCCCTTTTGAGGCTCTCTATGGTAGACAATGCAGTATTTCAATCACCTAGAACAACCCAAGAGGCATAATTATACTCGGGCTAGACATGCTAAAACAAATGGAGAAAAAACTATTTCAAATAAAATAGAATATGAAAATATATCAGGATAGGAAAAAATGCTATGCAGACAGAAAGAGGACACCTAGAGAGTTTGTAGCAGGAGATCAGGTGTATCTCCGAGTTAGGCCAAAAAAAAATTCTCCTTGAGGATGGGAACTTGTGCCAAGCTGACACCTCATTTTTTTGAACCCTTTGAAATTTTGGATAGAGTGGGACCTGTAGCATATAGACTAACACTTCCTCCCACAATGAAGGAACACATTGTTTTTCATGTTTCATTACTGAATAAATATGTACATGATTCTAATCATATAATTGATTCGTTTGTGATCCAAGTGGAACCAAAGGAAAAATTCTTGCCAGAGCCACAATACATAATATACAGGAAATAAATCCCACCCATGAACAAAACCATTGCACAGGTCAAGGTGAAGTGGAAACACTTTGGTCTAGATGAAGTTACATGGGAAATGGAGGGTTCCATGAAACAAGCATACCCATTTTTGTTCATTGTTGTACATAAATAGCACATCAACAGGTAGAATGCCAATGACGATGTTCCTTTAAGGGGGTGGGGATTGTAATACCCATGTTTCCCCTAGATTGTAAATATAACTATAACCTAATAAAAGACTATGGGTAGACTGAATATGTGTGGATGTTGGAATTGATGAACCCTTTTGTTATATAAGGTAAGTTATATATTTATGTTACTAAATAAAATGGAAGATGTTTCACAACTGTTGAAGGGGTTTCCAATGTTGATCATGATGCATGAGAGAGATGGTGAAGGGAACTAGTAATGGTTGAAATTCCCCCTACTAGACCATTACTCTATTGGATTTGAATTGTTTATACCCAGAACATTTCTCTAACCCAAAGAATTTAATTACCAGTCAAAATGGTAGTTGGGAAGTCTTCCTCAAGTGTCAATGATGATATGGGCATAATACTCATTTGGTAAACTTCCTGATCTGATCCACAAATTTGGAAATGGACCCACAAAATCTTACTGGGAAAGGAAATAAAATGAAGTAAAATTATGGGAAGAGAATAGGATGCAAGGGGAATGGGTGTGGTAACCATTTTTTGAAGAGGGAGAGCATGTTCATCTCACTGGTTCAGAAGAGAATTGAAAAACAATTTTTTTTTTAGTTACATGAATTGTTGGGCAAAGTTTTCTAACCAACCTGCTAAACGGGGTTGCATAGAATATGAGTGACTAAGGAAGCACTCATTGCAAACCCCCTTGCTTGGTGGAGAGAAAACCGATATGTCAAGATCCTTTGGGAAGAGGAGAGTAATCTTCATCCATGTTTGTTGTTGAACAGAAGGAAGAGTCTCTCTCAGAGCATAATGATCTAGCTAGGGGGTGGCTAGTGGTAAATCCATCTAGGGGTTGTTTTCCTTATAGTTGGGTGGAAAATGAAACCCCATTCAATAGTTGTAGCACTATATGGTTTCTAGATAAGTATATTTTGTTAAATCTCTATAGTGTTCATATCAAAGAAAGTTATATAGTATGTTTTAGAGCTATGAAAGTTTAATTTCTAACAAAAGTGACTTGATAAATTTAAGTAAAATGAAGAGAATGTTTTAGCTAAAGATCATTTGATTTAATTCCTTATTTCTTGACTATATGTGTGTTAAAATAAGATTTCTGGGAGTAAATGTTGCAGTTGATTGTGTTGCATAGTTTAATGCATTATTTGGCAATGCTGGTTGAATAGTCAAAAATCTATATAAAGCAACTGAAGGAAGAGAGAGTGATTTTCTACATAATAGTGTTCTACTTTAGATTATCCTCAATCCTTATTACAAAAAAATTAAAGTATATCATATCTATGTGGACTTTAGGAAATAATCCCAAATATGGAAAAACAATTAAAGTCATTATAAATGGGTATTAAGGAAAAATAATTAGGAAATAAACAATAATTTCCTAATTGAATTACAATACAAGAGTTCTCAAAATTCTATTTAGACATTAATAAACATTTATGCTAACTTTGGGTTAATTTCGCTACAAATTTGGGAAGAAAGCACGGTAATAAGGAAACACAATTTACTCATTTACCCACGAGAAGGGAGAGATCATAATTATATTTTAATTTCCAGAATGAAAAAATTTCCTTGGAATATAGATTTTATTAAATCACTTTATAAAGACTGAAAAACTATATTTTCTTGTAAGAGAAAATAATTTCATTTAAATTATCCAGGTAATAAAACCATGTAGGGATATGGAGATATATGTATATATGTCTATATACATATTATTATTATTATTATTATTATTATTATGAAAATGGACATTAAAGTTCTAAAATAACTGAGACCATAATATAATATAATTTAATATCATTATAATCTCAGAGCACACCAAGGAATAACCCATGACCAAATACTTTAACCATCTCATGATATTCAAGGCTCTAGGGTGTTTGGGGTGATGGAATTCACAAGCCGAAGTCGTCAAAGGCCTGAACCCTACCTTTTCATGTACAAGGTTGCATAAATAATAAATACAATAAATTACATTATTGTATTTAATGTGATCAATTAATGAAATTGATTATAATACACCTTCATTACAATATATATTATATTATAATTCCAAAATAATTCATTGTATTTAAATTACAATATAATACAAGTGGGTCCCCTCCAGAACTCCAGAACTCTGGGTTATTTGAGAATGAAGAATTGTGTGGAAGAGCCAAAGGAGTGGACCCATATATATTTTCCTACATTCAATATTGAATATTAAATATAATATTGGATATTGTTTAAAACTGGGTGAAATTTTTGAGGGGTAAAATATAATATATTATATTATACTAAAATTCATTAAAAGAGTTACATGTGAATAAGGAAAGGTCGTTTCCTTTCCTTTTAAATATTAAATAATGTGGAATGTGTATAAGTGGGGGCCACTTTGAGGCTTCGAGACTCCGAGGCTCTGGGATATTTGAGGCTTCGAGACATCAATAAGTAACAAGTTTAGGGTAACAGGGGTCTAGTGCATGAGAGGATCCTGTAGATATGAAAGAGTGGGCTTCCAATATTTCCCTCACCATTGCACAATCTTGGTTCCTGCAGTTCCCATAAAGATACCCCGTGTGAGACTTCGTCTGCATGTAGGTGATGTCAAAAGGGACAATGTATATAGGTTTTGTTGGACTAAGTAACTTGAATATAGGGTCTTGAACCTATTGGTGTGCGTACCAAAAAATATTGAAGATTCAACACAATGAAGCAGAGGAGAAAAATTTGAAAGAATATCAAGATGCAATCCAAATTCAAGCGGGAAAAGAGTAGGAAATTTAGGATGTGAAATATAAAGATCCTAGGAATCCCTCAAATATTTGAATTCTCACTAGAGGGAACTTACCATAATCTAGTCTCATATATTTTCAACAAATTCACATGGTCATAATCACGCTTAGAAGAGGCGGTAAGTTTCTAACCATTCAAATTTCATAAAAAATGTTAAAAGGTCATCGAATAATACCATCGAAAGAGAACGATAAATAAATATCAAGATTTTTTCATCTCCACTAGGGTTACCATCATCAATACTACATTGACTAATCTAGTTGTGACTCCCACTACTCTATTTTATTTCTAATAAGATACCTTGTCTACAAATAGAAAATGAAAAATAAGTTGACTGAAAGTAAGAAGAAGGTACACATATTGGAGAATTTGGTGGTATATTTAAGGTAGCTAGGGGTAATCCAATTGAGATTGCATCTTATGTGTTTGAATTGCAAATCAAATTATTAAATGATATATTGAAAAATTTGAATCATAGAAGACAAATATTTTATAACGTCTATTGTGATCTCATTAAAATATATAGTTAGACCATTATTGGAGGATAAATTAGCAAAATATACAAGTTCAGTTTGAGTCACTCAATAGATGGAAAAAAAACGATGTAAATAATCCCACCATAATTCCCTTTGCTACCAACTAGTCAAATGATCAACATGGATATTGGGTTAAACACTTGGGGAGCCTTTAGCTAGTACGCAAAAAAGATGCAGAGGAGGAATTTGTAGTGATAGGAAAAATAATAAAAATAGCAATGATGCACTCCTTATCGTACAACTTTAAATGTCAACCCATGTTTGATACAAACTTGAGATATATTGTGCACTGTATGTGAAAACTCCATACACATGAATCTACCTATGAATAAAAACCATGTATATACAAGGACTAAAAAGGCTACTTCAGTAGGGAATAAGAACTAATAATCAATCCTGGAGTATAAAAAGGAAAGATGAAATTCAACTGGAGAGAAAGTTGCAAAATACTTGAAAGGAAATATGAAAAAATAAATTAAAGGGATCATATTACCTACTAAACCATCACTAGTTATCTTGATAACAAGGAAAGATGGGGTGTAATACTGAAAGAAGTAGAATGCAAAGTTGCAAATCTAGGTGATTTGATTTAGGCTGTTGATCCAAAACAAAGAAATAACATGATTGAAAGACAATGTTGAATTTACCGAAGCTATTCTAATGAAACCAAAGGAAATCCTATAGTACACTATTCTATTATAAGAATTAAATTAAGGCAAAGGAAAATAAGATAATACATTTTGAAATAAGACTGAAGCAGTCCATGGATGACACACATATCTTGATATAATGGAAAAAGTTCATAAATCTAGCTAAAATAGTGCACTAGAAATTATGCTACAAGAAATAGAGTGTTGTCATAGGAACTGTATTGTCACTACAAGAAATGCAGAATTTCATGCTCAACATCCAAAGCAAGTAAAATAACTAATAAATATGCAAACTAAATGAAATGAACCAAGGAAATGATTGTACATGGAATGCAATGTTGATATAGAAAATGAACTACTGTTACAAGAAATATAGGAATCATGCACAACTTACCTTGTGAGTAAAATGAAGTAGATAATGCTTATTAGGATATTTAGAAACTTAGGAGTCAATTAATATCAACTTGGTCTAATGTGTCGTTAGGTAAAAAATTGTTTCTTAGTGTGTTTCTTTAGTAAGCATCAGTATGCATTTGTAGTGATGAAATCTTACGGTCACAATATGCTCCTAACATAGAGTGATCTAACGATTCATATTCTCCTCTATCTTAATGACTACATTGATCCATGGCTTGACACCCAATTGATCCATGATATGTATTTAAAGAACATAGATGGTCATTTGTCGATTATTGATTGTGAGAAACTCTCTTGTAAAATCTTTTTGTAAATTTTCTTTTACAAGAATAAATTGCTCAAAGTGGCCACGTTGGCTAGGGCAATTGATGTTTCCCTGTAGGGGTTTTACCACATCAAAAAATCAGTGTGTTGATCATTTATCTAGTTGTGTGAGTGTTTATTGAAGGTGTTCATCCTTTGTTGGAAGACTTGTGTTGTCGAACCTGGTATCATAACACATTTGAAGACCCACTCCCATTTTAGATCGTGATCATGAAGTTGTGTTTCCTCATCTCTTGTTTCTGCTATTTTCATGCATTTTTGGACCGAGAGGACCATTCCATTGCGTCCAGAGCATTCTTTTAAGTCAATAATGTTTTTTTTTTCACTCGAAAATATTTATGTTTTCCCAAGATACAGTCATTTTAATCAGATCGAGAGGTATAAATCCTGATATGCCCTTTTTAAATTTTTGCAAAGTTAATATTTTAGTTTTATTTCGGTTTTCAGTTTTTTTATTTTTGGGTTTGTACTCTTTTTATCTACAAATCCTCTTTTTCCCACACCACGTATGATCTTAGCTAATCATAAACATAACGGAAATGTTTTTTTTGTCTATGTATGCTCTTTGTCGTTCCTTCTGTCCAATCTCGGTAAATCAAAAATAGAGGGAAAGGTTGCATTTTCCAAGTAAAGGTTGCTCCATTGTAAAGTTTATTTCACTTAATTTATAAAAGTGAATCACTATAAGATCCTCTCTTATTCTATAAAAGTGGGTCACATCATAAACAACTTATTTGTAAAAGTGAGTTTAATAGGAGGGGTATCACCACATGGACCAACTTCTACCTGTCAAGTAGCTCCTTTGTTATTGTTTATTCCTTTTTTCAAAAGGGCATAACTTTCACATCTGAAGTCTGTTTTCAGTGTCACGTTTTTTAAACAACATATTTTTTTGAGACATTTCCATCTAGACTATACGTTTCATATTTTAAATCCAAATTTTATACATATTTAATATGGATTCTCCCAATGATTCTTTTCTTACCAACACCAGCTAATTCCAATGGGAATCCCATATGGAGGATTTATTAAGATGTAAAGGAATGTATCATATTAAATTGGAAAAAGAAGAAGAATCCATTGATTATGAAAATTATATCAAATGGATTAATAGGAATGAGGAAACCCATGGACTAATAAGAATGTCCATCTCTTTTAATTTAAGGTTTCACCTTCAAGGACTTGATGCTCCCAATAAATCTTGGGAAAATATTGAATCTGTGTTTGGTAAACACAATATTATTTGATCCCACCAGATAGAAAATCAGATAATGAATTTAAGTCCAAATGATTTTTATTGCATTGAAAACTATTTATCTAAGCTCAAAACAATTACAATTTTATGTGAAGAGTGTATCATAAAGTTGGACTATGAGTGTTGCATATATATTATTCTTGCAAATATTGGCAATGCATATTCAATGTTTGTATCTACCTTCTATGCCACTAGAGAATCGCTAGGGACTTCTTATGAAAAATACACTCTTGAGTCCTTTTGTGATGATTGATTAGATAGGAAGATAATCTTGTGAAACTTGGAGTGGTTAGCATTATAGGTACCTCCATAAAATCCTTATTATCCCAACAAAAACATGAATCCAAAAATCCCAAGAAGCAACATCCTTGCCACAACAACAAAAAGAACAAGGGTCCAAAACCCACTCAACCAACCTCTACTCCTAATGGTCACAAATGATCAAAATATAAAAGTAAGAAGACCGACAAACATTGCAACTTTTATGAGAAAGATGGTCATGACGAGTCCAAATGTTTTAAAACAATTGTAGCTTTAGAAGTAGTGATGAAGAAGAACAACATCAATATAGATTCTAGTTCTTCTTCTTTTTCTCAAGAACATGCACTTTATACTTTTGGTTTCTCATTCAGTGCAACTTCTACTTCTTCTTCTGATGAGTGGCTTATTGATTCTAGAGAATCTTATCATATGGGTAAGGACAAAGCAATATTTTATGCTCTAAGTGAACGTAACACCAATAAAATATTTTTTGGTGATGATAGATATCTTAGTGTTGTAGGGTCTTGAATAGTTCAGGTAGATAATGCTCATTTCAATGATGTATTATGTGTTCCAATTATTTCCTACAAACTTCTATTATTATATCAAATCACTCATTTAGGTGAAGGTAAAAATATATATTTTTCACCTCACCAAGTTGTAATCAATGATCTAAAAGATCCTTAGCATGCTCTTGCAACTGGAATTGTTGTTGATATTACCAGGTTGTACAAGTTTGACAACTTTAGGTCATCATCTTTTCCATCAGTTTTTATTGCTCATAGCGATGACTTGAGAAAACTTTGGCATGAGGGGTTTGGTCATCTAAACTATCACTCATTTTAGAAACTATGTAATCAATAGATAATGACTAGTCTTCCTCTTGTTTCATGTAGAGATGGTGTTTATGCTAGTGGTGTTGTCGAAAAACATCATTAGGGAAAATTTTGACAAATGTACCTCTTCTCTTTTGGCTCACGTTTCAGAGACTCGTGATCCAAAGACATTTACAAAAGATTCAAGTCATTCATATTGGGATACATCAATGAATGAAGAGTATCATTATTTAATGGAAAATTATACTTGGGATATTGCACCTCTTATGAAAGGAAGAAAAAGTGTCATATTTAAATGGGTCTATAGAGCTAAGTATGCATCGGATGGAAATGTTGAAACACACAAGGCTCAATTAGTTTCCAAACGATTATTCGGAGTTTAAGGAATTGACTTTAATGAAACATTTTCCCCTATATCCAAAATGAATTCCATCTTCCTTGTTCTATCCCTTCTAGCATCACATAAATTGGAGGTCCATCAAATGGATTTCAAATATGCCTTCTTGCATGGGGATTTGAAAGAATAAATATATATGGAACAACCTCTTTATTATTTCCATAATGACTATGGCCTTGTTTTTCTCCTTAATAAATCTTTTTATGGTATTAAGAAAGCTCCCCAAGCTTGGTATGCCAAAATGGACAACTTTCTCTTTGACACTGGATTTTCTAGATGACAATCTGATCCTAATGTCTATACCAAGAAATTAGGAAGCCATCTCATAAATCTTTCTCTTTATGTTGATGACCTTACCCTCATTGGTAGTGACCCAAAACTTTTAAACCATGTGAAAACCATCCTTAAGAAGAAATTTGAAATGATAGACTTAGGATTTTTGCACTATTTCTTTGGCCTCCAAGTTTTGCAAACCAAGGAAGGAATTTTTCTTTCCTAGTGTAAGTATTCTTGTGTCCTTCTTCGTCACTTTCACATGGAATATTGTAAACTGACCCCTTCTCCCTTCCAGTGTGGAGTCAAACATGTTTCCATCTATACTTCTCTTGAAGTTGATGCCATTTTGTACAATTAGTTAGTTTTTAGCCTCTTGTACTTCACTCATACATGTCCCAATATTTCCTTTGTTGTTGTTCTTATTTCCTGGTATATGCAAAAACACCATGAAATTCATTGGAAAACAACTAAAAGAATACTTTGGTATAACTGAGGTATAATTTAGTTCAAGATATATTACAGTTTAGGGGGGATTCCTTTATTGGTTGGTTTCACTAATTCAAATTGGGTCAGTGAACCCGATGATTGGAAGTCTACTACAGGTTATGTTTTTAGCCTTGGTTTAGGACCTGTCACTTGGGGTTCGTAAGAAAAAAACAACATGTTATTTATCCTTCTTTAGCATAATCAAAGTATTAAGTAGCGATTAATGGAATACTTCTGGCTTTGACAGATCCTTTCATAGTTTGTATTCCAACAAAAAAATTGGATCACCCTCTAGTGCAACAATCAATGTGCCATCTAGCTTGCAAAGACCTAGATCAACATGAACACAACAAACACATCAAGATACACATGAATTTCATCCTAAAGCTCATTCATAATCAAGTTATTGAAGTTCTCTTCTTCCCTAAAAATGATCAAGTTGCAAACATTTTCACAATGCCTCTTATAGAAGAAATGTTTTTCAAACGTTGATCTATGTTAGTAGTTAATGAAGTTGTCAATAAGGGGGGATAGGCTCGAATGACTCCTTTCTTATCCTATTTTTGTTTCCTTTGTAAATCCTTAAATCATATCCCAAGTTGTTCTTAAGGGTTGATGTTAGGATATTTAGACACTTGGGATTTAGTTAAGATCAACTTGATCTAATGTGTCATTAGGTAAAAGTGTTTTTCTTAGAGTGTTTCTTTAGTATGCATTAGAATGCATTTCTAGTTATGAAATCTGACATTCACATTATATTATCGACATAGAGTGATCCAACCATTCATATTTTCATTGATCTTAAAATCTACATTGATCTGTGGATTAACACCTGATTGTTCTATGATGTCTATTTATAGAGCATGAAGGGTCATTTTTTGATGATCCATTATGAGAAAATATCGTGTAAAATCTCTCTATAATTTTTTATTTTGAATTAATAAATAGCTCCAAGTTTACATGTTGGATGAGGCCATGGATATTTCCTCGTAGGGGTTTTACCACATGAAAACATCGTTGTGTTGATATTTGATCTAGTTTTGTGATTGGTTACTGAAGGTGTTCATCCTCTGTTGGAATACCTGTGTTGTTGAACAATGATAAAAGGAAAGGAAATGAAATAATAGTACATAAGGTCCTTGTGTAGCCTTGAGTGGGCCCACTCAATGTTGTTATATGGTACTTAAAAATATACTAATGGAAACAAAGCTCAAAGTGCAAATTATTCACTAGCATATTATATCATAAAAAAACACATCTCAAGGAAGCTTGAGTTCTTCAAAAATACATATTTATTAAAAACACTCAATAACTCTTTGATGGAAATATCATGTTGGCATTGATGTCAACATGAATACAAGAAGTATCATAGTGGAGTATGACATGAAACTATAGTAAAAGTTACATGAATACTGATTTATAGGAACACAATGGACTATCGAAAAACATTGGATCGTTAGGTCGAATGAAAATGAAAGAATGAAACAATTTCAATTACTACACTAGTCGAGTCAAGTTGTTTTGGTGACTATATATTCTGTTGAGATAGGATCGTGATGAACATAACCAATACTAATGAGTCTCCCTCTTGAAAACTTTCTTGTGAATTATCATTTTAGAGTGTAGTCAAAGGAAAATTTAGTGATTTAGCACTGATAACCCTTGAGTCTGTCAGATCAACACAGTAGTCAATATTTCGTAGAAAGTTTTGGTCATTATTTTTTCCAGGCCGTAGTTGCATGACCCTTCAAACCCAAACAATTATCAAAAGCCACAAATGGTTAGATCCACTCAGGCAATGAATTTTTGAAAAAATTGTCATTAATTTCAAAGGTTAGTAAGTGATTAAATATAAATGTGACCTTGGTATCACTTTAATAAACACAAAAGTGGAAAAGTTAAGTGGAAACAAAGTTTATGCAAAAGTGGAAATGACATTGGATTAAATATAAATATGACTTTAATAATTAAAAAAAATTGAAAAGTTAAGTGGAAGTGGAGTTTACATAAAAGAGGAGTAAATATGAAAGTGGAATAAAGAAAAAGGTAAAAGTGAAATTGGATTAAAGAAAAAGGTAAAAGTGAAAGTGGAATTAAAGAAAAGGATAAAAGTGAAAGAGCACATGGTATTTGCAAACCATGGTGGGATTTACCTATGGTAAGGTAAAAAGTGAATTAAATCATGATAGTCCAAATCTATTGACCCAATTGAAAATGTGACTAAATGATCTGAAAGGAACAATGGTTAATTGACATTGTATTAATTAAAATAGTATGATTAATATCTTATATTGAGAATCCGCGTAGTTATAATGAAGAGATGCATTCCTATATTGAAGATGTACATTAGTTAATTGTTATTTACAAAGAAACACAATGGTTCAATGTCATATACCTATTGGATGACTATATAAACAAGAAATTATGTTGAAAGAAGGTGCGACTCAATGATTTAATACGAACATCTAAACATAAGAAGAGTCAAAAGGAAGAAATTAAAGTTTTAATATTAAAAACTGCAGTGAGGGTGGAAGGGTATAGCAAGGAAGGATTAAATTCCTCTATAGGTTGGATCCTGAACAATAGGTAGTTACAACTTCCTCAAGTTGGTGCTAAAAAATAGGGGATTTTTGTCTCCTTGATTTTGTGCTCAAAACAAGGGATTGTTGTCTCCTTGAGTTGGTGATAAAAACAAGGGATTGTTGTCTCCATGAGTTGGTGCTCAAAACAAGCGATTGTTTTCTTCTTGAGTTGGTGCTCAAAAGACGAGATCAGTGTCTCCTACAAGTTATAGATTGTAAATGTAAAGTAAAATTTATATAAATATATAAAAAATAACATTTATGGTGTTTCATGTTAAAATTGTGTGTACTTCTCTTCTTTGTTGATTAGTTGTTGTGTTTAATAAGATTAATGATTAAATGGTATTACATATCGGAAAAATAAGAAATATTGATTCACCCCCACCCTCTCAATATTAAATAATATTCCAACAATTGGTATCACAACATGTTCCTTCATCACAGTCTAGTCACTCTAAGGAAGATTATACGAAATCACAATGGATCAACAAGAAGGGATGTCCTCAAACATAGCTCCACTATTCAAAGGAGATAACTATGTGCTCAAGAGTATAAGAATGAGAATTTACCTAATGGCACTAGGATGTTATGTCTGACTGTTTGTGATAAAAAATTATGTTGTACCAGAAACTACTCCTTTAGACACAACTGCAAAGAAAATCTACAATGATAGTTCAAGAACTGTAAATGAAATTAGAGGTGGATTAGCAAATAATTTATTTGTCAAAGTCATGCATTGTAAATCAACAAAAGAGATGTGGGAAAACATAAAAATCATCTATGAAGGATATTCAAAAGTCAATCAGGAAAAGCTTCAAACATACAGAGAACAATTTGAAAACTTGAAGATGAAAGAAGAAGAAAACATTGCAGAGTATCTTATAAGAGTAAATGAAATTTCCAGTTCAATCGAAGCATTGGAAGAAGATTTATATGAAAAAATTATTGTCCAAAATATGATAATATCATTACCAATGAAATATTATTTCAAGGCATCTACCTTGGAATATCGAGAAAACCTTGAGAAACTTACAATGGATGAACTTCATAGGATTCTTATAGCCTATGAAATGAGAACATGGGAAGAAAGGCCATCAAAAAGGGAATAAACTTTCAAATAATATAAAGAAACAAAGTGATCCAGGTGGATATCGGTGGCCACCCACCTTGTCTGACGGGCTCAAAACGGTTTTCTGGCAATTTTGGCAACTTACTATTTTTAGTAGGTTTTAACTTCCGGGGCCATTTTGAGGGCCCAAATGAAGGTTTTTCGAGATCGAGGTTCTCAGTGATAGCCTAAGGCATGATTGAGCCCCCAAAATGAATCTCCTCGATGATACCTTTCCAACGAGTTATCACACGCCTAAAACGAAGATCGTATGCAAAAGTTACGACCCCAGGCAGTTGATGCACCAACTTACCCAAATGGGGCCCACATGACTTTTGGCACTTCATCTCCCAGGGTTAGGTTTTTGGATGTCTAGGACTTTTGACATTCCTGTTTATTGTAAAAGGGCCTTCAGAGCCCCATTGTAATCATCTTCTTGTGAATGCGAGTAGTCATCACATCTCTTCTCAGAGACAAGCTACCACCATTCTAGCGAGTCTTTCACTCTGTATTTTTACAGTCTCTGTATATTTCTTTCATTAATAGAAATCGTGTATTTATGTATATCTATGTTTATGGTTGCATCTCTGATACATTTCTGTTATATTATTGAATATTTGTGATATCTCTGTGCATTTCTTTATTATATCTCCAATCTCATTTCGTGCCGAAAATAATCCAAATCACAAAGAAACATGAGAATGTGTCAAATGAGGAAGAGGATAACTTTATAAGGAAACTCAAGAAAGGGTCTGGGAAATACAAAGGGAGGTTACCTCTCAAATATTTGAACTGTGGAAAAGTTGGAAATTTTCCCTCCAAATGTACTTATCCAAAGTAGAAGGATAGTGATGATGAAGAAACTTGTAACCATAAAGAACATAAAAGGGAAAAACTGGAAAACAAAATAAATTCTACAAAAATAAAAACTTTTACTTCAAAGAAGACAATAGTTCATCTGTCGTGAGTGAAGATGACAAGATAAAACTTTTCTTTATGGGCATAGAAAATCAAACTGATACTACTGAAGATAATAATGGATATGAAGGTAACTTTGAAGTTGAAGGATACGTATACTTGAATAATAACTTCTTAGTTCTCTCGAATAATTGATAAAATATGAAAGTAGAAACAAATCATTAAAAGTACAATTATTAGATTATAAGGAAGAACAAAAATCAAGAAAAGAAGAAGTTTCAAAAAGCATCAAGAAAACAAAAAAAATCATTCTTGATTTTAAAACTCAACTACAAGAAACTAAAAGAATTGAAGAAGTCTTAAGTAAACAACTTAATGACAAGGAGAAAATCTATGAAAAATTAGAGGATGAAATAGTTCTTCTAAGAAGGAAACTTGAAAAATTCACTAACCTTTCAAAGCTTGAAATTAGTTCAAAAATATTGGATGAAATCTTTAACATTCAAATACCATTAAATAATAAGGTTGGACTGGGTTATGATCATAAGGAAACTAATAAATTCTCAAAATTTGGAATACAGAAAAGTGATAAAAATCCAAGGACTTATGCAGTTGTCCTCCGTAGTTCATTCAAAAGAGAAGAGCAACATATAAAGGTTGACTCTAATCAAGAAATATCTGCACTCTCTCCAAAAAGAAATGAGTACATAAGAAATACTACTCCAAGAGGAACTCCCCCAAAAAGGTAATTAGCAACTCTTTCTTGTCTATTGCTTTTCTTGTCATAATTTTGGGCATAAAGCATTAGAATGTAAATCTTATATAAATAGCTATCATAAAAGTGTTCAAGCATATGGCCATAAGAAGAACAAGTCTAGTAGAAATCAAAGGAGTAGAAACTATAATTCATTTTCTCCATTACAAGATTACAATATTGAATGCTACAAATGCAACAATTATGATCATAAAGATAGTGATTGTAGACTATCAAAAGATTCCATGAAGAGAAGTATTTCCAATAGTGAAGAAGAAAATTATAAGAAGATTTGGAAGGAAAAAAAAATAGAAGAAGAGGAAACATAATGTAAGGTAGCCTTATGTTCCAAGAATAAAAGAAGCCATTGGTATGTTAACATTGGATGTTCAAAGCATATGGCATGAGGTCAAAACAAATTTCTCAATTTGATAAGGAAAGAAAAAGGAAGTTCTATATTTGGAGATGATGTCTCTACGAAGATACTTGGAAGGGGTACATTTATTCTGGGTAGTAATAGAGCTACAACAAAAAATGTGTTACTAGTTGAAAATTTCAAGCCTAATCTCCTTAGTGTGAGCCAAACATGTGATCACAGACACATTCTCATATTTGACTCTAAAAAATGTGAAATTAGAAAAAAGACTTGGGAAAATTAGTGGTTATTGCACCAAGGACATCAAGCGATGTATATATCTTAAACATAGAAGAAGAAGAAAAATGGTGCATGGGAAAAATAGATGAAAGTTGGCTATGGTACAAAAGAATGAGACATATAATATTTGATAACTTGATAAAAGTTAGTATAAAGGAAGTTGTTGAATACATGCCAAAGATTATAAAACCTTCAAACTCTGTGTGTAGGCATTGCCAACATGGGAAGCAGAAAAAAGTAAGATTCAAGACAAAGGAATACTCCACATCAAAACCATTAGAACTTGTTCATACTAAACCTTGTGGACCAACAAGAACTAAGAGTATATAAGGTGAACATTACTTCATTTTATTCATTGATGACTATACAATAATGACTTGGGTATCCTTTCTCAAAGAAAAATAAGAAGCATTCAAAAAATTTAAAGTCTTCAAAGAACATGTTGAAAATGAGATTGATCTCAAAATCAAGTTCCTAATATCAAAAAATGGAGGAGAAATTACCTCAAATGAGTTCAATGAAATTTGTGAAACACATGGAATTAAAAGACACTTTTCATCTCCAGTAACTCCTCAACAAAATGGAGTTGCTAAAAGGAAAAATAGAACTGTTCAAGAAGTAGCCATAACCATGTTAAATGAAGCCAAAATCCCATGTAGAAATTGGAGAGAAGCAACGTATACAACAATGTACATACTTAAGAGAGCACAACTTCGAGTTAACCACAAAAAAACACCAGATTATTTTTGGTTTGGAAAACCAACATTAGTTAAACACTTCAGAGTTTTTGGGAGAAAATGATACATAAAGAGAGATGATGATAACCTAGGAAAATTTGATTCCAGATCATATGAAGGGATATTTCTTGGTTAATCATCCAACAAAAGGGCCTAAAAATGCTATAATATAAGGCTACACAATATTGTGCAAAGTGCAAATGTAAAAGTGGATGATCTAAAAACAAAAGTGATCAAATCTCAAGATAATGCACAATTTAATGGAAGTAAGAGATATAATGATGGTGAAGAAATTAAATAAATACAAGAGGATGAATCAAAAAGTGAATAAGAAAAGGAAGAGGAAGAATCACCAAGACAACATACAAAAGCACCATCTAGCAGAATACAAAAAAATCATCCTAAAATTCAAATCCTTGGTAACAAAAGTGTTAGAGTTGAAACAAGAAGAAAAATAACATATGAATCAGAACAAGAATTGATCTCCCTAACAGAACCCAAAACATTTTCATAGGCTATCAAAGATGAAGACTAGATCAAAGCCATGAATGAAGAGCTTGATCAAATAGAGAAAAATCAAACATGGGAACTTGTCCCAAGGCCAAAGAAAAAAAATGTGGTACGGACCAAGTGTATTTTTAAAAATAAATTTAATGAAGATGGCCAGGTTATAAGGAATAAAGAAAGATTGGTGTGCAAATGATATGCAGAAGTAAAACAGATTGAATTTTAAGAAACCTTTACTCCAGTTGCAAGAATGGAAACCATCAGATTATTTCTAGCATACTCATGCTTCAAGAATTTTAAATTCTATCAAATGGATGTATATTTTTCATTTCTGAATGGATACCTAAAAGAAGAAGTATACACGTAACAACTAGAAGTATTTGAACAACCAGGAAAAGAAGAACAAGTTTATAGATTGAAGAAGGCTCTCTATGGCCTTAAACAAGAATCCAGAGCATGATATGCAGGATTGGATAAGTACCTGTTGTAACAAGGATTCAAAAGGGGCATGTATAACAGTAATATCTATATTAGAATTGAAAAATATACTTTTTAAGTCACAGTGGTCTATGTGGATGATATCATATTTGGCTGCAACAATGATGGATCAAGTTATAAATTTTCTTAAGAAATGTCAAAAGAATTTTAAATGTCTATTATTGGAGAGATAAATTTCTTCTTTGGACTTCAAATCACTGAGTCACCTAAAGGAATATTTGTTAGAAGAAAGAGGACCATGGAGAAATAAAAAAAATGCATAAACAAAACACATAAGATACACAATACAATAGAGACACAGATTTACGTGGTTCACCCAGTGTAGGCTACGTCCACCAGAGAAATTGCCAGGTCCTTCCTTTATTATTATCGAAAAAATAAAGGGATACAACCTACAACAAAACCCGTTGTAACTTCCTCTTCTTTCTCTCACAGTATACTCTCTCATAATACAATACTCACCATCATGCATAGCCGCAATACATTTCCCTCAAAACAAAGGGTTTCCTTCTACGGAAAAAAACCCTAACATAATTTATACCATTAGATCTACGACCTTATAATGAATGGTCCAAATTTATAATGAAATTACAATATACATTTACAAGACAATTTTTCCTTCAAGGGCTTTGCCCTCGAACCCCACAGAGGGGGTATCCCCCCTCTGCACTCCCCCGCTTGGAAGAGTGTACATACTTCTGGGCTGTAAAGTCTTCATGGGCTATAAACACGGATGAAAGAAAGGACCTCTGAATCGGGAATATAATCATGCTCCACAACCAACAATATGTATTACTGAGTCCAAATACTTGAAAGAGATACTTAAAAAGTTTCTAATGGCTGAAAGTGCAACTATTAGCACTCCAATGAAAACCAGTTGAAAACTCAACAAGGAAGATGAGTCACATTTTGTAGATTCAACTCTCTACATATATATGGTTGGGAGCCTACTATATTTGATTGCATCTAGACCTAATATCACACAGGAAGTAGGAATCATGGTAAGATTTGAATCATGTCCCAAGGAATCATATGTGATGGTTTTCAAGAGAATATTTAGATATCTTAAGGGCACATCAAACTTTGGCTTATGGTATCCAAGGAATAAAGAATTTGAAATAATTTCTTGTTGGGTATGTGTTATATTATTTGCACGAGTTAGAGGGGGGGCTGCTAGGCCCCCTCCCCGGGGGGTGCAGGGGGGAAAATCCCCCGGTGCGGGGGTCTGGGGGCAGCGCTCCCCAATTTTTTTTTTTCCTCAAGAAATGTGACACCTACCTTGGGAAATGTGTCATGTATTTAGGTGGTTTTTTTGGCACATGGTTTTTTTCGATGGTTTTCTATTTTTGGTTAAGGAAATAGGGTTTTGGACTAATCCATGTCATTGGGTTAGTGTTTTGGATGCCGCTGGATCCTATATGTATATTGTATTATAAACAATGTAACACAATGAATGAATACAATATATGCTGGTTTTCCCGGTTTGGGTTTCCAGGGGAAAAATCTTTGTGTAATGTTTGTATTTTCCATTGTATCTTTTCTATTCTTTTCTAAATATCTGTTTACAGTAGACATTGTACAAGGTTAGAATTTACATTTCCTACACAAATGTTAATTGGGATGGTAGTGTGGATGACAAAAACAACACTAGTGGAAATGAATTTTTCTTAGGAGAATGTCTAGTATCATGGTCAAGTAGAAAACGATCATCTATTTCACAATCTACAACATAGGCTGAATATATTGCATTTGTTGAATGTTGCACTCAAATTTTATGAATGATACAAACACTGGAGGATATTAAAAATGAATGTAATTAGTCGATACCTATCTATTGTGAAAATGCAAGTGCCATCATCATATCCAAGAATCCATTCATGCATGCAAAGACCCAACATATACCCATCAAGTATCATTTCTTGAGAGAGAAAGTTAGTGATAAAAAATTTAGAATGGAGTATGTTGGTTCAAAGGATAAAAGAACAAATATATTCACTACACCCCTGCCTAAAGAAGCATTTGAACATCTAAGTCAAAATATGGGAGTAATCTCCTGGCAATAAAAAAAAGACATGATAGAGGGAGAAATGTTGACAAGGGGAGCAAGAAAAAAACATGACAAGTACTATCACTCAAAACAAAATAAGGATAAGCGGTAGGAAACTGGTGATGGACCTCATTTTGGTATCATAGGCCTTGACATTGATTTCAAAGGGGGAGAAAAAAATGGTAAAACAATTACTCATTGTTAAGGGAGCATTTTGTTTTATGATGTGTTGCTAGCAATGCCAAAGGGGGAGATTGATGGAAATATTGTGTTGGTATTGATGTCAACATGAAGACAAGAAGTACCATAGTGGAGTTTGACATGGAATTGTAGTGAAAGAGACAATAATATTGAGTTCCAAGAATGTAGTGGAATACCAGAGTACATGGGATCACTTGGTTGAGTTCTTTGAAAGAATGAAAAAATTTCAATTACTACAATGATCAAGTCGAGTTGTCTTGGTGACTATATATTCTTTTGAGATAGGATCGTGATGAATAAAATGAATACTGGCGAGTCACCCTGTTGAATACCAGTGAGTCACCCTCTTGAATACTTTCTCATGCATTATCATTTCAGAGTGTAGTCGAAGGGAAATTTGTTGATGCAACACTGACAACCCTTGAGTCTGTCATATCAACATGGTAGGCGATATTTCATAGCAAGCTTTGGTCATTATGCTTTCCAGGACAAAGTTGAAAAACCCTTCAAAACCAAACACTTTCTAGTAGCCCCCAATGGTTAGATCCACGTAGATAGTTAATTGTTGAATAAAATGTCATTAATGTCAAATGTTAGTAAGTTATCAAATATATGTTAAAGGTTAGTAAGTGATTAAATATAAATGTGTCCTTGGTATCACTTTAATAAATACAAAAATGGAAAATTTAAGTGGAAACGAAGTTTATGCAAAAGTGGAAATGAAAGTGGATTAAATATAAATAGGACTTTAATAAGTAAAAAAAGTTGAAAATTTAAGTGGAAGTGGAGTTTACGTAAAAGAGGAGTAAATATGAAAGTGGAATAAAGAAAAAGGTAAAAGTGAAATTGGATTAAAGAAAAAGGTAAAAGTGAAAGTGGAGTTAAAGAAAAAGAGTAAAAGTGAAAGAGCACATGGTATGTGCACATTCTATTTGCAAACCATGGTCGTATTTACCTATGGTAAGGTAGAAAGTGAATTAAATCACAATAGTCAAAATCTATTGAACCAATTGAAAATGTGACTAAATGATCTAAAAGGCACAATGGTTCATTGACATTTTATTAACTAAAATTGTATGATTAATATCTTATATTGAAAATTCACATACTTATAATTAAGAGATAAATTCCTATATTGAAGAGGTACATTGGTTCATTGTTATTGACAAAGAGACACAATGTTTCAATGTCATACACATGTTGGATGACTATATAAAAAATAAAATATTTTGAAAGAAGGTGTGGCTCGATGATTTAATAAGAAGATCTAAACAGAAGAAGAGTCCAAAGGAAGAAATTGATGTTTGAATATTAAAAAATGTAGTGAAGGTGGAAGGGTGGAGCAAGGAAGGATTAAATTCCTCTACAAGTTGGAGCCTAAACAACAAGGAGTTACAACTTCCTCAAATTGGTGCTTGAACAACATGGGATTGTTGTCTCCTTGAGTTGGTGCTCAAAACATGGGATTGTTGTCTCCTTGAGTTGGTGCTCAAAACAAGGGATTGTTTTCTCCTTGAGTTGGTGCTAAAAATAGGGGATTTTTGTCTCCTTGAGTTGGTGCTCAAAACAAGAGATTGGTGTCTCCTACAAGTTGTAGCTTGTAAATGAAAAGTAAACTTTATATAAATATATAAAAGGAACATTTATGGTGTTTCATGTTAAAATTATGTGTACTTCGCTTCTTTATTGATCATTTTTTTTGTTTAATAAGATTAATGATTAAGTGGTGTTAAACATTGGAAAAAGAAACAATATTGATTCACCCCCCCTCTCAGTATTAAAAAATATTCCAACACTCCTTAAGGATATCATTTATCTTTTACTTCTACTAAGTGGTTACATTATTCATCCCTTCAATCAATCCTTGATTGAAGGGATTGAATCTTTAGGATCCCTATAATCGGGGTCCTGACTTATAAGGGTCAAATACCTTGATATGTTTCCTTCCTTGAGTAAGTAATTCAAGTGTATTAGGATGTATGGGGTGTCTTGAAGGTTTCACTGCCTTTGGAGGACGATGAGGGGACACAATCCCCCCTTTTCCTCATTCCATGTCGGAGTATGAATAGTCCATTGATTCCAAATTATTGGAATATGGGATAATGTAGCATGTAGGTATCCATAAAATAATGGAGGTGAAAATTAAAATAAGATACATCAAACACTTTATCATTCAATGCATTCCATTCATCTATAAATTGCAAAAAACACATATATTGATATTAATCATGGTGAAAGAGAGATTTACAAGGTACAAAATATGGTCAAAAAGTATCAAATATGGGGCTTAATATATGCAATGGAGAGGGTCCATTAGAGGAATTAGTAATGCGAAAATACTATTATAGGTAGTATATCAAATCAACAATAAATACAACTTGCCATAATTCAGAGCATGGGAGAATTTTCAACTTCCACATGAAGTAAAGAGTTATAAAATAACATGAGGGTTGTAGGATAGGCCATCCTTTGAATTGTATTTGATGTCATCATCCTAATACTCTTTCTATATGTGGAGGTTTCAACTAGGAAAATAGGGTTTATCAATTTGTTTGTTGGAAAATTGGAAAGAGGCATAAAAAAACTAAGGTGGAACCTCACTTCACTTAAGGTTATAGTAGAGTTGAATGTATTCCCTTATGGTAATGTTATTAGTGAAAGTTTCTTATCATGGGAACCTTACATTAATAGTCATACATAATAAATAAAATAAGTTACACAAGACCCCAACACCCAAAGTAGTCCAAGAGGCTATTAAACTTCTTGTAACTAAATCTTGTTTGACTACATATAAATATGATGAGAACCAAATGAAAAGGGATTATACTTGTTTCACTTTTTGTAAAACTTATCGTATAAATTTAATGAGAAGAAGCCATTTCTATGTTAATCTGTTTTCAGAGGAAGATTTTGATTCCGATGCTATAAGTATGTGGAATTTATTCAGTTTCTATGTTGAGCATTGGAGCTGTAGTAATAATATTTATTTATAGTGAAAATTATTCTCACACATAAAGGATACATTATAATATGAATTTTCTATATCCTCCATTCTTGTAGAGGTAGAATTATTAAGCTCATAAAATCCTATATACATAGGATGGGTTAGACATAGTTTCTTTAGATCCATTATTGATGAAGAATTGAAACCATGCAGATGGTCTAGTAGGCCACTTCTCTGAGCATCGACATTTTGTGTACATTTCAAGGTAGTAGATGGGGAGTTTTCATTGCTGAATATATTATGAGGTAGCTTATATGTTCATTCACATACTAATCTCCTATCATGTTTATAACATGCATGGATTCCTTAGATAATCAAGATGATTGTTTCCAAAAATAAATTCAGATAATGGAGAAAATAAGTGGCAACATTATATGGAACACCATGTCACATGTATTTATGTTTCCACAAATCTTGACAGTAAAATTTGACTAGTGATTATGATATGCTCTAGGCCCATCCCATCCCTCGGAAATAATTATTGGCACATGTGATATCCAAAAGGTATGGAGACATGCAAAAATTAGTAGGAGAGATAGGATCTTGATATCTAACCTGAGCCAAATATTGGATTATAGTGTGAGAAAGAATAGCTACCCAATTGAATATTCATCTCTCAATTTCCATGGTATATGTAAGAGGTACCGAACCTTCCTTGAATTTGGTAGCATGATTATCTCCATAGCTAGAACCATATACAACTAACCTTATGCAAATAAAGACATTTGTAGTAGGATATTGACAACCTCCACAGCAGGGAGGTGACTATAATGAAAAAGGTAACGATGAGAATATTGAGAAAATATACAAAGATGAAGACGAAAATCATCATAAATAAATAATGGAGTAACCTAGATGTCTACATTTTGGACCCATATTTGTCCAAAATCAGTCAAATCATGACTACAATTATGACTATAATATCTCCAAAAAGTAGAAAAAATAGACAATTTCATAAATAAAGGCTAAGAAAGATGTTTAAGTCGAGGGTATTCATAAATCCATTGCACTATCTAAAATAATGGATATGGTTTCTTATATCCCTACTTTTGATACTTCTTCCCAACCCAAGTTCTTTTCTTTTGTTATGCGCGTGGTTTCTAGGCTTGACTATAATTTTTTCTATTCTATTTATATTCTCATAGAGCAATTTC
>ML779258.1:194773-238733 GCA_009831015.1 Picea engelmannii
CATGATTTGCCCCAAAATTACAGTTAGAGGATTAAGCTCTACGATGTTGAAGGGAACATTTCATCCCAAAATCATCTAGATTGGTTCAACGATTTTGTTGGCCTAGAAGAGGTAGACTATGCAGATGTGAAAATGAGGTTGTTCACATAGAGTTTTGCGGGGGAGGTGAGGAAGTGGTTCAAATCCCTTTGAGAAGTAAGTATTCAAGACTTCGCCACATTCGAAATGTTCTTCTTTACCAGATGGGGAGACAAGGAAAACCCCTTGTAGCTTTTGACGTAGTATAATAATATGAAGAGGGTGCCGAAGGAAACGGTGTAAGAATTCTCAACCCATTTCATGAGGGTTTATAAATCAATCCCTACAGAATTCAGCCACCCCCTGGGATTGCGTAGCTGCGATATGCAGACTCTTTCGACATCGATTTATCCATGCTGTTTAGAGAAAGAAAGTTCGACTTAATGATGAGGAACATGGAGAAACTAATGGAAAAAATGTCTGTGGGAAATAGACCCGCTGCCCAACAACAACATGACTCCCAACCCAGGAATCAAAACCTCGGAAGGGTTCAAGTTCCTCAGATTAGACAGAGGGAGCAGAGAGACCAGGGTGACTAGAAGACGAGGCCTCCATTCCAAAACAATTACGCGGACAAGAATTTCGATCAGATGTTCGAGGACCAAATCTATTGTTGCGATGAAAAGAACCCACATGTATTTTTAATAAAGGGTGAACATGATCGGTACATGAGAAAAAACAACGATTTTATGCTGGAGACAGATGATGCATTGTTTTGGGAAACTCATGATGTGTTGTCTTCGGAAACAAAAGAGTTCAGGAAAGGTTATCAGAACGCCATCATGTAGTTTTAGAAGAAATATAACCTTAGGAACAAGGAGGCGCATATTGAACCTCAACAGACAAATCCCATAAGGAAATATTTGGTGAACACCCCTTCCACAAGCCGACCAGGGATAAACAACTCGACCAAGGATGCAAAAAAAAAAACAAGGTCAAAGGAGGAGGCCCCGAGGAAGATGACAGAAACAAGTCGGGAAGTGGGTGGAAAATAGGTAGAGAAGGTTTTTCCTCCCTTTAACTTTGAGCATGAAATGGACAAAATCAAAATCTATGTCCCTTTTAAGGAACTTATCAGAAAGGGTGAATATCAAGAGAAAATTATTAAAATTCTAAAAATGAGAGGGACCCCGATACTTTGAATGTCCAAGACGATCACCCTACTATTTTGTTTGGTCTGCACGTTGAAGAACCAAGTGATACTGAGGATGTCCCTCCATTCTATGTCAGTCTAAAGGTTCATGAAATGACCCTGCATAACTCCATGCTATATTCAGGCGCGTCACACAACCTCATGCCAAAGGTGATCATGGAGGAATTGGGTTTGGACATCACCAGGCCCTATAAGGACCTTTTCTCTTTTGATTCGAGGAAATTCAAGTGCTTCAGTCTCATCAAAGACTTGGTGGTGTCATTGGCCCAAATTCCTTCGAAGAACATGGTTATGGACGTGGTCGTGGAGGACATACCCCCTAAGTTTGGAATGTTGTTGTCTAAGTCATGGGATGTGAAGTTAAAAGGGACCCTACAAATGGACATGTCATAACCCACCATTCCTATCTTTGGCTAGGATAAACGGTTGTACAAATAAGTGTTGTTGAAATACATGGTAAGCAACAGGACACAGCCAAATATCCATCCTATATACTCCGTCGACACTGAGGTTGGCTCCTCTATATTCTACAATGACCTGATCTTTGAAGAGGAAGAGCTAACATCCATCATGACAACCGATGAGGAAACCGCGCGGTAAGAAACATAGTGAGTTGAACCAAAGAACTACATGGAAAACGAGATATGGAACATGAGTTTCGATGGAGTTGTCAGTAAGGAAGGAGCAGGTGTCAGCATATGGATAATCTCCCCTAAGGTGGGCATAGAACTATGCTCATACAATCTCATGTTCGAATGTACAAACAACATGGTTGAGTATGAGGCACTGATTTTGGGCCTGAAGGTGTTGAAATAATTAGGTGCAAAGAGGATAGTAGTGCATGGATACTCTGAGATGGTTATAAACTAGGTTAAAGGAACGTATCAATACAAACACCCCAGGATGAGAGTGTACAGAAACCTAGCACTGGACCTCCTCGAAGAATTCTCGGAGTATGAGCTATCGACAATCCCGAGGGGAAAAAATCAAATCGTCGATGCATTGGACACCTCGGCCTCAGTTTTTAAAATTCCTATATTTCCAAACATAAATACGAGATTGAAGTTAAACATAGGCTAGTAGTGCCTAATAATATCAAACATTGGCTGGCGTTTGAGGATTATAAACAGGTGGAGAGATTTCTTCAAATGAGCAATGAGTTTGCTAACATAAACATTGATGACGAGTGTTGTTGTGACGAAGAAGAGAGAGAAGATGCGCACAGTGATGAAGAACCTTTCCGGAACCAAATAGCGGGAAGGGACATAGTACAACTAAATAACAACATCATCCCAAAGGGGCTAGGTCTGTTGGAAAATATGTTTGACAAAAACGATGTGGCTAGAAATCTCAAGATCAATGCAAACAATGAGGACATCGAAGACTGCAACATCATGACTGAAGAGAACCCGAAAATAATCAAATTTTTGAAAACACTCAGTCCAAAGGTCAAACAAGACTACATCAAGCTCATGAAGGATTTCCCAGATGTTTTCTCTTGGAGTTATGACAACTTGAAGGTTTACGAGACCAAAGTGATCGATCATGTAATTCCTTGCAAAGAAGACCAGAGGCCTTTAAAACAAAAGCTAATATGGATAAATCCCCTGCTGCTGCCAATAATCGAAAAAGAGGTAAAGAAACTCTTCGAAGCTAAAATTATCATTTATTTAAGGTATTCGAAATGGTTGGCCAACTTGGTGCCTGTAAGAAAAAAGAGCGGCGAAATAATATTGTGTGTTTATTTTAGGAACTTGAACAAAGTGTCCCTCAAGGACCACTACCTTCTCCCTAAAATGGAATATATTTTGCAAAAGGTGGTCGGGTCCCAGAATATGTCCATGCTGGATGGTTTTTCGGGTTACAATCAGATCTTGGTATGTCACCAGGACGACAGGGAAAATACTGCTTTTACAACACCATGGGGGACATTCATGTATGCCAAGATGTCTTTCATCCTGATGAAAACTGGAGCCACCTTTAAGAGGGAAATTGACATCGCGTTTGTTGACTAAAAGGAAAAGTTTATCATGATCTATCTAGATGACATCACAGTATACTCTGACTCCAACGAACAACACCTTGGGCATCTGAAAAAGGTTTTTCAGAAGTGAAGAAAGTTTGGCATAACGCTAAATCTGAAGAAATCACATTTCGGGATGGAAGAAGGGAAGATGTTGGGGAACATTATTTGGAAATAATGAATTAAGATAGACCCCAATAGGTTTGAAGGAATTCAGAAAATTGACACTCCACGTAGTAAGAAGGAAGTGAAATCCTTCCTGGGAAAAGTAAACTTCTTGAGAAGATTCATCCCGAACCTAGAAGAGATTATAAAACTTATCATGTGCATGCTCAGAAAAAGGAACGAGATCAAGTGGAACCCGGAATCTAGGAAGTCATTTGAATATATCAAGGTGGCACTCATTGGAGCTCCTGTGCTAGCTAGTCTAGACTTCACCAAAGATTTCATCTTGTTTTCATTCGCCTCAGAGCATACGCTTGCCAGGATGTTGTAACAGAAAGACGAGTAGAACTTTGAGAACCCCATAGCCTATTTTAGCCGAACACTGAGGGATGCTCCACTAAGGTATGACATTATGGAGAAACAAGCATATGCCTTAGTGAAGGCCCTAAAGGAGTTCAAAACATACATATTACACTCCTACGTTATCGGTTACATTCCCAACAATTCAATCAAGAATATCTTGACTCAGCATGACCCAGAGGGAAGGAAAGGTAAGTGGATAGTGGCCATGCTGGAATATGACCTCAAAATCAAGCCCATGAAGCTGATCAAGGGTTAAGGCCTTGAAAAGTTGATGGTGCAGTCAGACTACGACGTTTTGGGGATCAATTTCAACGTCGATCTATCAGAAAACCCTCAAGAAGAAACAAATGTGCAGGTCTCTACAGAGTTTGTTGAATCACTGTGCTATACAAACATCATCTATGTGCTAAGAAATCTGCAAGCCCCTACGGGTCTAAGAAAGACCAAGGCCAGATTTTTAAAGCTTAAAGTGATTAAGTTCTGCATCCTTGATAGTTCACTATACTAGAAAGATCCTAGAGGGATATTGTTAATTTGTTTACTGGAAAATGATGCGAAATGAGCTATCAAATATTTTCACAGAGGCGAATGTGGAGCACACCACTAATGGAAAAACACCGTGCACAAAATCCTAAGAGCGGGTTACTATTGGCCTACCATCTTTGCTGACTTATACAAAAAATTTTGCAGCTTCCACGAGTGTCATATTTTCAATGGAAGAAGAAAACTGCCTCCCCTACCACTAAAACCGATCTCAGTTGAAGCACCTTTGAAGCAGTGGGGCTTAGATTTCATAGGGGAAATAAATTTGCCATCCTTTGCACATCATAGATGGATACTCACTGTCACATATTATTTCACGAAATGGATAGAATAAATCCCCACAAAGCAGGATATTGATGCAGTCATCATCCAATTTCTAGAGACAAACATCATGTCGAGATTTGGATGCCCCGTCAAGATCATAATAGATAATATGACCGCATTCAAGTATAAGAAGATGGAGAAGTTCTGTCAGGATTACAATATAACCCTAGGGAATTCTACAACATACTACCCGCAAGGGAATGGGTTAGCAAAATCATTGAATAAAATCCTGACCAAGATCATCAAGAGACTCCTGCAAGAGAACAAGAAGGTCTGGCATAAAAATCTTATCTATTCACTATGGGCAGACAAGGTTACCACCAATAAGTCCATCTCGACATCACCTTTCCAGATTGTATATGACGCAGATGCAATTTTCCGCACCTCGCTGGGGTTACCCGTCGAAAATTTGTTGCAAGAGAAGGAGGCCGAACCAGATGACACGTAGAGGATAATAAATTAGATGGTCCACACAAAGCAGATGAGAGAACATGTGTACAATTGATCACAACTCCAGCAGGAAAGGATGAAGAAAAACTTTGACAAGCACTCCAAGTAGGAGTTTCAGTTGGGGGACCTGGTGCTGAAATGGGATGCAAGAAATGAAGATAAAGGAAAGCACAAAAAGTTCGACAATCTTTGGACAAGTCCTTTCAAAATTGGTGCATATAGCGGAAATAATGCTTATTTTCTAGAAGAACTAAATGGAGAGTCTATTGGTTGGGGGCCTGTAAACGATAGGTTCCTTAAACACTATTTAGTGAAATAAAGACTGTTTAAGTCACATACCATTGTAAATAGTCACTTTTTTTTGTGTCAATTTAGTTAGTCAACAAAAAATTGAAGCTTGAAGTGAAGGCCCTGAGTTTATGCTGAAGTCATTTTAGGAACTGCATTGATAGTTTTAGGTTGCGTTTTATTTTTTCATATGTCATATGTTTGAAAGTTGAATAAGGTTGATTCAGATTTTATGAGAAGAACGAAATGACTACAGATTATTAATAGGTTCTTAACACAAAATAACAGAGATAGAGTAAAATTGGTTTTCTATTCAATAAGGAAATAAGATGAAACTATAAAATGCAGCAGAAACAAGCTTGTTGCAATGGTGGTGGCTTATCTCTGAGAAAATATGTGACGGTTGCGCTCATTCACAAGAAGATGATTACAATGAGGCTTTGAAGGCATTTTTACAATAAAAAAGAATGTCAAAAACCCTAGACATCCAAAAACCTAACCCTAGGAGATGAATCGCCAAAAGTCATGTGGGTCCCATTTGGGTAAGTTAGTACATCAACTTCCTGGGGTCGTAACTTTTGCATAGGATCTCTGTTTTAGGTGTATGATAGCCCGTTGGAAATGTATAGTCAAGGAGATACATTTTGGGGGCTCAATCAGTCATTTGGCTATAATTAAGAACCTCTATCCTGGTAAAACTTCATTTAGGCCCTCAAAATGGCCCCAGAAATTAAAAACTGCTAAAAATAGTAAATTGCCAAAATTGCCAGAAAATTGTTTTGAGCCAGTTGGAAATGGTGGGTGGCCACCAATATCCACCTAGATAAATCCTCCCTCCTTAGGAAGCAATGGTCTCCATTGCGTTGAGTGCCCGGGGGAGAGGAAAAAACGTTTGCTAAATTTGAATCTTGGTGAGTTGCTTGCCTTTCTAGAGATGTCGCGTTGCTCGATTTGTGGAAGGCTATCACAAGCATGTGTCTGGAAGTGTTGGACCTTTTTAACCAGTCTGGATACATGATATTGTTTTGTGCAAAAGGAATATTTATACTTTGCTAAAATGTTGTCAACCTGCTTCTATTGGATAGAAGGTGCTTGGGTCGAGGTTGTAGTGGTTGCAATATCCTTTTGTTCATCTTTTGACCAGATTGTGAAGAACATAAATTTTTTAGTATGAGATACTACCTTGCGACACTTTTTAGGTGGAACAGTAGTCGAAACTACCTCTAGTATTCTGTAGAGATGACCCCCCAGAGAAACAATGACACTGCGGGGTGGAGAATCATAAACAACATGGTGCTTCCACATATATGGTTGGCCTAAAATAACATCAGAGACATCTAGTGGGGAAACATCACATTAAACCTCATCCTTGAAAGGTTGGATGTTGTATGATAATCGACACTCTTGGCTGACATGGAGATCTCGTCCTTGGCGAAGCCACCCGATGTTATATGGCTATGGGTGTGGTGTTGTCGACAATCCCAACTGTTTGACGACCTCTACTAAGATGAGGTTCTTTTTCCTTCCGTTATCAACAACAAAATGTAGCGGGGTCCCCTTCACCCACATCTATGAATGAAAAAGGTGCTCCCCCTCTTCAGGATCTATTGGTTCTTTTGGTTGAATTATTGCGGTCATGAAAAGAGAAGTGGGGTCTGCGTCAATGATCTTTCATTTACCAATATTTTCAGAATCAAATTCTAAATCAAGGTTTGGCTCCTTGTCTTTGATCTCAACCACCAATGAATGTTTTGAGCGACATTCATCAGTGTTGTGCTAGGGACTTTTGTTGAAATCACACCATTTTCCAGTGTCCTTCTTTGTATTCCCGTGACCCTTCTTTTCCCATGGCTTGGACTGGTTTTCAGGAGACTGTTTGTTAGGGCCGTCTTTGTCATACTTTGGTTGTTTCGGATTTGCAGACCCAAACTCTCGTTGATAGTTTTAGGTTGTGTTTTGTTTTTTCATATGTCATATGTATGAAAGTTGAATAAGGTCGATCCAGATTTTATGAGCATAATGAAATGAATTCAGATTATTAATAGGTGCTTAACACAAAATAACAAATATAGAGTAAAACCGGTTTTCTATTCAATAAGGAAATAAGCTGAAATTGTAAAATGTAGCAGAAACAAGCTTGTTGGAATGGTGGCGGCTTATCTCTGAGAAGAGATGTGATGACTACGCTCATTCACAAGAAGATTATAACCATGAGGATATGAAAGCCTTTTTACAATATAAAGTAATTCCAAAAATCCTAGACATCAAAAAACCTAACCCTAAGAGATGAAGTGCCAAAAGTTATGTGGGCCCCGTTTGGGTAAGTTAGTACATCAACTTGACGGGGTCATAACTTTTTCATACAATCTCCGTTTTAGGCATATGATAGCCCGTTGGAAAGGTATCTTGGAGGAGATTCATTTTGGGGGATCAATGATGATTTTGGATATATTTTATAACCTATATACTAAAAAACCTTCATTTAGGCCCTCAAAATGGCCCTGGAAGTTAAAAACTGCTAAAAATAGTAAATTGCCAAAATTGCCAAAATTGCCAAAAAATTGTTTTGAGCTAGTTGGAAAAGGTAGGTGGGAACCAATATCCACCTGGATCAAAGGCCCAATGGTCAGGCACCTGGTCTATTGTTCTTTGCTACCTCGTGGGGAGGAGAACATCCTCGTTGGAACCAACTGTTAGTGCCACCATCTTTCCTTCAGTTAGAGTCAGTCTTAGTTGATTCATGGCTTGTGTGTCAAGGCATGTGAGGTTAGGTACCTAAAAACAAAAGGTTTGAAGTCATCAAGTGTCTGGTTGGCCCTTGGATTCAGGAAGGGATGTTAGAGTCAAGACATGTGTAAAAGTATGAGTTTGTTCCTAGAGAGTCGGGTTGTATAAAAAAGGGAGTGTCTACATGCCTTATGTCAAGGAAAGTTGTTAATATAAGTTGCGTCAGCAAGTGAGGTAACAATTATCAACTCATTATGAAGGTTGAGAAGATGAAAAATCGTGGCGCTCGTATCACGTATGCCCTGCGACCTTTATTAGTTGTACTTTACATGCACGGATGTGATATGGAAAATCTACAGTTCATTTTGAAACATCCATTCGCCATGAATTCAGTGTTGCTTGACACGTTTCCTCCTCCCATCTGCTCTGTTATAAATTATGGATGCTCTGCACATATTCTATTCATGAATCAAGTTTATGCATTGTTTGTAATCTTTTCTCGCAAACCTAGATTGATCAAGTTTTCCACCTTAGACCTTGTCGGATCCACCACGCGCAAGACAAATACAGGTTGCACCATGGAAACCTCCCAAAAAATAGAAAAGAGTGCGCGCAGTGGCAGAAGCGCTAGACCCGAGCCCCAAAGTGCCTGGGATTCATTCTTATTCACAACAGGCATCCCCAAGGATCCAATGGGATTCTTCCCTCTTCCCGTGGAAATGATGATGTCACACTGTGCAGAGACAAGAGGGGGATAAGTCACACAGGAAGGAAGGAAGTTAGAATCCCTTTCTCCCCAACAACAGATACCCTAGAGAAAGGGTAGGCCAAGGAAGAACAAGGAAACTGGGGAAACCCGAGTCCCAAACAATCAACGCAGAAGATCGACTACCGAAGAATTACTTATGTGTGTAATATTGGTTGCTGAAGAATTACTTATGCACGCAATATCGGTTGCCGGAGAATTACTTATGCATGTTATTCAACTGGAACCTGTCGAAGGTACAAGCCGAGAGAGCGAGAGCAAGATGAGGAGGATAGATGTCGCTCACACTAATGTTTGAGAGCCATCTCAGTAGCTGAAACATGCGCAAATCTCCATCGTCGAACTTTACCAGGGAAATAGGGAACTGAGACAACAATTAGTAGCAAAGACCCTTGAAATGTCAGCATCACAAATCCGCAAAGGAAATCTGACATGGCTCAAGAGATATCTCAGAGAGGTGTAGGATACATTCGTACAATTGCGTGAAACACAGAGGCTATCAAAAGAAAAGAAAAGAATCATTTCAGAGAATGTGAAGCAGTCAAGGAAAAAGCCCGCGCAACTCTTGCCGACAAGCAGAAGAAACATGATTAATTGATTTTGTTCTCGTATCCTCAAATAAAGAGTATATCTTGACAATTTTGAAGGAGATATCGTCCTTAGACATTTTGTCATTTTGGTAATGACCATGACAATCAGCAACCACTCACCACATGCACTCCCCAACAAATGAGCACGCGACCAAAATCAAAGCCGTTATAGTAGATAGTGGGACCCTCGCAGAATATTTGAATGTTCAGAATTTTTTCCGAAGAAAGGCATTGACACATCATTCTTCCCATGACGAGACCTCATTGGTAACCAAATCCCCATGGAATAATACAAGCAGTCGTGATGTGGCCACATGTAGTTGTTTTCTATTTTTGGAAAGGCATCATGCGAAGAGTCATTCAACGCAGAGTATTTAGTTTCCTAAATTTTAGAGATAGTAGCCAGAGAGAAGGGTAGGCCAAGAGGCACCCTCGCCTATATATTTGATCTTTTCAATGTAAGTTGGGTTGGTTGGAAAACTAGTGTAGACAGTGACTATTGAATGTAGTTTGAGTTCGATCGAAATTTAATGGAAAATTCCTGAAACTTGATGAAAAGATTGTAATTGTAGTAGTTGGATGTTTTTTTTCTTTTCTTTGCGTACATACTTCCTGTATTCTTTATTCATATCTATTTCTGTCTAAATAGGAACGTATTTTCGAACCTGGGATTCACTCCATAGTGCCCTAGGATTCACACCATTTAGACAAACCATTTTCCTCTAAGTTAACTCTAAATTCATCCTCAGTGGTGCTCCGAGTTGCTTTATGTGTTATCCCCGCCCACCCCCTCACACAACGATTTTGCACTGAAGATTGTTTCCCGCTTAGCCTTTATCTTCTCAAGTTCAGTCATCGAGTCATTTATTTCTATCGTTCTCTTGAACCGACTCCATAGCCTAGTCTTACTCTCTTGCACCAATATAACCAGAACTTATTATTTCAAAGGTGTTAAATCTAGCCGATAACTCAAAGTCATATCCTGTACCGAGACAAAGTCTCTTGAGAGAGCTCTCTCTTGGTTCGAAAGGCTAGTTTCGGATCTCAAAGTTGGTTTGTAGGTTGTCTCTGTCATTCGTTTCTCAGCTAGACGAAGTTTACAGAGAGCTAACACCCACTTTGATTAATAACAAGGAAAATAATTTAAAGATAAAAAATTCAAATTAGGTGTTAAACATGTAGATCGTATGACCATGTTATGGGTATAGGGGCCATCAATGCTAAGGATCTTTAGTAAATATGTTGGTTGTTTAGCTCTTGAATGATCTAGGAAGAAGACAAAGATCTTTTCTTTCAAAAACTATCCTAAAGAGGAGAGAAGAAAAGTTACTTATGCCATTCTTATAAGGCATGATTTTGGTCAGTTATAAAAAAATATTTCTTTGTTAAAATTCAAATTATTTTTCAAAATCGATATTCAAAATTAAAAATTAAACAACATTGATTGATTTGAAGATATTACAAGAGAAAATTAATTTAAGAATAAACAATATGAAATCAAATCAAACAATTTGAGATTGAGTTTGAGATCTAAACTAGCTATCCATCCATTGGGAAGGAAAATCCCATAACTATTAGATATTCTCTTGGGATATTATTATATAAGAAATACATTTTTTGAAACCTCATTTTTAATATTATGTTGAACACTACAATAAATCGTGTTAAGTATAATAAATAACATTACAATGATGTTTTTTCAAAAAATTAAAAGTGTTATTTATCATGTTCTAAATGAATTCAAAGTTGTTTTTATATTATCTTGAACACTACAATAAATCGTGTTAAGTATAATAAATAACATTACACTGATGTTTTTACAAAATATTAAAAGGGTTATTTATCATGTTATAAATGAATTCAAAGTTGTCACGATCACACACAATTCACTCGATATGAATTCTTAATGTCTTTATTCAAAAGATTTCAACTATGTGTAAAACCACGGTTTTCCATTTCCTTAATACAATGAAATAAATTTGTTTTCTATAAGAAAACAATATGCTAAAACACATTATATTACTAAAAATAATATACATGAAATTCTATATTAGTTTATGCCACATATTTGCAAAAAGTAATAATGCAAGAATTTGTATTAATTTATACCACCCATTTTACAAAAACTAATAATACAGATTCAAGCATGAGTACATACACTGCGAAATTTATTAATCTCATAATCTTCTATATATAATAATATATATAAATCAAATATAAGATTGGACAATAATAAATTCCAACATGTATTATATATATAATAATTTATATAAATCAAATATTAATTTGTATAATAATAAATTCCAACATGTATTATATGTATAATAATATATATAAATCAAATACAAACTTGTACAATAATAAGTTCCTAACATGTACTATAATTCTATAAATAGTATATATAAATCAAATATAAGATTGGATAATAATAAGTTTTTAGAGAGGACATGTGGTATAGTTGTCAAAGTGGTTTGAATAAAGTTGGCAAAGTGGTTTGATCGTGTAAGAGAAACCATTCATGTCTTCAATTTCTCAACTATCTTCATCGAGGATTCAACACCCTTGTGTGTGATTAGTATTTGTTTGTTGTATTTGATCTTATCTAATAAAAAAATAAAGTTGTAAAGTTATTACATTTAGAGTTAACGAATGAGTTAAGATTTTTTCATGAGAGTCATTTAATTAATTTGTTAAAAATAAAGTTGTAAAGTTATTACATTCAGAGTTAACGAATGAGTTAAGATTTTTTCATGAGAGTCATTTAATTAATTTGTTAATGATTTATGTAATCAAAATGGATGGAATAAAAAATATTTTTTTACCATTATGATCTACATCTTCATTTAATTAATTTGTTAATGATTTATGTAATCAAAATGGATGGAATAAAAAATATTCTTTTACCATTTTGATCTCAATCTTTTTGAGTGGGATTGAGTTTTCTAAAATAATTTATCAGTTGAGTGAATTTTTGTGTGGGATTGAATTTTCTAAAATAATTTTTTTGTTGAGTGAATTTTTTTTAGTGGTAGTGAAAGAGATTAATTTTTTAAAGCTCTTTCTAACTTTATTTATTTATATAATTTGAAGGTCATTTTTATTTTTTTTAAATATCTTTGATTTTGAATCTTTTATCATAAAAAGAGAAGAATATTGACATTTTTTAAGGTATTTATTTTAATTTTATAATAATAATAATAATTTAATTTTCAACTGCTACATGGGATGTGGGACAAGGGATTTCTCCTCCTACCTATATGTCTGGTAAAATCATACTTTCTACCCTAAAATACTGGTTAAGTATAGAAAAATATACATACCCTACTCTTTGTGAATTAAAATGCTATTGATTTTGATTTTCTTTTTCATAAAATTAAAAAATGTAACATGTAGCAATGGTTGAGAAATCATTACAACGCCAAAGCAAAGGACAACCATATTAGGCGGACAATTATCAGGGTTGCATGTGATATGAATTCCGGTTGTATGGTATCCAAAGCTGTCGATGCGTATTCCCGATTTTCTTATAAATGAAGATACAGAAATATATCAGCACCGACACCAAGTATATGGAAAAGGAACTTATAAAAAGCTGTAGCTGCTTATTACGGTTTTTCGCCGGCAAGAACTTTTGAAAAATAATTAAAAAATACCTGTTGAATGATCGTGATAAACTTTGTAATGAATTTTTATTTCCATATTGTGACGTTTATTTCTTGTCAAATTCTCTAGTAAACGTGCTTCACTGAATTGATCTATGGCTTCATTCAATACACAATGGTTTCTGCACCATCGCTTCATTCAATTTAGAATGTTAACTAGGCCTATTTTGTTGGGATGCAAACTAGCTGCAGTATCTGATGCAATGAAATTATACCAAATTAAAAAACACAGTATCTGATGCAACTTTCGCCGGGAACGCGGAGACGCTACCACCAATGTTTGTGTCTCTGGTAAAACATCCAAATTATTTTAGTAGAGTAGAGATGCCAGCTATGCCGTGAGAAAACTGTCTCCTTTTGCGAAGATCTAAAAGCCTGACGCAATTCACAACAACAATGACGCCATTTCTGTCGTTTCATGCATTTTAGTCCTATATAATACAGTCGTTCTCGCTAGCAGAAACACACACCAGTAGTGCATTCAATGTGCAAAGTTTCTATTCGTACTGAATGATTAATTAGTTTGCAAGCGTAGTCATGCTTACAGAATTAGGATATTTAGTTCCCCCCACAATGTCTTCGGTTAGGCTTGTTTTTCTACTCGCATTAGTTGCTTATCTGGCTGCCGTCACAAACGCAAAAGTTCACCGTCATGCTTTCGTTGTAAGTTGGCTTATTCACTATTGTCATGTTTTATTTTTGCATTACCATAATCTTGCAAAAGCAAAGCCGTTAACTATAGGATATCTGTAATATTTGATGCTTTTAATGGTTGCACAGCTTGAAGCGAAGACAGTTACAATGGTATGCAAGCAGTATACAAGAATCACTGTCAATGGGCAGTTCCCAGGTCCAACTATCTATGTCCATGACGGAGACACTGTTGTTGTTACAGCTGTAAACAAAGGAGACTATAATGCCACTCTTCACTGGTAAGTCTATGTAACCTTAATGAACATCTTTGAGAACCGTATATGGACTGGAATATCTTACACAATGCCCCATTCCTCGCGGTGGAAATTTTACACAGCGATTTACTATTACTGTACAGGTAGGAACCATCAGGTGGCATGCTCATTCCCCATGGCTCAGAGTGACGGTCTATGGAGCTATACTAATTATCCCCCTGACGGTTTATAGAGCTATACTAATTATCCCTTTATCTGAATTGATGGTTTAATCACTCTTTTAATTACAAATTTCAATCTAATGGTTAACAATTAATCATATTGGAATATTTTTTTATCAATGAATGAGATTTAATGTTAATAATTTCTTTGCATTTAATTAAGCCTAAAGGCGTACACCTATTGACAATGGGCAGATTTAATAGGGGTTTAGTGCTTAATAAGTTTTCTATGGACATGATTAAATATAGCTGGAATATTTTTAGTAGTCACACAAAATAAATGGCTGTGATTTCAATCATTAACTTCCTAGCTATTATAAAGACATTCATTTATGTGTTTACTTTTTTACATTTACCTAATCATATTTAAAAATTACTTTGATAGCTAACTGATTGCCATGTAAGTGATTAACAAAAATTAAAATATCAATAAATGAAGTGCAATTTATTTGTTAATCAATAATAAAATTTAATAAATTCTTTACCAGCCAATACCTTTCGGCATTCTCCAGCTGCTGTATTAGCTGCTATGCTAATTTATAAATGCATTTGTTTCCTTGTTTACTTTTCCACATTTACTTAATATGTTTAAGAAATTATTACCCTAAACTTTTCCACATTTACTTAATATGTTTAAGAAATTACTACCCTAACTACTCATTGCCACGATTTAAAGATTAATCAATCTGTATAGAATGCTCATTACCACATTCAATTATACCACATTCAATTATTCAACAGTAAATAATATAAATTAATTCCGGAGCAATTACCACTTTTTTTTTTTTTATATCAAGCGGCATGCGTTTCAGGTAAGGCAGTGATTGGACGTTCAATTATTTAAGAGGGAATAATATACATTAATTCCAGAGCAATGACCACGTTTTTTTGGATATCAAGCGGCATGCGTTTCAGTTAACGCAGTGGTTGGACGCAGATAATTACATATATGCATGAATATACATTAATTTGAGAGCAGTGCGTCAGCGGTACACATACCTACCCAGACCGCATGCTAAAAGAACTCTAATAAGTTCACAAGCTGTATTATCCCACAAACCAGTGATCTTGATATGGTTTGTTCTTGTTCTGCAGGATTGTGCATTGGTTATAAGTTTTGGATAAATATAGTTTGAGTGGGTTAATGGTTAATAATATGTGTTTTTTTTAAGAGGTTACAGGTTCAAATTTAGAGGGGATAAGGTATGTATATCTTCGTAGATTTTATCAGTCAAATCGCTGAATGGAGAAGTCCCTTGTCCCACAAACAAAAGGGTCTCATACACCAATTTGATGTACTGGCTTGGCTGTGACCTTAAAAATAAATTATTATTATTTTATTATATTGATTTGGAAATGTTGTAATGGAGTTTTGACTGCCAGCACTGAGTTTAAGTTTGGCGTTTGCAATATTTCGACATGGTATGGACATGATTTTATTTTATAAAAACTTAATTCTCAGCACTGCGGCTCCGACCCAGGCACTGTAGAACATGAAATCTATTCTCTTGGCTTTAGAACTGTGTGTATGTAAGTTTTTGGGATTGGTTTGGTTTGGTATTTTCTGCAGCGTTCTCCGTTTGCTCGGCTGGGTGTATTTGTTTATGAATTCTTTTGGTTTCGTTTTAGTTTGTTAAAATTACTTTTGAATTTTTAATCTAGTCACTACATTGACAAATTTGAAAATGGTTTAATCTAGTCATTACATTGACAAATACCTTTCATTACTATTCTTACGAGAAATCTCCATTGATATTAGAAAAAAATTCCTCGGAGAAAAAGTCGTGCAGATTAAGATTACGTCTCTT
Source organism: Picea engelmannii (assembly GCA_009831015.1). Taxonomy (NCBI): domain Eukaryota; kingdom Viridiplantae; phylum Streptophyta; class Pinopsida; order Pinales; family Pinaceae; genus Picea; species Picea engelmannii. Next base: position 210,843 of record ML779258.1, read on the forward strand.
GGCTTGATCTAACTACCATACAGATAGTTTCAAAGCAGGATATCATTGAGTCGGTCAAAGATAGTTCAAGCAGCATGACCACCCACCTCTATAACCTAGATTTTCTTACAATTTACGAAAGATTTTAAAACATGGTATGAAGGAATTTAAAAGTTAATACATAAGCAGTGCAGAGAGCAAGTTCCTTCACACAAATAGCTGGAGCCCAAATTTTAACAAAATAAAAGCGGTAATACCCACGAAGTGCTAAACAACAATCTATTTGACAAGCTAAACGATGGTTGAATTTTACAGAAGCCATATTGAGGACATAAACTAATTGAATAAAAATATCAAGTAATTTCCTGAGCTTGCACAACCCAAATAACAAAAGCAGTATACAATGAAGTTGCAAAAATAAATAGTATTAATCTATTATAAGTGTAACTTATAAGTAGGCGCCACATTCAGTAGATACCACGCTGCGTTTTTTTAGCATGTTTGTTCTGAACTACGAAAACCTCTATCCCTTTATTTGTTTAATTATATAGGTGAAAATATACTTATACAGCCGCAAAGTGGTTGGTGTTGTGGCTGGTGAATGTCAAAAAGTTTAGGTTGATAAAAATTCTTGGTTATTTGGACTGACAGCATTTCAGTACACCGTTGTGAATTGAATAATGGAATAAGATGGCTTGGCCATCCAATATGAAATGCACGGACAGCTGAAACGCACATAGAGCAGAAGAAATCCAAAAGTTAATCTTAAATGTGGTAATTCTAAAGGTTAATCAGTTAAACGTGGCAATCATATGGTGGTACAATAATTTCTTAATATGATTAGGGAAATGTTAAAAAGTAAACAGGTTCACTGATGCATTAAAAAATACAAGTTATGAAGAGTAAATCACATTCATTGATTTGGGAGGACAACTAAGAATATGCCAATGTCTTCAATTGTTAGCCATGAGATTAGAATTTTATATTAAAAGGTGATTAATTGTACCCATCTCCAATAGATATACGTCTTTGGGCGTAATTACTCCATGTAACAGAACCATAAAACTTCAAACAACTTAACAAAAGAACCATAAAAATGAAAATGAAAGTAAAAAAGAAAATTCATGGCCTTCTATACTTCAAAGAAAACAAAAGAAAATCGTTAATATTTTATTACATTTATTATATGAATAAAAAAATATTATGTTTAAGATTTGATTAAAAAAATGTTAATACATAATATTAAAAAAATATAATATAAAGAAAAAATATTATATTTATTATTTGATTAAAAAATGTTAATACATAATATTAAAAAAAATATTTTATATAATTGTTTTTTACTAAATATTAATTATTTGATTACATTATTAATATTAATTATTTACTTACATTATTTTATATTTTATATTTTAAATTAAATGCTAATATTAATATATTAAAAAAAATAACATTTATATGAAACATTTTTTTATATAATTATTTGGTATTTAAAACATTACATTTTATTATAATTATTAATATATTATATTATATAAAAAAATAATATCAATATTATTTATTAATAGTTGATTACTATTATATCAAGAAAACCACTTTATTATATGAAGAAAAAAACATTATATTTATTATTTGATAACAAAAAATGTTAATACATAATAATAATATATTATATAAGAAAAATAAATTATATAAGAAAAATGCATCATATAATTATTTGATTGCCTTTATTGTATTAATAAAAAAACACATTATATAAACAATATATATATATATATATATATATATATATATATATATATATGAAACTTTGAATACATTTATTATATGATGATGATGATGATGATGATTAATGTCCACTAAGACCTAATTGGTCTATCGGACCTTCAGAGGCTAAGTGATTACCTGTGATTCTTTAGAATTTTGTTTCTGTGCTAAAAAAACATTAAGAGAAGATTTCCAAGATCACCATACTTTTGTTGACTTAAGAAGTTAAGAAGGTTGGTAGTGTGATCAATATTTTGAAAATGAGATCTAATATGGTTATAGGCTAAACAATCTAAGAGAAAATGATTTTCATCTTCAACCTTCTTAGTGTCGCAAAGGTGACACACTCTTTCATCCCATGGCATTTTAAGAATTGACCAACACCTAGTTTCACTATGGAGCTTGTGAGAATTTGTTCTTATCTTAGAAATGCTTATTTTTTTCTTTACACTTGGCAAAACAGATAAATAATTTTGATCTTCTAGATTATGGTTGATTACATCTTTATAATATCTTTTTTTTTTTTTCCTCTAACTCTTTATCACACCAAATTTTTTCCTTAAATTTTGATTTGGCATTTCTTTTAATAGTATCTTTATTCTGCAAAATGGTTTCTTCCATGATTCCCCAATAGTTTAGTCAAGACCGAGAGTCTTTATGCCATCCTCCCTTGAGTCGATGGTGGTTATGACTTGATTTTGAAGCAATTTTAGATAGCCTCTTGTCTTCCATGTTGTTTAACTTGTTCTTATACATTAGGTATCTAGTCATAGCCATGCTCTCAATGGGGGAGAGGTGTGCTTCTACAAGGAGGATGGGATAGGGTGTATTTCCTTTAATTTTGAGATTATAGGTTATAAAATTATTTTGTATTTGCTCTATCTTTCTCCAGGATTCACGAGACACACGACAACCCTAGACTTCGCATCCATAAAGAATAATAGGTGGAACAAGAGTCTCAAAGAGGAATTTATTCTTATCCCAACTCCAAAGATCAATTGATTTACAATTGTTCTCAAGCCCATAATAAGTTTTCCATCCCCCAATAATCCTTTTCTCAATGCTATAATTCCAATTGAGCTTGTGGTGAATATCAATTCCAAGATAATTTTTATGAAGTCACTTCCTCCAAGTTGTTGTTGTCATATACAAAGGTATCATAAGGGATCTTATTGGATTTAATAATCATGGCCTTAGTCTTTTTTTATATTATGGTAGCTTCAGGAGGTATGAACCTCTATTGTGACCTATGACGAGATTAGAATGTTCCAGAAGGAAGCAAAGAAATGAAGGAAACCCTAGACAAGATGTCGACTGCATGAATATAATTAATATGAATTAATCAGTACCCAGAAGGACAAATCGGCCCTAGTAAGTCTGCCAGAATCACTATAGATATAGGGCGCCAATCTCTCATTTGACACACTTCTCAGAANGTTGGGTTAGTTCTTGGGTGGGACTATCTAATCATCTTGGTTACTTCTTTCTTGGTGCATTAGCCTCCATTGGCTATTGGATTTCTACCAGGATTCTTTTCTCTATCAAGGTCAAGGTGCTCGGATGGTGGCTTCGGCCTATGGTTGGGTGACAAGGGTATTGTCAATGGTAAAATGAGCACAATCTTTTATATTCTAACACGTTATGGGCCCACACCTCCTTCATTCAATCTAAATGTTGGAAGGAAGCATAACCGCTAGGATATTAAGCTCGTTGAGAAACTTCTGCTAGATTTACTAGCAGGAGAAACTTCCAAAGACACTGCTACTAGGGTTACTAGCAGAAGTAGTTGTAGAAACCCTAATCTCAGATCCAACACCTTGTGATGGAGCATCTCACTCAAAAGGAATATATTCAGATGCGCCCTAACTCAGCACACCTTTTGTCTCTCTCAGAATACAGAAACGACGAAGTTGAAGTTTTTGATCAAGGCATGACCAGTTACGAGTCAACCAAAGACATGAATGAAATGATCAGTCTTTTACACTACTCAACACTTACTAGAATGATTGAATATGACATGTGGATAATCGATAGTGGAGATTCTAGGAACATGACGGGAGATCAAGCCAGACTCTCAAATCTGAATGAGAAGAAGACCTCGTACAAGGTAGAGCTTGGAGACAAAACCACTTACCCCATGGAAGGATTTGGACAAGCCTCCATCAAAATGAAAACAAACAACTATGTTCACTTAAGCAATGTTTTATATGTACCTGGTTTAGAAAAGAATCTTGTATCGATATCTTGCCTAGAAGACAAGGGAAACAAAATAGCTTTCGTGGATGGAAAAGTGTTATCATGGCATAAAGACTCCAGCATAGGGAATGCTAGGTTTATTGGAAGTTGTGAAGGAAATATGTATAGACTACTAGAACAAAATAAAGAAGCTCTTGTACACAACGAAGTCAACCCCAATGAGCTTTGGCACAGAAGGTACGCTCACATTAACGATCAAGCATTACCCTTTCTCAAAAGGATGGTTGAAGGAATACCAGAGTTGCAGTCTACACATAAAGGAATCTACAAAGGATGTGCTCTTGGGAAGAATATCAAGAAACCATTCCCAAGAAGCAACAACATATCTAAGGAGATTCTAGATCTGATACACTTAGATGTTTGCGGTCCGATGCCAGTAAAATCTCTAGGAGGATCTTCTTACTACATAATCTTCATATATGACTAGTCAAGAAAGACTTGGTTATATCTACTCAGGACAAAAGATGAAGTATTCAACAATTTTCAAGAGTTCAAAGAAGAAATAGAAAATATCACAAATAAGAAGATCAAGACGCTAGGAACCGATAATGGTGGAGAATACATATCAAAGGAATTCGTTGCATTCTGCAAATCAGCAGGGATTAGGAGGGAGCTGACTGTTCCTCATAATCCTCAACAAAATGGTGTATCAGAAAGAAATAACAGATCCATTGAAGAAACTGTAAAAGCTTTACTAAATGATCAATGCTTATCCATGTTCTTATGGGGAGAAGCAACAATGACATCAATATATGTGCAGAACAGAAGTCCTCATCGTATATTGAAGGACATGATAGCAAAAGAATATTTCGTAGGTAAGAATCCTAATGTGGAAAACCTAAGGATATTTGGATGTCCTATGTACTCTCACATTCCCAAGGACAAGAGGAATAAACTAGAACCTTCAGGAAAGAAAGGGATATTTGTGGGATATAATCATTCATCCAAAGCTTATAGAATATATATTCCAGAACAACATAAGATCGAAGTTAGCAAAGATGTAACATTCAATGAGAATATGGCCTTCAAGAAATCCATACAAGAAACTATAGAAGAAGAAGAGATTGAAGAACTTAATAAAGAAAACACAAAAAACAAAAATGACGAAAAGGAACTACCTGATCATCCTATGGAGCCATGTAAAAACATTGATTCATATATCGTACCTAAGACCAAGAAAAGACCAGCTTGGGTTGAAGCTACCTTACAAGATGCATAAATACTCAAGGTTCCAGATGGAACATTCAGAAAGAGTAAAAGACCTAAAATATTCTCAAGTTATGCAACATACATGACGAAGCTTCTAGATGAATAACCTACCACATTTGAAGAAGCAGTTCAAAAGGGACAATGGAAAGAAGCTATGACGGAAGAGCATCAATCCATTATGAAAAATGAGGTATGGGAAATCATACCAAGACCTAAAGAGAAATCGGTGGTAACTTAAAAATGGGTGTACAAGATCAAACATGCAACATACGAAAGCGTGGATAAATACAAGGCAAGATTCGTAGCTAGAGGGTTCTCCCAGAAGGAGGGAGAAGATTATGATGAAATGTTTGCTTCAGTGGCTAGATATACTTCCATCAGAACTATCATATATCCTGTCGCTTCCATGGGATGGAACTTACATCAGATGGATGTAAAGACAACTTACCTATATCTACAACTAATTGGGTCATTGATGTATTTGGTAAATACTCGACCAAACATTTTCTTTGCCGTGAATACACTAAGCCATTTCCAGGTGGAACTGAGACATGAGAATTGGATAGCTGCAAAGCATGTATTAAGATATATTCATGGAATAATAAACTATGGTTTGAGATATATCGCATCCATCAATATACAACTTCAAGGATTCACAGACTCAAATTGGGCAGGAAGTGTAGAAGACAGAAAGAGCACTTCAGGCATGTGCTTCAGCTTGGGCTCCGCTATGATATCTTGGGGCAGTAGGAAACAAAAATCTGTCGCACTCAGCACAACAGAAGCAGAGTATATGGCATCATGTGAAGCATGCACAAAAGCAATATGGTTAAGGAAGTTAATCTCTGATTTATTTGATCAGATTCCAGAATCGACCATAATATATTGTGATAATCAGAGTTGTATAAGATTATCATAACATCTCGTGTTTCATGAAAGGTCGAAACACATTGAGATCAAATCCTACTTTATTTCAGATAAAGTCCAGGAAGGAGAGGTAAATCTCGAGTATATACCCACTGATGAGAAGACAACAAATATCTTGACAAAACCTCTATCCAGAATAAAGTTTACATATTTTCGAGAGAAGATGGGGATTGTGGAAATAACTCCCTTAGTTGAAAGGGAATAAATGACTCTCTAGGTTGGGAGGGAGCACTGAAAATATTATTGAAAACATTTATTTTTTGATTGAAAAATAGTCCAGCTCGGAAAGATTCTTTCATGTTTGGAAAGTGGATTAAGATTTATGATGGACAGTGATTTCTCATTGTGGTTAACATGGGAAATGGTCAAAATTTCTCATGTATCATAAACAACGACTTCCCATTATGGTTAACATGGGGAGTGGTCTAGGGAAGTCTCTCTTCTTGAGGGTTACTCAAGAATACTGGCCCGCCTCGTCGGACAATGATTTCTCATTGTGGTTAACATGAGGAATGGTTTGTTTTGGAGGTTGATACAGGATACTATTTTCCTCTTGTGGTTAACAGGGGAAATGGTCCAAACAATCATTCCTTAGGGTTTATACATTCTCTCCAGGGTGCACTTTCATTAGTGTAGGAAGAATGGCCCAAGGTGGGGAATGGTCCAGGCTCAACAATCAGGGACAAACATTCCTTAAGGTTTATACATTCTCTCCAGGGTGCACTTTTATTAGTGTAGGAAGAATGGCCCAGGGTGGGGAATGGTCCAGGCTCAACAATCAAGGATAGACATTTCTTAGGGTTTATACATTCTCTCCAGGGTGCACTTTGATTAGTGTAGGAGGAATGGCCTAGGGTGAGGAATGGTCCAGGATAAAAAATCAGAATTAATCATTCTTCCTTGTTTGAGAAGAATAGGGCAGATAGCCCATTGTTGATGTTCTATATTGAGGGAAGATATTATTTCAGATCTCACAGATGTGAGTGAAATATTGGCCCAGATGGTTTAGTTTATTTTAACAATATTTTTTGTGCAGGTTATCATCATATGATTGTTATGGAGTCTGCTTGTCTCCAGATAGTAGAGATATACTACTGTGGTGGATATGTTCCATTGTTTGTGATTATGTGTCACAACTTGAGTAGTTGTGCAGTACCGTGGATAGACACAGTTGTGTTCTATCAATTGATGGTGTACCAGTTATCATAGGAGATTATACAGTTGGATAATAATGACGATGCTCGTGACACTACCAGTTGAATGGTCTGTTTTTGCTCAATACAAGACCTCCCTAGATAGGAGGGAGTGTTGATATTATGGTAGCTTCGGGAGGTATGAACCTCTATTCTAACCTATGGCGAGATTATAATGTTTTGGAAGGAAGAAAATAAATGAAGTAAACCCTAGACAAGATGTCAGCTGTAGAAATATAATTAATATGAATTTATTAGTACCCAGAAGGAGAAGTCGGCCCCAGTAAGTCTACCAGAATAACTATAAATACAGGGTGTCAGTCTCTCATTTGGCACACTTTTCAGAATTGTAGAGAGTAGTTTTTTCATAGTGTAGTCCAACTGGTTTGTTCGCAAGTCCTGGGGAAGGTGTTGCACCAGTTCTTGGGTGGGACTATTTGATCAGCTTGGTTACTTCTTTCTTGGTGCATTAGCCTCTCTTGGCTATGCGATTGCTACCATGATTCTTTTCTCTGTCAAGGTCAAGGTGCTCGGAGGGTGGCTTCGACCTATGGTTGGTTGACAAGGGTATTTTAAATGGTAAAAATGAGCATAATCTTTTATATTCTAACAGTCTTATCAGTATTAACAGTCATACCCATATTGGAGAAAAAATCCTTGAGGATTATTAGTTGGTTTTCAAGATGACGGGGACTCCTTTCCATAAGAACGATATCTTCAGCATAAAGAAGAAGATTGATGACTATACTAGTGAGAGTAGGTCCAACACAACCTGCTTTTTCCAAGCATTCTTCTAACTGATCAATGTATATGCCAAAAAGGGTAGGGGACAAGGGACAACCTTGTTTGACTCTGATATTGCAGTTAATCTCTTTTGAACAGCCCTCAATGTTTTTAAACTTAGCAATAGCATTCTCATACATACTTATTACAACAACTCTCAACCCGAGAGGCACTTTTATCTCGTCCAACCTAGTCCAAAGGTTTTTCCTAGGAACCATGTCAAAATCTTTTCTAAAGTCAAAAAAACAACAAAAAAAATTCGTTTTAGTATTGCAGAACTCCTCTGCAATGATCCTAAAGGTAACAATATGGTCCACAGTTGAATGATATCTCCTAAGCCTGACCTGGCCTTTAGCTCTTTTACCGTGACTTTCTAGCCAAATACTTATCTTCTTTTCCAAAATAATTCCATAAATCTTGGATGAAATTGGGCTAATCATAATGGTCCTATAATTAGAGGGAATGATTTTATCCCCTTTTTTAAAAATAGGAACAATGAGGCTTTGCATCCAGGGTTTAGGGAAGCCCTTCTTGACTTCTAAATTGAAGAGCTTGTGTATATAAGGGATAAGGATTGGCCCTCTGATTTTAAAAATTTCAGCTTGGTAGCCTTCAATGTCCTTAGCTTTCCCATTTTGAAGACGCTTAACCCTGAACTCTATGTCATCTAAAGAAAAAACTTCTTCCTTTGTAGGGACAATAGGAATGGTATCCATGGCATTAGAGAACTCGTAAAGAATTTTAAGTTAGGAATTCCATTCCGTTAAGGGAATCCTATTATTTTTTTTAGTATTGCGTTTTAGAATTTGGCTCCAGAACTTCTTAGGATCCAACTGGTATAGTTGTGAAAGTTTCTCTTGCCTTTTATTGATATAGCATATTTTTTTTCCTTTTAATTAGGGCTTTGTATGTATTGATATTATCGACTTTTAAGGGCTCATTAGAAGCATCCCTAATGGATTTCCTAGCAATTTTACATTCTTTATCATACCAAGGGTTGGTTGTTCTATTATTATTTTTATGGGACACCTCGAAAGAGAACTTGTTAATAAAGGTGGAAAGGGTAGTTGTAAAATTATGTTCTTCAATGTTGTCCTTATAAGTTAGGAGGTTTAATTTACTATTTAAATCCTTTAAGAAAATGTCAAATTTACTTTTGTCAAAGCTCAAATTCCTTTGATTATCTGAATTCTCTTCAATGGTGCTCCTATGCATGGAAAATTTTAGAGTTAGGGTTAAAAGTTTATGATTAGAGTCTGGATGATGGTCATTTAAAAGATAAAAAGTTGTTATTTGGTAGGAAACAGGGATATCAGATATCACATAATCTACAACACTACTACCTAGCCCATGAATGCAGGTAATTTGGTTGGATTTTGTCCACTTCATTACTCCTTTGCAAATTATTAGGTCTTGAGAGCTACAGAGCTTGACCAACTCAATACCAAACAAATTCTCAATTAGGTCTTCAGAGCTTCTTTTGTAGCTACTAGATAAAACAAGGTCATCATCTGCCATAAAGGATTATGGTTGGAGTGATCACTTAAAAGAGTAGCTTGTTTAGTTGCATTCCTAGAATTAAAGTCTCCTAGAAGGAGGATATTACCTTCATTTTTCAAATTATAAATGTCTTGTTCTAAATTATTATAGGGACAATTTTTATCTATATTATTTTTCTTATAAAATGTAGAATTAATAGGTGCAAAATAACAAATTTCTATATACATCTTCTTAGCATTGGTGTCTAAAATTTCTATCCAAATGTATTGATTAAGAGGGTCAATCTTATGAAGTTGAATGTGAAAATAAATGTTTTTTCTAATATAACAAGCTATGCCTCCTATCCCTCTACGATGAGATTTTTTGTTCCATGCCGACCACAAGACTAATCCTTCCAAGTTAGGGACCTTAGAATCCTCATGCTCCCAAGTTTTAGCTAGACATATAATATCAATATCACTCGAGATCCAACTTATCATAGGACCTTTGTGCCATGGAAAGCCACGACAATTCCAAAAAAGGATCTCAAGTGTCTCAAATACCTATTTATTATTATCCTTCTGGTCTATCCCTAACAATAGCTTTTCGATTTCTAATTATTGCCCATTTTCCTTCTTTCCTGGCTTCTTTTACCATTTGAACTTCCTTCCTTAATTCAACTTGGTCTTCAGGAATGAGGTCTTCATTTATAAATATTTCCAACCCTTTTAAGCTTGAAGATTTGCTAAGTGTGATATATTTATGGTTATTACAACTTTGACACAGATCAACCTATCTTTGTGATCAATTATTTTTCCTAGCCTCTTTGCTTCTATGAGGTAAGTTGTATCAATTTGTGATTTATTTTTTAATTATTCTTTTACTATTGCTATCATCATAATTATATTAAGAAAAACATAATATTAATATTATTTATTTGATTATATTTATTATATCAAGAAAGACAATATTTTATATTTTAAACCAAATGTGTAATAATAATATATTAAGAAAGACCACATTTTATATTTTTGTTGAATTTAAGATATTTTATATTTGTGGAAATATATAAATATCTTTTTGAAAGATTTCATTATAAAAAAATTATTTCCCATGAAAATTTTATTTCATTATAAAATATAAAAAGAAAATAATATATACAAAGAAAACACCATGACATGACATAATTTTTCATCTTTGTGACACTAAAATGGTTGAAGATGAAAAACACTTTCCCCTAGAATGTTCTTGTATAAACACTTTAGTAGTATGAATCTATCATGGAAAAACAATACCACGACATTGATCAGAGTTACTCATAAAAGGATTCAAGTTAAATATTTTAGTACTATAAATCATAATTGTTTTTAACTCATTCCTTTGTGCTTTCTTAAAAATTGCAAATATCGAATCCAAAAAGAGGAATGCATAAATGCATACTCTAATTTTATATATGCTTATTCGAAAGGGATAGATTTTATAGTTCAAGATTATATGTTATCAATGTCCTTAAAAAAATTATGATTCTATGTTTCATTCTATGTAATTTATCACATCAGTTCAAGTTCAAGGTTCCTATGTTTTTCCCAAATCATGAGTTCAAAGTTCCTATATTTTTCACAAAGGAAACCATGTTAGATTTTATGTTTTGAAATCTTCACCAAAGCTTACTTTTCGTAATGTCTTGGACACAAACCAAAATTTTCATGCAATGAACATGCCACCGACATTGTAATATGAAGAAAAAAACAAGACATTACATCGTGACGAACATAGTAATGTTGCGTTGTGTCCAACATACTAACATTGGACAATGACGAACATAGTAACGTTGAAATCTAACGAACATAATAATTTTGCAATTTGGTGAACATAAATTGACGTCGTAATGTGATGAAAATAGGCATGTCATCGTAACATAAATAAACATTGCACTCTAGTGCACGTCATCCTTTCATCGCAATATGATGAACATTTCCTCATGTTGCAATGTGACACACTTATTCTAACGTTGCAATGTGACAAACAATTCCAAAGATTGTAATGTGTCGAAAAAATTAATGTTTCAATCGACCAAACATATTAACATCACAATGTAATGAACATATAATGTTGCAATGTGATGTACATATTAAAGTCGCAATGTGACAAACATAGTAACATTGCAATCTACCAAACATAGTAATGTCGCAATGTGATGAACATAGGCATGTTGTTGCAATGTGGATAGTAATTCCACAATGTAACGAGCATAAACAGAGGTTGCAATGTATCCCACATCACCCTATGATTTCAATATGATGAACATTTCCTCACATTGCAATGTGATGTACATATCTTGACGTCACAACGTGACAAACACTTCCAATCGTTGCAATGTGACAAAGATATATAGACATCATAATGTGACAAACATTTCCAAACATCATAATGTCTCGAACATATATGGATGTGGATAGGCATGTCGTCGCATTGTGTTGCACATCATCTTATCGTCACAATGTGATGAACATTTCCTCATGTTTCATTGTGATGAACTTATTCCAATGTCGCAATGTGACAACAATTTTCAAATGTCGTATGTGTTGAACATAGTAATGTTGAAATCTACCAAACATAGTAAAGTAGCACTGTGACGAACATATAACATTGCAATGTGATGAAAATATAGTGTTGCAATATGACGAATATAGTAACATCGAAATGTTATGAACATAGTAACATTGCATTCTACGAAACATAGTAACGTCACAATCTGACAAAAATAGGCATGTCATCGCAATGTGGATAGTCTCGTCGCAATGTGACAAACATAGATAAATGTCACAATGTGATGAACATAAATAGATGTTGCAATGTGTCCCACATCACCCTGTAGTCGTAATATGAAAACATTTCCTCACGTTGCAATGTGAGGCACATATCGTAACTTTGCAATGTGACGCACATATCATGACGTCGCATTGTGACAAACACTTCCAAACATCGCAATGTGTCGAACATAGTAAACTTGCAATCTACCAAACATCGTATTTTCGTAATGTGACAAATATCTATGGACGTCGCATTGTGACAAACATTTTCAAACGTCGTAATGTGTCGAACATAGTAATGTTTCCATCTACCATGCATAGTAACATCACAAATTGACAAACATATATAGACACCCCAATGTGACAAACATTTCCAAACATCGTAATGTGTCCAACATAGTAACAATGCAATCTACCAAACATAATAAAACCGCAATGCATCAAACATATATGGATGTTACATTGTGAGGAACATATACACACGTCACAGTGTGACGAACAATTATGAACATGACAATCAAAAGAACATAAATTGGCATTGTAATGGGACAAATGCAATGTGATAGACATTTCCAAACATCACAATGAGAAAAACAGAACCTATTGTCGCAGTTTGATGTACACAACCTAATGTGACAAACCTAAATACATTTTGCAATGTGTCCCACATCACCCTATCGTCGCAATATGACAAACATTTCCTCACATTGCAATGTGATGCACATATCGTGATGTCGCAATGTGACAAACACTTCCAAACATCGCAATGTATCGAACACAGTAAACTTACAATCTACCAAACATTGTATTTTCGTAATGTGACGAACATATATGGACGTCGCAATGTGACAAACATTTTCAAACATTGTAATGTGTCGAACATAATAATGTTGCCATCTACCATGCATAGTAACATCACAATGTGATGAACATATACAGACACCCCAATGCGACAAACATTTCCAAAGATCATAATGTGTCGAACATAGAAACAATGCAATCTACTAAACATAATAAAACCACAATGCAAAGAACATATATGGACATCACATTGTGAGGAACAATACACACGTCACAATGTGACAAACAGTTACGAACATGACAATCAAACGAACATAAATTGGCATTGTAATGGGACAAATGCAATGTGATAAACATTTCCAAACATCACAATGAGACAAACACAACCTATTGTCACAGTTTGATGTACACAACCCAATGTGACAAACAAAAATAAAATTTTCAATGTGTCCCACATCACCCTGTCGTCGCAATATGGAAAACATTTCCTCACTTTGCAATGTGATGCGCATATCATGACGTCGCAATGTGAAAAACAACGTGACATCGCAATCTGGAAAACACTTCCAAACATCACAATGTATCAAACATAGTAAACTTGCAATCTACCAAACATCGTATTTTCATAATGTGATGAACATATATGGACGTCGCAATGTGACGAACATTTCCAAACGTCGTAATGTTTCGAACATAGTAATGTTGCCATCTACCATGAATAGTAACATCACAATGTGATGAACATATAGAGACACCCCAATGTGACAAACATTTCCAAACATCGTAATGTGTCGAACATAGTAACAATGAAATCTACCAAACATAATAAAATCGCAAGGCAACGAACATATATGGACGTCACATTGTGAGGAACATATACACACGTCACAATGTGACAAACAATTACGAGCATGACAATCAAACGAACATAAATTGGCATTGTAATGGGACAAATGCAATGTGATAGACATTTCCAAACATCACAATGAGACAAACACAACCTATTGTCGTAGTTTGATGTACACAACCCAATGTGACAAACCTAAATACATTTTTCAATGTGTCCCACATCACCCTATCGTCACAATATGGAAAACATTTCCTCACATTGAATGTGATGCACATATCGTGACGTCGCAATGTGACAAACACTTCCAAACATCGCAATGTGTCGAACATAATAAATTTGTAATCTACCAAACATTGTATTGTCGTAATGTGACGAACATATATGGATGTTGCAATGTGAAAAACATTTCCAAACATCGTAATGTGTCAAACATAGTAATTTTTCCATCTACCATGCATAGTAACATCACAATGTGATGAACATATATAGACACCCCAATGTGACAAACATTTCCAAACATCGTAATGTGTCGAACATAGTAACAATGAAATCTACCAAACATAGTAACACCGCATTGCAACGAACATATATAGACATCAACTTCTGATGAACATATACGCACATCACAATGTGACGAACAATTAAGAACATCGCAACCAGACGAACATAAATTGGCATTATAATGGGACAAATGCAATGTGATAGACATTTTCAAACGTCACAATGAGACAAACACAACCTATTGTCGCAGTTTGGTGTACACAACCCAATGTGGCGATGTGACAAACATTTTCTGATGTCGCAATGTGACGAACATATACAGACACCCCAATGTGACAAAACCTTATGTTGACATGCGATGAAAAAAAGATGATTTCACAATGTGATGAACAAAAACTTATGTTGACATGTGACGAACAAACCATGATGTCGCAATTTGATGAACAGAATATGATAAACATTGTAATGCACTAGTGCCATAGTAAACTACGGTGAACATAATCAACATGGCCCACCATAATGATATCCACATGGTCAACGAAGGTCAACCATGGTGATGGCAACGCCCGCTACCTCACAACCCGCAGGTCGAAAAGACGACATGCACACAGGATCTTCTCTTCCAACGGCCTGAAGAACTCTGACGCTCTTCTATTTCCCTATCGAGAAATATACACCCATAGTAACTCTCCTTGGGACCTCCTCTCCACACTCAGAGATCAGACTTCACGAATTCGCGAGGTCAGTGATCAGATGTTGGACTCTCGAATCCCCGAGACCCGACACAACCAACGTTGACCTGTTCCTATCGGGGTTTTCCTTATCGCCATTTTGGCACTCACGATGTCGAACCACTCGTATCCCCGACTCCCGATACCCGATACGCCGAAACTTCGACTCACTCGTGAGTTCTGACTTTTCAGCGCCTTCACTCTATCGGCATTTCAGAGTTTGTAATATCGCGAATCTTAATGCATATGTTTCGGGACTTCTCCCCATGAAACCCCGATAAAGCATGCCACCTGTCCTCCTACTGACCCTTGTGGCCCATACTATTCCTTTAGCCTTTCGAGATATCGCGTATCGAAATATCGCAATTCCTGATGCTATGTTTACGATGTTCGATCCACGAAACCCCGATATGCGAATACACATGTAAATCCGACGGCTCTTGTGGCTTGGATTTACAGTCCTGCCCCTCCTGAGTTTTGAACCCTTTGGGAATACTCGCGTATCTCCCCTGCTTCTTTGTGAGATCTAACGACTCATGAGATGTCACGATTCTCCTCGGAGAATTCTGACCGTCTGTTCTTCCTTGACAATTCCTGCGAATGACCAAGTGTTTCTCCACGGAACTCGTCCCCCTCCAGCAAACTTATGACGCCTTCTTGACTATTCTAGGTACAACTTTTGTTGCGCTTTCTTCAGCAACTTCGAAGGCCTTATCCTTCCTGAACTTTGTTGCAACTCTGAGTCTTGGAAAAGATTCCTTGCGTGCATTCCTTGCGGAAACCTTCAAACACGTCTAAGTGTTGAAATTCCTTTTGACCCTACGCACACCTGCAACATCAGTCTCACAATGTTTTTCTCAGATTCACAATTCTGAGGCTTCTCTCGGCCTGTGCACGCCTTGCACGACCCCTGTATCTATCTGCACCTTAGAGTGAATGAGAACAAAATCTATCTCTATCTGAACCCTTCTGTCAACGCACTCCTTGCAGACAATTCGACTGCACTCCTTGTAGGAACCTCGACTCAGGTAGAGAAACAATTGAAACTCATTCCTACTTCCTTTCATAATTCAAATTCAAACATGAAATCATATACACATCACATAAAGCAAATGCATAACAGGAAGCAAACATTCATGAGCATATCATTCAGCATCAACATACAGAGAACAAACACAAAACCATGAATTTGAATCAAACTCTTCTATTAATCCAAATATCTGTACATGGGTGTTCTTACACAGCTCTCTGCTTCTCCTATGCTCAAATGCTTCATACCTATGTTACAATACACAAGGAGGGTGTCTATATCCCGTTTCCCTCTTGCACTCTCAACTAGTCTAATCTAGAATTAAATTCTATCTGCCTGCATTAACTACTTTAAATTCCTTCTACCTACTAAGGACGAGAGCTAATGGCTCAAGGTCCAATTACAATTTACAAGTGCACCTCATCTTAATGGCTCATTTAAGATTGCGAAACAACTTCAAGGTAATTTCAAAATGTGCGTTGGCGCTTGTCCAACTGTCTCTTGCTTCCGCGCTGGCTCGCTTGATGTGTTGGCAATGCTCTTGCATCATACTCCTCAGCTTTAAACTTTTCATGGGCTCCTGTCCATGAGCTCACGCACGGTCTGTCCTTGTTTTTGTATCTCTACTTCGCTTTCCCAGCTGGCATCTTCAACTGGATGGTTCTTCCACTTGACCAGATACTCAAAATATTCTTTCCGCCTGGTCCTTTTGCTTACTCTCTTGTCCAGTATACTCTCCATCTGCGGCTTTTCTGCAACTGGCATCTTAGTGGACGGATCACTGGCTGCTCATCTTCAGTCTCTGTTTCCCCAGCTTTATACGGATACAAATCTAAGATATTGAATACCAGAGAAATTTTGATTCCATCGGGTAGTTCAATCTCATAAACATTCACCCCAAATTTGTTCAAGACCCTAAATGGACCGATTTTCTTCATCTTCAACTTATTATATGTTCCTCTCGGGAACCTTTCTTTTCTCAAATGTGCCAGAATCAAGTCCCCAACTTCAAACTGAAGTTGTCTTCTATGTTGATCAACTCTATGCTTGTACTCCTGGATTGAATTATGCAATCACTCCTTCACCTGGCTATGAAGTTCCTTCATCGCCTCTGCGAAATCTTCTGCACTAGCGCTCCTAGTCGCAGTCTGTTCTGAATCCCTCAGTTCAGAAATTACTCTCATCTGCATGCCATAAACAACCTGGAATGGAATATTCCCTATTCTTCTATTAACTGAGTCATTATAAGCAAACTCTGCCTATGGTAATATGTTGTCCCATTGGTTGTGGTTCTCTGTCACCAAATTTCTCAGCAAGTCTCCTAGACTTATGTTGACCACTTCCGTCTGTCCATCCATCTGAGGATGATAAGCTGAACTAAATGAAAATTTAGTTCCCAGCTTCTTCCATAAGGTCCTCCAAAAATTCCCTATGAAATTCATATCTCGATCTGAAGCTATACTTCTTGGCAACCCATGAAGTCGAATGACCTCTTTGAAAAACAGATTTGCAATGTGAGTTGCGTCACTGGTTTTTTGACCTGGAATGAAGTGTGCCATCTTGGAAAATCTATCCACCACCAAAGAGATTGAATCACAACCTCTTTGTGTTCTCAGAAACCCCAATACAAAATCCATGCTGATTGCATCCCACAGCCTCTCTGGTATGGGGAATGGTTGATAAAACCATGCATTCTTCCTTCTTCCCTTCAATTGCTAACAAATTCTGCATCTGTCTACAAATCTCTTGACGTCTACTTGCATTCCTGGCCAAAAATATGACTTGTTCAACTTTGCGAACCTTTTGTCGTGACCAAAGTGTCCTACCAATCCTCCACTGTGTTTCGCCTTTAGTAAGTTCTCCCTCATGGAGCATTTTGGAATACACAGTTGATTTCCCCTAAACAACAATCCTTCCTGGATCATGTATTCTATCCACAGGTTTCTGTCTCTGAGAATTGGATTCTCGGCTGCTTCATACGCCTCCTTGAAATCTGGATCATCTGCGTACATGTCCCTGAGATCATCAAAACCCAACGTTTTGACTTTGAACTCCTGCAACAACAAACACTTCCTTCTCAAAGCATCAACCACTTTGTTAGCAGTACCAGAAATATGTGTAATCACAAAAGTGAAATTCAGCATATACTCAACCCATTTAACATGTTTCTGATTCAACTTCTCCTTTTGAGTCACAAACTGCAGTGCATGATTGTCACTGTACAAGACAAACTCCTTCGGGATCAAGTAATGCCTCGGTTTCTTCAAAGCCTGTATGATAGCATAGAACTCCTTATCAGAAATGGAGTACTTTACTTTCGCCTCATTCAGCTTCTTACTGAAGTATGCTATCGGCCTATCTTCTTGACTCAAGACTGCCCTGATTGCAAATCCACTTGCATCGCATTTCACTTGAAATGTTTTCTGGAAATCCGGCAACACCAAAACTGGTTGTTCTATAATATTCCTTTTCAACAGATTGAAACTCTTTTCAGCCTCTTCAGTCCAGTGAAAAGACTTGTGTCTTTTTTTCACTATATCCATCATTGCTGTGCTAATCCCACTGAAATTCCTGATGAATTTTCGGTAGAAACTAGCCAATCCGTGAAAACTTCTCACCTCAAAGATATTTTCAGTGATGGCCAATTCTTGATTACCTCCACCTTATCTGGATCCATCCTCAACTCATTTTCCAAAATAACAAACCCCAAGTAAATGAGCTCTATCTTCATGAATGAGGACTTCTTCATATTTATCAACAACTTCTCCTGCTGTAGCTTCTGCATCACTATAGCCAAATGTTTCAGATGCTCTACCACTGTCTTACTGTAAACCAGTATGTCATCCAAATACACAATGACAAATTTTATGATGAACTCCCTCAAGGATTCGTTCATCAACCTCATGAAGGTACTCGGCGCATTTTTTAATCCAAACGACATAACAAGCCATTCATACAAACCCTCATTTGTTTTGAATGTTGTCTTCCATTCATCACCCTCTCTCATGCGAATCTAGTGATAACCGCTTTTCAAATCAATCTTTGAAAAATATTTTGCCCCACTTAAGCAATCCATCAGATCATCCATCCTTGGCAATGGAAACATGTACCTAATGGTTATCTTATTGATTGACCTCGAATCAGTACACATCCTCCAGCCTCTGTCTTTCTTCGGACTGAGTACTGTTGGAACAACACATGGACTCAAGCTTTCCCTGACCAAACCTTTGTCCAACAAATCCTGGACTTGTATTTTAAACTCTTCATTCTCTTGCGGAATCAATCTATACGCGACTTTGTTTGGAAAACTAGCTCCTAGTATGAGATCAATATGATAACTCACACTCCTGATCGGTGGCAATGAACGAGGTAATTTGTCCACTATTATATCATCGAACTCTTCCAGCAGTTCCTGAATCTCTTCTGGTAAATCATCCACCCTTGTGCTAGTCAACATAATCTTCGGCTTCCTGACCACAATGAACTATGGATCCTACTTCTTCTTAACCTCAGTAATAATTTCCTTCCCACTCATGAGAAGTACAACGTTGCTTACTTCAGGCTTCACCTCCTTATCCTTGATCGAAAGCAACATGTGTGTCCTCCCATTTTTCTCTAAGGTGTATGTGTTCATTCTCCCATCATGAATCACATTCCTGTCATATTTCCATGGTCTACCCAACAATAGATGACAAACATCCATAGGAATGACATCACATAATATCTTATCATTATATCCTCCTATCTTAAATTCAACTAAACATTGTTTATTGACAGTTACCTAGTGTCCCTTCTGTAGCCACGAAACTCTGTATGGGCTTGGATGATCAGTCATCTCCAGCTCCAGCTTCTCTACCATCTCTGTAGAAATGAGATTATCCGTGCTACCACTGTCTACGATGACCTTGCATACTCTATCCTTGGTCTTGCAAGAAGTCCTGAAAATTTTGGTCCTTTGGACTGAACTCTCCACCTCCTTCTCGGGTGTCAAAAGGACTTTTCGCATCATTAGCGACCTTTCGCCTTCAACGTCTTCTGCCTCAACATCCCGCCTCTATGCCTCGGTGATGTGAGCTTCTCCAATCTCTTTCTTATTGTCTGGACACTCGTAAGACTTGTGCCCATTCTTTCCACATGTGAAGCATGTGATTACTCCACCTCTTCCTCTTCCTTTGCCTCTAGTACGAGGAAAAGTGTTGTTGTCAGCATAATCTCCTCTCTTCTCAATATGTTGTCCTCTTTTTTCAACATATGGCCCTCTCTGTGAGGTTCCACCTCTCTCAGTTCGATTCTGAGGTTTCTTCCAATCCTCCTTGGGCTTCTGATATTTATCCTGGGCAACTGTTTTGCCTCTGGGATGACTTCTGCCTCGACCCCTCTGACTTTGCTTTCAACTCATCTTCTCTTCTGCTTTTAGAGCCATCTAATAAGCATATTCCACCGTTTGGATGCTTACCATGCTCATCTCATCTTGGATATCATATCTCAGGCCATTCATATATCTGGCAACCTTTTCATCGTCGCTCTCCCGATGACCTACCCTGATGTTCAGTTTATAGAATTCCTCAGTGTATTCTTTCACTATCATCAGCTTCTGTCTCAGGTTCTACATTCTCCTGAACATAGTAATTTGATAATTCCTGGGGATGAATTTCACCTTCAGCTTCGTGATCATTCTATCTCAGTTCTTGATCTTTTGCTTTCCCTTGCAGCGTCTGTCATCTTGTAGTTCATCCCACCACAATGCTGCATGTCCTTTCAATCTTGACACATCATGCTTGACTTTCTTGTCTTCCTCGACATCCTCATAGTCCAAGTATGTGTCTAGAGCTCTAATCGAGTCTAGAAGCTCCTCTGCATCCATGTTTCCCTCATAAACTGGAATGTCCATCTTCTCTCTTGAACCCATCCTTGCAATAGCTCTGATCAAACGCTCGTTTGATGCATCTTCGGCTGCAACTTCTTCTTCACGTTCAGCCTCAATCTCACTTTCGGAATCACTGAGATCCCCTGCACTGGTTGTGCATCTTTGCGCTATCTCCATGTCTTCGAGTCTAGCTCGTAGATCACGCATTTCTCTCTCCATCGATGGATCTATCATCTTCCTACCGCTTCTTCTTGGCATTTCCCTATCCTCCGGTGGATCGGGTGATTGCATGTCCCTTCTCGTAGGCGGCATGGCGAATTATCTTCTCTGCTACAGAAAGCAAAGAATATTTATGGGCTCTGATACCAAACTGATGTGTATCAGAGTGCTCCTTACCTCTTATGCTTCCCTCGCCTAAAATATATAGACAAGAATCAGGCTCCGATACCAAACTGACGACAATGCCTGCTACCTCACAACCCACAAGTTGGAAAGTCGGCGTGCACACAGGATCTTCTCTTCCAACGGCCCAAAGAACTCTGGCGCTCTTCTATTTCCCTATTGATAAATATACACCCACAGTAACTCTCCTTAGGATCTCCTCTCCACACTCGGAGATCGGACTTCGCGACTTCGCGAGGTCAGTGATCAGACGTTGGACTCTCGAATCCCCGAGACTCGACACAGTCAACGCTGACCTGTTCCTATCGAGGTTTTCCTTATCGCGATTTCGACACTCGTGATGTCGAACCATCCGTATCCCCGACTCCTGATACCCGATACGCCGAAACTCCGACTCACTCGCGAGTTCTGACTTTTCAGCGCCTTCACTCTATCGACATTTCGAAGTTCATAATATCATGAATATTAATGCATATGTTTTGGGACTTCCCCCGACAAAACCCCGATAAAGCATGCCACCTGTCCACCTACTGACCCTTGTGTCCCGCACTGTTCCTTTAGCCTTTTGGGATATCGCGTATCGGAATATCGCGATTCCTGATGCTATGTCTACAGAGTTTGCTCCACGAAACCCCGATATGAGAATACACGTGTAAATTCGATGGCCCTTGTGGCTCGGATTTACGGTCCTGTCCCTCCTATGTTTTGAACCCTTTGGGAATACTTGTGTATCTCCCCTGCATCACTGTGAGATCTAACGGCTCATGAGATGTCGCGATTCTCCTTGAAGAATTCCGATCGTCCGTTCTTCCTTGACAATTCCTGCGAATGACCAAGTGTTTCTCCACGTAACTCATCCCCCTCCGGCAAACTTATGACGCCTTCTTGACTCTTCCAGGTACAACTTCTGTTGTTCTTTCTTCAGCAGCTTCGAAGGCCTTATCTTCTTGAATTTTGTTGCAACTCTGAGTCTTAGAAAAGATTCCTTGCGCGCATTCCTTGTGGCAACCTTCAAACACGTCTAAGTGTTGAAATTCCTTTTGACCCTGCACACACCTACAACAACAGTCTCACAATGTTTTTCTTAGATTCACAATTTTGAGGCTTCTCTCGGCCTATGCACGCCTTGCACGGCCCCTGTATCTGTCTGCACCTTAGAGCGAATGAGAACAAAAACTATCTCTATCTAAACCCTCCTGTCAACGCACTCCTTGCGGACAATTCGACTGCACTCCTTACAGGAACCTCGGCTCAGGTAGAGAAACAATTGAAACTGATTTCTACTTCCTTTCAAACTTCAAACTCAAACATGAAATCATATACACAGCTCATAAAGAAAATGCATAACAGGAAGCAAACATTCATGAGCATATCATTCAGCATCAACATACAGAGAACAAACACAAAACTATGAATTTGAATCAAACTCTTTTATTAATCCAAATATCTGTACATGGGTGTTCTTACACATCTCTCTATTTCTCTTATGCTCAAATGCTTCATACCTATGTTACAATACACAAGGAGGGTGTCTATATCCCGTTTCCCTCTTGCGTTCTCAATTAATCTAATCTAGAATTAAATTCTATCTACCTACATTAACTACTTTAAATGCCTTCTACCTACTAAGGACGAGAGCTAATGGCTCAAGGTCGAATTACAATTTACAAGTGTGCCTCATCTTAATGGCTCATTTAAGATTGTGCAACAACTTCAAGGTAATTTCAAAATGTGTGTTGACGCTTGTGTAGCTGTCTTTTGCTTCCGCACTGGCTCGCTTGATGTGTTGGCGATGCTCCTGCATCACATGGGCATGTTCAACCATAATAAAGTCTAATTAACCATAGTCAACCATGGTCATGGTCAACCTCACTCAACCATGATGAAGGAAAACCATGGTCAACCATAGCCAACCTTTCTTTTGCAATGTCAACCAAGGTCTACCAAAGTAAACCGTGGTCATGGTCAACCATACTGGACCATAGACATTTTCAATTAAAGTATTATTGTATTAATACTTAAATAATATATTATTAATGTATTACTGCTTTAGTAATGTATTTATTAAGGCATTAACATATTAATGTATTATTAATTTATTAATAACTAAATATGTTACATTATACATTAATATATTAATACTTTACTAATGTATTTATTAATTCATTTTATGTATTAAAAATATCAAATAATTTTTTTATTATTACTTTAACAATGTAGTAATTAATATTGTATAAATGTGTTACTTAATTAATACATTATATTATTAATGCATTAATTAATTAATACTTTATATTATACGTTTATGTAAATTAATACTTTAATTTATAAATGTTTATTATATACTATATTAATATTACATCACAATATATCAATGTATGAGTACTTTAGTGTATTAATATATTACACATTAATGTATTATAGATTAATGTATTAATGTATAATATTAATTTATAATACATTAATGTATTATACATTAATACTTTAATTTATATATTTTTTATTATATAAAAAATTAATATTTACATATTAAATTAATTTAATATTAAATTATTATATTAATTATTTTATAAAAATGGTTGATATAAAGGATCGATGCCATTTTTTACCTTTCCAAACTACTAATGACACACTATATCAACAACTTTAATAAAGTGGTTGTTGCTAATCTATTGAAATATGGAGCTATACTAATCTATCTAAGGAAAACCCAATCAGCTATATATATATGTATTCTAAACCTTAAATTTTATGTTGAAGTTCTCATCATACATACAGTTTGTGTGAGTCTAATTCAAATCCAGAAAGATAGAGTAGGATATATATATATCTTCATACCATTTTCCCTAGGCATACCATTTTCCCTATACTTCCACCCTGCAACAACACTACTTTAGTAAATTTAGCTTTGCACGGCGAAGCCGGGCTTACCGGGAGCAACCAGTGGACGTTCCGCAAACCATAAGTGAAAGCCTCATATCCACAGTTGGATTGGATTTGTCTCCCTGCGCCACTGGAAAGGACCTGTGCAGGTCCCAATGGCACGAGGATGAGTGTAAATATGAACAACGTATCATTTGTATCTCCCGCAATGGCCATGCTTCAAGCCCATTATTTAGGCATCAAAGGTGTCTTTACGATGGATTTTCCATGAAAACCTCCCGTTGTATTCAACTACACTGGGGATAACATATCTAAAGATCTTTGGGCTCTTGAACTCGCAACAAAAGTGAAAGTTCTGAAATATAATTCTACAGTGCAACTGGTTTTATAGACAACAAACATGTTCGTGGCACAGAACCATCCAATGCTTCTTCATGGATACAACTTTTACGTGGTGGGACAAGGCTTCGGGAACTATAACCCAGTAACTGATCCGCTTAAATTCAATCTGGTTGATCCCCCAGAGCGCAACACAGTAATCTCTCCCATAATTGGGTGGGTTGCCATAAGATTCAAAGCTAACAATCCTGTTATATATAAACTCCTCATGCATATTAGTGTTGCACTTCAATTCATTGGCATTTCTCGGCTTACTATAATAAGCAAAATATTGTTTCTCTTTGTACAGGAGTGTGGTTTCTTCACTACCATCTTGACGTACCATGTAACTTGGGGATTGAATATGCTGTTCCTGGTGGAGAATGGTCTCGGTCTTTTGGCAACATTGGAGGCTCCTCCACGAGACCTACCTCTTGGATTTACAACTCTCGGACTATTCTGCCCAGCTGACAACCCTCAGACTATTCTGGCCAGCTTAGTTTCAAATAATGCCCGCCAAAAGGCTTAGGGACAGATTTGTCAAGATTAACCGCCCAGTGCAGAGACTGCACGATTTGCTAAGCCATCTGGCCATCTGTTTTTGTGCTAACTGTGTGAAAAACATACTTAATGAAATGATTTATGGATGTAGAATAACACACTTCTATGCTTATCAAATAAACTCAGAAATATGTATGAAATTTGTTAAGACACAAAATAATATATCTATATATATAAACTTCCGAACAACAGAAAAATACAAAGTACAATAACTAACATAAACTTAGACTCCAATAACTTCTTCTACTCCATTTATAACTCCCCTTCTTGCTACATGACTTAAACTGAGTTTGAGTAAAAGTGGGACTTTGCATTTGCAAACTGACTGACTGATTTACTGACAATTTCATTGACAAGACCACTGACAAATAGGAGAGTCGTGAAGATGTCACCAACTTATAACTACTTTTTCCAACACTACCTATACCTAAGTGTTAGATCTTCTGGAGTGTTAGATCTTCTGTATCTGAATAGTAATGGTCCGCGAGTCTGTTGTTATTCTTCAGTAAGGCCTAGTCAAGTAGTAGGAATAAATGCATCTCTAAAATGGGAAGAATACAGAACGAATGTAACTTTATATATTTTCTTTCGATCCTGAAAAAATGGAGCCACAGTGATCGATGCGCTTTCAATTCAGAACACCCAGCGCCTATATATAAACCAAAAACATTCTTGTGTTTTCGAGTTAATCGGATATAATAAATTAAAAAAATAGTTTTTTTTGGAGCCCTTTATCATCTCGTTATGGTATGGTATATGAAGTGTAAAATTTTTGTCTAAAAAATCAGTTGCTTTTTCCAATAAATTACTTTGATTAATTTCGAATATTTCTGGATTTAAATTTGGTAGGAAAGTGGACACATTTTTATAACTTCTTCCGTTAACTATGTTTTATATTAAAATAGCGTGGATTTTCATTGCATAAAAAATCCTTATTTGGACATTTAAATTCAATTATCTTATTGGATATATTTTTTCAATACTGGGAAACGAAGACAATTTAAATTCATAAGGAACATGCATTACCCTTACACTTTAAAACAACAATGTGAGGTTTGAGGAAAAAACTCGAACAATATATGAAATATTGTTTGTATGGTGAACATTGTGAAGTTTACGGAAAAACTCAAAGAATATAAGTAAATATTATTAATCTTAACATTTTTAGTAACTTAAAACTTGAAGGTTTATTTTCATTTATTGATAGAGTTGTTAATTGTTATTTTATATATACTTATAATTTTAATTTATTATTATTTTAAAAAATAAGTAAATTTATTTTTATTAATTGATGATATATCAAGATGGCTTTACTATATTTTTTTATGTTTTATATTTATTCGACATATATCATAAATTAATTAAATTAAGTTAATGTTTGTAATTATATTAAACTTGTCTATTTTATAATGAATTTTAAACTACCCCTGGTGATGGATACCTTCTGTACCTTTGTGCCTTTATGGTGGTCACACCCTCACACCATGAGGTAGATGGTCTGTAAATTTTATTTTATTATTATTATTTTTATTATTATTATTATTATGATAATGATTAGCGTCCACTAAGACCTAATTGGTCTATCGGACCTTAAGAGGGTAAGTGATTACTTGTGATTCTTTAGAATTTTGTTTGTGTTCTCGAAAATCATTAAGAGAAGCTTTCCAAGATCACCATACTTTTGTTGAGTTAAGAGGTTAGGAAGGTTGGTAGCGTGATCAATATTTTGAAAATGAGATCTAATATGGGTATAGGCTAGACAATCTAAGAGAAAATGCTTTTTATCTTCAACCTTATTAGTGTCACAAAGGTGACACAGTCTTTCATCCCATGGCGTTTTACGAATTGACCAACGCCCAGTTTCACTATGGAGCTCGTGAGAATTTGTTCTTATCTTAACAATGCTTATTTTTTTCTTTACACTTGGCAAAACAGATAGATAATTTTGATCTTCTATATTATGGTTGATTACATCTTTATAATACCTTAATTTTCTTTTTTCCTCTAACTCTTTATCACACACATTTTTTCTTTAAATTTTGATTTGACGTTTTTTTTAATAATATCTTTATTCTGCAAAATGGTTTCTTCCATGATTTCCCAATAGTTTAGCCAAGATTGGGCATCTTTATCCAATTCTCACTTGAGTCGATGGTGGTTATGACTTGATTTGGAAGCAATTTTAGGTAGCCTCTTGTCTTCCATGTTGTTTAACTTGTTCTTATACATTAGGTATCTAGTCATATCCATGCTGTCAATGGGGGAGAGGCTTGTTTCTACGAGGAGGATGGGATAGGGCATATTTCCTTTAATTTTGAGATTATAGGTTATGAAATTATTTTGTATTTGCTCTATCTTTCTCCAGGATTCACGAGAGATACTACAGCCCCAGACTTCACATCCATAAATAATAATAGGTGTAACAAGAGTCTCAAAGAGGAGTTTCTTCTTATCCCAACTCCAAAGTTCAGCTGATTTACA